>OU343224.1:10670684-10723093 GCA_910596185.1 Chrysanthemum makinoi
TTACGCTTAAGCCAATTTGTAACTAAAACTTTGAAATGTTACGCGTACAAACTTGTAATAAGTTACTCATAATGTCACAAAACCAAAATGACACTATTAAGCTACAAATGTTAAATGTTGTGTGATTAAGTAAACTTTGGACATTAAACATCAAAATTACAATACTCACGTAACTTATCACGTCAACTTTGGACTATTGGACAATATGTGACTTTGGACTCAGAATATCTTTAACATAACAAATTCAATAATTGAACAATAAAATCAACTTTTGACTAACGTAATGTCTTTTGATATGTTGGTTCTTTTGTCTCAATACCTTTGAGATCACGAAATGGACGCCATAAGGGTGTCAACGCACCAAATGAGCTCACAATGAATGATATCTTCCCAACCGACACAAAGAAGACGATTGAAAGAACAACCTCAAGGTCGCATTTTGAGAACTTCACGTGCTCGAGTCTTCATGAGATTGCCGTGGATATCCTCAAACTCATCCTTACAACAACATGCTCACCAACCAAAGAATCGTACGTAAATATACATTCATCAATTCGAACACAATGAAAAAGGTTGATGGTCAAGATGTCACACAAGAATCTCAATGATAAAGAAGTCACCATCATCTGCGTGATCTCCAAACCATTCTTCTTCTCGCTATCCACTGCCGACTATGTAGCAATTTCTAATGAAGAGGCTACAATGCAATTCATGGTCGAGCATATGATGAAGCTACTGGAGTTATTACCAAGCACTCCATGGTCGATCTCAAGAACATTCCTCAACGAGGGACTTTGTACATCATGACGCCAAGTTCTGCTCGAAGAGACGGCGGTCATGAGCACCCTAAACTCATGCATATACAAATCTTCTGGGGCATGGTCAACAAAATGCACATTGACTATGCAAGCCTGATCTAGGAAGACATGATGTCCCACTTCAAGCCGGGACAAAGGTTCCCTTCATCGATACACGGTGTTGATCCAAAATATTCTCGGGAAAAATCGACATCCCCTTGAGAATCAATGACCCAAGAACCACTCAGATTGTATGAGCCTACATTGATCACTGTCAGATTTAAAGACTCATCAACAAAAGAAGCAAGGTGCAGGTGTTACTTAATCGCCTCTCACCGACGAAATCAAAAGTCTTCCATCGTACCAACGATATCAAGAAGCAAAGGAAAGGTGCAAATTCGGGTTTATGAATGAAAAGAATTCACCGTTCCTCAAGAGGACGAAGATCAAGCCGCGAAGCATTGAAAATGAAGTGCTCACAAGTATCCCAAAAGGAATCCATCACACAAGAAAAGAGTTCCAACTCGGATCATCGGCTCTAATTAAACCTCAAGATACTCAAGAGGACGCCGACTCAAGATATCGAATCAAGAGGTGGTTCGCTATTCAAATCAAGCTATAGATGAAACAACCTCACAGGTCGAGGACAAACCACCTAGTCCCAAATCGACAAAGGGAAGACACCACCTGCCGAGAAGAAGAACAAAGTTCTGATGATGAAATTGAACCAAAGGATGAAGAGAGAGCTTACCACAAGAGTCTTAAGCGGTGAGGTTGCAAGATGTTGCTACCGAATTCAACCTTCAACAAACCAGAGGCCCTGGAGGTTCCAGTGGTGGTGCACTAACCATACCAGTTCTTTATGCGGTTAATCAACCCGATAAGGAATTGGTACCACTACTAAGGAATCAACAGAGCAACAAAGAACAAGAGTAACGATATCAAGTTCGACTTTGAGGAACAGGAACAAGAAAATACGGAGAAGATAACTGATGAAGATGTGGAGCAAGCAGCTAAGAAAAAGGTAGAGGAGGCAAGAGCTCAAGAGGAATGATAATTATCTTCAGAACCTAACACAACCGGAACAATCTTCAGAGCAACCTCAAGACCCATCCACAACCGATCGTCATCTCACTCCTCACCACCACCATCCGAGAAAACACCCACCGATCATCCTCCAAATCAATCAAGAAACCCTTCGACACTTGGGCATCGCGTACAAAACCAAGATCGTTAGGGCATCAAGCAAGCAAGGAAAACGAAATGTCGTTAACAAAAGTTGAATCATTTATCGACATGGTTAACTTACTCGGTGATTTGATGAACGAGTTCTCGGAGGAAAGACACCAGATCCAAAAATTCCTCAACCGAGACATTCAAGGTGAAATGGACAAGACAAGTAGGGAATACACTCATAAGTTTCTTCTCGACACCGTCCCCGAGTCACAAAAGAAATGTTCGCAAGACAACTCTATCCATATCCATGTCATTGGTCAAACAAACACTTTCAACTACACCAATTATGCAAATCGCATCCGCCCTCCTCTTGTCACTGGCCGATTTGATTTCAAACGATATGCAGATGTCTCCCCGATCTCCAACTTTCACTTCGATGAATCAAAACTTTTGAGGCATTGCTTGCATATCAATTAAAGACAACTTGCAAGGAAGGAGTCGGGTCAAGAAAAGTGACCAAGAGACGATGATGATGCGGACACGGATTCAGAGCTAAACGCCAAGAAAATAGGCGAATCCTCATCTATGCCTCCACCACCCCCAAAGACCACCACCACAGAGAGATCATCTCAACAACTCGCTCTCGATAAATCTCGGACTCGAGTCTCCACCACCATCTCGAGAAACCGTGATCATTTCCAATACACCGGTGGTGACGACGAAGAGATTCTTGAGCCCCAACAACCACCCTCATCTACAACATCAAGCAAGCAACAAAAGGAATCATTCTCCAAGCCAATGAAGAAAAGATCAACCCTCTTGTATCATGGTTGGATGAAGATGATATCAAGAATACCAATGGTTTAGTGAGCTTGTTGATGCCACCCTCATTGCCGAAAGGCCAAGAACCGTAGATGGTCGAACTATGGAGCACGTTAAGATCATTCAGATAAGTTCAAAGTGAAGAAGATGACGAAAGGGGAGTTACGCCGAATCAAGAACGATGCATTTCAACTGCTAAAGGACAGCTCCGATAGTGATATTGAAGTCGAATATCATCTAGAAAACATCGCACGAGATATGTCCAACAACATTGATTGGCTCAACCCTGAATCAAACATTGACTTCACAAGACAAGACTCCATACTACACAGATGGACCAAGCCATACCAACCATTGGTCGACTGATCAACCAAGGATTCCCTACCAATACCTCTTCAACAACGACTGAATTTCTTCAACATGGTAGCGATGTAAGCAAGAATACGCTTCGTACCACCTTTAACATCCCAGAAGAAGCCTTTCTCCAACAATGTTGCCATCGAAGAAGAAGCCACAAGAATGTTTGTTGAAAATGTGGTGAATTATGATCTCGATGCACAGTATGGTATTCATCATTGGCCTGCAAGAAGAAGACTATACTGAAGCTTGCCGCAGTGTTTAGAAATCAAACAAAGAGGTGTTTAGTGACAAACAAATCGGTGCTATCATGAATGTCGGCCCGCCACGGCGGGATTACTCATTCCCCGAGGAAATTAAAGTCAAACGCCAAGATGAGCAAGAATATGATTTTTCGAGGTGATTTTCCGAGATTGTCACTCAACGACATTGAAGACATGTATCTGGCTAAGGTACAAGGTCGAATGAGACAATTCTCCACCAACATCCGGCTCGTGACATCAAGTCATTGTTGATATTCATTAAGCAAAGTGATCCGGAATGTGTTGAAGATCTTCAACTTGCCATGGAATCATACTATAAAGAAGTCAATCTTACTAAACCGTTGTTACACTTTCCCGATATCAACCAACTCTCTCAAGACACCATTGTGAAGAAACCGAAGTTTGGAGTTGTTTACAGTAGTGAACTTCACCATAATCGCCTATGGCGTGCAATGAGCTTCACAAGTTTTGTGATCACACTCTGAAGAAGGTTCGTGATGGGTTAACGTATCGGTTGAAGGAGATTCACGAAGGAATTGGGTCGAAGAAGCGGTGGAATTCTAAAGAAAGGAGGGATGTTAAGAAGATCATCACAAGGATAGATGAAAGTTTGTTTCATCGTGATCAGATGTGGAATTTGGAAAGCTTTGTGGGTGGAAGACATAGTTTCCCTCTTACGGGTTATCAACGTCAAGAGAGAACTCCCGGTTTTATTGAAGGATTGGCTGGTACTCCTTAATCTATTTCATTGATTGATTTTTGGATGTTATGATTTATATATTGACTATGGCTTGTGCACACACATGATGTACAACCCGTACTTGTAATGAAAGGACCCTGGTATTTCGCTGCCACGATCCTATAAAAGGAGCGAAAGCTTCTTACTTTTGAGTAAAACTTATCAAAACTTTTATTTTTCAAAGTTTTGCTCAAAAGAACAAGTACTTACCCTTATGTTTTCCAAAACCTCAAAAGTTAATATTTTGTTGAGGGGAGTATTTGCTAAAATCTTTGTTCACAAAACGTTCTTTGTGAAAATCTTCCCACAAAACTCGAAATGGTCACATTCGATATCAAAAATTCCATCAAAAATAACACATATATGCCATTTTTTAGAGGGAGAAAAATTGTGTGATACAAATATGTTGGAAATTGTGATTGAATCTTCAGTGCTAAGACTTAACCCATGAATTGACGAGATCTGAACTGTCATACATCAAAAATATTTATCTTCCAAGACTTATCTCGAGTAGATTGTACTCTTCGAGAAACTCTTGATAGACATGAACTTTGACTGCTTTGACAACCTTTTCAAGGTTTGTCCACACCTTCAAGGTAGTTATTAGAGCTAGTAGTCACCTAAAAGCTGACAATGCAACTCTTTAACTATGCAACGTAACCGTGTCTCGCTGGGAATTGTCTATCTTGAGTCGATCAATTCAAATGTGCGAAGCTCTCACTTCATGTGTAGATTTTTGTCAAAACACTGAGCACATGTGGAGGGGAGTATCTGTAAATACAAAACTCTCAAAGTGTTACAAAATGTTTTCACTCATAAACACTTTGAGAGATTTTCGAGAAAATGATTTTATGGCAACATAGGATAGTCATGGAGTTATAAGGTGACTAAGGTTAGGAATAACCGTCTATGATCCGCCAGAGCCGGATGGATCTACCCAAGGACACCACCAATAGATAGTACTTAAGTCCTTAGGTATGATTATAAAAAGGAGAAATGAGAATCGGAGAAAGAAGGAGTTGAAGAATTAAAAAGAAAAGTAAAGAAAAGGGTGAAAAGAAATAGCCCTCCTAATTATTCAACTTAGGCGCATAAGGGTTCAATTCATATGCTACTGGTGGTCACTAGATAACACCAGTATTGAAGATTAAAGTCGTCATGGACCCAGTGACGCATGCACCAAACCTTCTTAGCCACTCAAGTTTCTCTCAACAAAAGCTTGTTTCATTCTCACAGGGAACCCTACGTAAACTATCGGATTTCTCTTAGAGATTGATGGTATTAAAGAAGGAGACCTTCTCCTTAGTCTCCGCCAGAAAACGAAAGCACTATTGAGTCTAGAGACACGAGATTCATCAAAAGATCTCTTAGGAATACTTGACATTTCATCACTTGTCATTCAACATTAAGGACGGGTGATAACATTATCGAGTCCTTCACAGATCTTAGCAATCTGTCGAGAAAATTTATGAGAGGTTCACAATTGTGATCCTCAGTGATTGAATGAAAACTCTTGCCAGGGTCAACATCAAACAGCATTGACAGCAGGTCGCTTCGGTAACTTTCTTGTGGTTACGCTAAGTGTTGTCTCAAACGGTCTACGCGCTGAGGTGATGCTTCGGTGTACCTAAGCGACTCACCTGAACTGTAGGTGTACTTCGGTACATCGTGTTATCCTACTTGCGGGACTCCAGTTCAGAACAACCTTTGCTAGAATTAGAGATGTGCTTTCACACTATGCTGCTAACACGCCAAGTTCGAATTGTAACTGCTGGAAATCCCGCTAAGGAGATTCCTTTCAAGAATCGAGTCCCGAAGATGTGGGTCATTACTTGAACTTGTTTAATGTAATGCCAACTGTCCCTTATGGGACTCGGACGGCTGATTCGCCCGACCAAGGTGAATGGAATCAAGACATTCTTCAGAAGAACAATCGTAGTGGTCAATTTCTAAGAAACCACCACAATTGATCGATTGTGTTTATCACTAACCCATTCTTATGTTTTCTTCTTATGGATGCTCCTGGGAGATGATCTTGATGATTCTCCACATGCTCATACCAACAACAACACAATTTGAAGTTCTCTCGAAAGGCAACACAAAAGTTAGAATGATTCTTCCTCTAATCCAAAGAATCTACAAAGGTTAAAGACTTAGAGAACTACATCAAACGAAATCCAACGTCAAAGAGCGTGTGAGCATGTTGGAGAAGGACGTGGAGACACCTGAGAAACGAAGCGGACCTGATGCAAACAACAACAACATAACATCACCATATCCACACCAGAACAAAGAACAAAGATAACAAAGACGTCAAAACTCAAAACTTCAAAAGAAACAAGATCCTCACACTAGGGAAATTGTTAGAATCAAGGCACTTCTTCTCACAAGAAAGAAGAATGTCGAAGATCAAGGCAACTATTGCATGAACACCAACAACTTTTCCAAGATTACTAGAGTCATTTATTAATTACCAACACTTAGGGGGAGATTGTTGGAATCACTCCTAACTTTTATTTCAAGTGTTAGTAATTAGTTTGTAATAGGTTGCTTAATCTAGGCTTTTATGTTTGTATTTATGGCAAGGCTTATGTAGAAAGCCCATGAGCCTTGGCCCAAGTCCAATAAGGAAGGAATGGACTAGTTATGTTGCCCTAGTTCCCTTCCCCTATAAATAGACATATAAACCTTCCTTGGAAGGTTGGTTGTTCACATTTTCATATATCCTACGCCTAACGTTTCATCATTATCATACGTGTGTATTATTGTGTGTTCAACCAATCTATCTTCATCTTATTTCTTCCATATTGATGCTTGTGTTAACTTATGGTGACCTAACACTTGTCGTGGAGTACCACGACACGCCCAGTTTGGGTCATGGCGGGGTCTTGAAAATGATAGTTGGTTTATCAGCTATTTTTTTTTATTAGAAAAGGATGTGTAGGTCAGTGGAAGAGTATATTAAAGTTTGTCGTGTGTGTGAAACCAAGTATTCGACACATGCAGTTGGAGGTTACTTACAATCATTAGCTATGCCCACTGCGGTTTCGGAGGATGTATCAATGGACTTCATCACGGGTACGCCATTATCGAAAGGGTTTATTGTTGTTCTTATCGTGGTGGATCGATTCTCAAAATATGTACACTTCGCCCTTTACCAACTGTTTCAATGCCCACAAGGTGGTGGAGGTCTTTGTCGAAACCATTGTCAAACTCCATGGAATACCAAATCTATCGATCTCGACCATGATCCTATTTTTATTAGCAAATTTTGGATGCAGCTTTCTAAACTTAGTGGGACACAACTCAATCTTAGCACGACTGCCATCCTCAAACGGATGGACAAACAGAGGTGGTAAACCACGGCTGGAACAATATTTGTCTGGTCGCGGATCATCCTACTCAATGGGTTCAGTTTTTATCCATGGGCCGAGTATTGTTACAATACAATTTATCATAGCAAGATTAAAATGACGCCTTTTCAGGCTTTGTATGGCAAGGTTTTGTTAGCTATCATTCCATACCCACCTGGATCATCAAAGATTGCGGTTGTAGATGATGCGTTGAGTGAACGAGATGCGTTGATGCAACAACTAAGGCAAAGTTTGTTAGCCTGAAAAAATCAAATGGTGGAAAAAGCTAATCGTGCGCTCGGGAGGTTGAGAGTTCGTGGGGATAAACTTTTGTTAAACTTCAACCTTACCGCCAACTTACCTTGGCTAGGCGCTTATACAACAAATTGGCTAAGCGTTACTATGGTCCATATGAGATTTTAGAGCGTGTGGGGGAAGGTGGCTTATCGACTAGCTGCCAGGTGATAGCAAGATTCATCTAGTGTTTCATGTTTCCATTATTAAGCCATTTATGGGAGATGATTTTACAGAATAACAACCCTTCCCGGAAGTGGTGGACGGACGACGACCAAATGAGCAACCCGTGGCGTTGTGGATCACGGTTTATATTGCAAAATGGACGCCCATGCAATGTGTTTGGTACAATGGGTTGGCGATCTCCTGAGGAAGCAACGGAATGGTTGTCCGAGTTTTGAGTGCTTATCAGCTTATGACCTTGGGGACAAGGTCATTCTTGAAGAAAGGGGGAATGATACGTCAAGGGTTGTTAATGAACCAAGGCGTACTACAAGGGTCTCAAGAAACCGTGTGGCATAAAGACTTTGGTAAAAAAGCATATGGACTATTAGGATACGTCAAGGGTTGTTAATGAACCAAGGCGCACTTTTATGTTTTACTAGGATATGTCAAGTCATGTTAGGATAAGAGTAATTGAGAGTTATTGTTAATATAGGAAAACGCTCTTTATATTTTGTGGTATTATCCTAACAAGTCGTGTATGCTATTTAAGCAACACCATTAATAAAATCAGGGTATTATTGAGTCAAAAACATCTTTTCTCTTCTTCTTAAATTTCTTAAGCAAGACCGCCTAAAAGTAGTGCCAACTATTGATACCAATCAACCCGGGGCATATCAGTACCAGAACTCCTTTCATAATAAGCAAATCATATGTATATTACAAGTAGATTACAAAGTTACTGGTAGTTAAATTGCAATTTAAAAAGCATGTAACGTTGATGAGTGAGGTAAAATGAGAATGATTCATAAGTTAAAGTTTTTGGTTTTGATGTGCGTGGTGTAACTGATATTCTTCTAACAATGTTATTATGTCAAACATGTAATATCGATGATTTGCATGATTCATGACCGCATGGATGGAATCATGGCTAACGATGATCGGGGTAACATTATTTTTAACTGTAGTACAAAAGAAAAATATAGCAAAAATGTGCGATTTATATAAGTTTGGTAAAAAACTGCTTTCAGCATTCGCTCATTGGTGGACTAACTTAGCAATAGTTAGAAACACAATCTATTAGTACCAGCCGCATTTCGGAAATTATGGTATTTTTCACGATAATTAACACTAAAAAGAAAATTTATATTGGGATCCGTGATAATCATGGGATCCTTCCGCCTGCATGACGGATAAAGTTGAAACACTATGATCTAGAAGTGCATAAACACGATTCTAGAGTTGTTATCCCGATTGTTTTTTTGATTATAACCGCTTCACGTAGGATGGAACGAGGCGAGGAATATCGGGGATCATATTTACCATCCCCATCCCCGTTTCTCACTCTCATCCCCATACTCATCGAGGAATCGTTTTACATCCCCATCCCCAACGGATTCGGGATTTTCGCCCTAATTAAGTATAAAAATTACATAACTAATCGAAACTATAAAGAATTGCCTTGAAAAATGTCTTAAAAAGCATACTTTGTACATAGTTGGATTAATTAAAATGTCATTCAACTTTAAATCATTGTATATATTGAAATATCACATATTATATAAAAATAAAGTGCATCGAATGAGTGTATTCGGACAAAGTATTAGTTAGATAATACGTAGTTAGTGCTTAGCATTTTATAGTATGTAGTTAGTGCTTAGCTTTTTATAGTATTTGATGATTTTGATCTATTAAATGTCACATATACATACAAATATACTCCAAGTATAACTAGAATATTCCTTAACGCGCTAAGTGCACCCGGTGACTATTTTTGTGGTGAAAAAATGTTTTTCATTTTAAACATTCCTTTTAGCATTTCTCAAATACTCTAGAACGTAGCAGATATATGTTTTTTCAAAAGTAAAACGTCTAAATTTATAATAGTGTAATTAGTAGCACTTTTATTTTTCAAAATTTATCATTAAATTGGTGGTTATAAGTTTAGTGAGTTTTTCTTATAAACAATTCTATTAATATATATATTTATTGAAGGGGGTTTCTATATGGTTTAAATGAAACTTAAATTTTTTTATTTTACATTAATTTTCTAGCCTTTTGAGTAATATTTTTGTCTAAATTTAAGACTTCCTTTATAGAAGTTTCAAATGCTTTATAATGTAGTATAAATACTTGTCAATATTAACTAACATATACAAAAACATATACAAGTACATTTAATATTAATATAGATATAATTTATACATATTTGTACATTAAAAAGTTCGGGGTCGGGTTCCAGGTCGAGGATTTATGCTATCATCATCCCCCCCCATCCTCGTTTCATAATTCGAGGATTCCCGTCTCTATCCCCATCCCAAACAACTCAAGATTTCTACCAAATCGAAGTGAGGATGAATCCCGTCGAATATGAGTTTTTTTCCATCCCTATTCAACGCAAAGAACCCAACATGGATGGGTTACCAAGATTTGGTACGTGTTCATTATTTCATTTTTACTAAATTCGGAAAGAATGGTATTAAAGGTGATAAAAATTATGTTTTGTCTTGTTGATAGTTAAATATAAAGTGTCCAATTTAAATTACAAGAAAATAATTATTAACCATAGTTCTAAGCTACAAAGTTGGCTTTTCCCATCCAAAACATAACTTTTCATTAACATTTCAAGTTAGATAAGCCAAACTACTAAATGTGTGTTACTTTTAGATTAGTAAAACTATGTACCTAAAATACTACAAGCAAATTTGAATGATATAATCATAGGTGTAGCGAGGGGTTCTCACTTCTCACAGGTACATGTAGATATGCCTAGTATTTTATTTTGTAGAGTCAAATGTTGTAAAAAAATCTCGTCTTTCGAATGAATCATGTCCAAAATATACTAGTATTTTATAAATTTTCTTTGCATTTAACGAAATGAACCTCTCATATCTTTTGATTTTCGTCCGCCGCCAGATTTAATGATCATTTCATAGTTTTACTACTCCCTAACTAGAAGAGAAGGTGAAAAGATCAGGGATAAACTTCAAAAAACTATTGTTGAGAGAGGTGTACGGCTAAAGAAATGATCAAATGATGTAAAAATCGCCACTCTATATGAATTGCTAGTTTGCTATGTGGTCCATTGGGACATGATAACCAGAAAAGCAATATCATTTGAGTACCTTCATTAGTGGTCCCAAATTCAGTTGGTATGCCTTATCTGCAATATGTGTCCCTTGATCTTTGTTATGTCTTACTGTAAAATGTAAAATAGTTAAATAGGCATAAAATCATAAATATGCTTATGGAAAACTCTATACTCAACCTTCGGTCTAGCCAACCAAGCCTGAAGCAAAACATCGAAAAGTATGCTAACTTCATTTATGCTTGTGATCGCCGTTTAGAGAAGGTTTCTGAACTATATCATTGAATATGAACTTTTGTATCAATCAAACTCGAAACCATAGAGAACACGTGATTGTTTCTATTTTTCAAAAGCGCAACTAGTGGTTCACTTTTGGTATATGTAGTTAAGAAACAGACATCAAGTCATATGGCCTAAAACCAGCCAGCTAGATGTCTCCAAATACGTGAGTCGAGCTTTTATATTGCTCTGTAATTATTAATGAATTCATCCTTCTCAACACCTCTCCAACCGCTCTCGTTGTTTGCAACACACATATCTGCATCAGTGGTCATTAGAAAAGTATGCAAACCATAATCAAATGGTCTGGTCGAGCGTAAGTAAACGAACGCACTCGCATTTCGTACTACGACTACGTATTTGCTCAAGATACCGAGTCAACTCATCCAACAAATTGTTCGTCGTGTGACCTCCACTGCAAGTTCTCTTTCAGACGCCTAAGGATAGTTCGTCTCACTTCATTTCGTTCATTCGCCATTGTGATATGATAGTTGGGAGAGTTGAAAGAAGTTGCGTGTGTGAGAGTAGTGCGTATTGAAAATTGGAAAGAATGTATTGAAAATTGAAAGTATTGTGTTTTGAAAATGAACATATATATATATACACACTAGTTGTCGAAGCCCTACCAATGGGAGGCATGACTTGTGATTATTCTTTGAGTGTATTACTTTTCAAATAGTAAGATATATATGTATACGAAGCTATTAGTAGCGTAAGAAAGGTGAAAATAAATGAACATCAAGATTTATAGAACAATTAAAATATACAAAGTTTTTTAAACAACATAGTATATGATTTAAACTCAAATGAACGTTATGATTTATAGAACAATTAAAAAAATACAAAGTAAATTTACTCATAATACATGCAATTTATTCTGAATAAATATCTACAACTTTATCTTGTGTCGAAACAGGACTTCAATATTAGATCTTCTAAATTCAATCATCTTTCTCACCAAATCGCTCTTATTTCAACCATTACTATCTACACAAATAGGCACCTTGTGAATATATAGTGTGTGAACCTTCAAGATTAAGGGAAGGTCATAGTAAATGTTGAGATATGGTTATTAAGAAATAAAAACCTATGTGATAGCAGCATGTAAATATATGGAGTTTGTTTTAATTTTGAGTTATACGCACGACTGTAACCTAAAATATATAAAATAACTATAACAAAACAAAATCTATTAACCTTCTTTGTCATTGATCTTGTCATACATGAATTCCTTCATCTGTATGACATTTTATGAAGCTCGATGAAAGAATAACTATAAAGCTGCTAAAATTGATGTCGCTTTTGAACGCGATATACATTGTATGCAGAAAAAAAAAAAAGTGACTTGGTTGAAAATAATTTTAAATTATATATAGGTGTGTTTGTTTCGCTTATATTTCAAAATAAATGTTCTCCCACAATAAACATTAATATCTATTTTTAGTTAAAATGTATTTCCTATGAGTTCGTTCTTTTTTCCGTGGTTATAACACTTTCATGAACTTTTCACGCTTCTTATTTGGATCTGCTTATCAATATAGGAACTCTTTTCTTGAGTATTTAAATTAAGCGAGCCAGTTCACGCCAAATGGGTTAAAAAATTACCCATGTAAGACTCCTGGTCAAACCAATTTTATCTAGTCTATGTTAACGTCAAACGGGTTGAAAAGTTACCCACGGAGGACTTATGGTCAAACCATTCTTGTCTACGTTATACGGGTTGAGGGTGTGTGGATTTATATTCTAGAGAATGGCTTATTGGGTATAGATTACCTTGATCCAAAATTTTTGTGTTATGTAAAATTCAACCCATTCAACTAAGAATGGGTTGATTCATGTTTTTTAAATATCAAACAGGATTGCATCGATTTAATATGTTGGTGTGACCGGAAGGTGTGCAACCATCATGACTCAATGAGTCACCTGGAAAATATACTATAAATTTCATAAAAGAAGACTGATACACATACCTCACTGTTATGATTTGGGTCATTAGTGTCGATCATGTGATTATTATGCCGGTGTAGGCGTGCTTCCACTTTTCTCGGGTCCAAGATATCATGTCCCACGTAGACGTTGATAATGCTCAAGATGATCAAAGTATCCAAGGCCAAGGTGGTATATGTTCCAATAAAATCTGTACTTGTTGTCCGCTTAGGCCACAACAAAGAAAGTTTAAAACCTAGAAAAATTACAACCACTAGATCGGTTCATAACTTTGATTAAATTAAGTTATAAATACCAAAATCAGTTTGAATTATGATTAAATTAAGTTTATGAAAGTCAAAAGTGCTGACTATATTCATTGCTTTGTGTAAATTGTTGACAAAATTTGTTGACTTTATGTGAACTATAAGCAAAGATCGAAAAAGAAGATTGGGTGTACCTGAAGTGTTCCAAGTAAAAAGAGGATGATCCCAATGTTGCGATGACTCGTGTGAGTGATTCCGCCAGTCACTGCTTAGCTTTAGTCCGGGCCCATCCCGCTACACCTACCATAGGCGATGTTTGGCAAGCAGCATGGATATAGAATCAGGCTGGATTAGCTACTTTAAACACCTTTAAATATCTTGTCTTATAGCTCCCAAAGGCATCAATACTCCCAACTAACAACGCTAATACTCCATGAGTCTGTCATATAATAATTCCATATTAAAATCTAACATTATTGGTTTATAGGTGTTTGCAACTGCAGTTTTCAATTCGCCATAATCGGTTTCTACTTGCTACTTTGCTAGTGCTTAGATATAAGGAATGATTGATTTGCTTGTATAGAACTATCTATCTACTTATCACCAAACTATTGTATTAGCCAAACATCTTAAAAATCAACCAAAATCTAGCTTTTTCTATCCACACCAAAATAAACACATAAACAGCCTAACACTTACATAATCGATAAAATCCCGAACACTATAATTGAAAACACATCATAATAATAACATATATAATCTATCCTTTAATGATGAGTACCAAGATCACGTAAATACATATAAACTTGACGTATATTAAGGGCACCGTTAAAAAAACGAAATATTGACGTATATTAACCTTGCTCGCCATATATGCAAGTATTCTTTATCTTTGAAGATGAGCCAAGTTTAGTTGTTTCTTGTTGTATTTGAATAAAACCTGTAAACCTACAAAAAAAAATTGAAAACATGTCATAATAAAACACAATCAAACTTATAATCATAGAGATTGTGCAGGCTTGGTGACTGTTGTAATAAGTTGTCGATTTAGGGTTTGAGGAAGGGATTTAGGGTTTGGGGAAGGGTATAATATTGATAGGAGACTCAATAATGGTTTAGTTATGACCCCGATGTTTTTTCTCATAATGTCACAATTGTTCCCTCCGTAGTATATTTTTTTGTTTTCCATTGTTAATCACAATCAATGGCTTGGTACCATTGGTTGGGATGTTTGCATTACAACCTAACACATGTAGGTTCGAATCTTACTATGGCCATTTTTAAAATCCGGATTTTATGAATTATTTAAGTTTGCTTACGTGGCAACAATTGATGATGTGGTATTGAGGTGTCGTTTAGGTGGCATTAATTCATTTGATTACATGGCTTTAATTGGATGATGTGGCATGCTCCTACACTAAAACCTTGCTTAGGTGGACAAATTATGATGACATGGATTCTAATGACAATTACATGGCAATGACATGGACATATCTTGATTAATCTACGCCTCTATATATATATATATATATATATATATATATATATATATATATATATATATATATATATATATAGAGTCCGGTTCTAGAGAAAAGTGTAATTAGATAGAAAACTGAGAAAAAAAGTTATAGGGTTGAATTTGCAAACATCTCAAACTTCAGGGGTAGAAAATGAAAAAAAACAAAAAAGAAGTAATCAACACTCCTTTTCACAAAACTCCCGTTTCACACACACTCATCGTCACCGCCATTCGCTGCCCGTCTTCCTCGCCACCATCTCCATCTCCACCACTCAACATCACCACCATCATCTTCATCGCTCCACATCGCAACCATCAACTCCACCATCACTGGTGAATTAAAATTAATTACTATACCTCCGGTATTAGTGCCGTTCTTATTTGATTCACATCTTCTATTGACCAATTTCAAGGTATAAATTTTGTTTATTAATTGATTGATTGATTTGTTAGACCTAATTTGATGCCACGTCAGAATATTAGGTTTATGAATGTGTCATCTCATTGATTTGTTTTGATTGTTAGTTTTGTTGTCTTTGAATTAGTTAGTTTTATGATTGACCTAATTAGGGGCCACTTCACAGAAACGGATGAAGCTATCATTAGGTTTTGGTGAAATGGTGAATTTGTTGTGATGACGTCACCAATCAATGGAAAGAGGTAAGTGGTGATGTGAGATTAAGTTTAGTAAATTGTTAGGTCACAAATCAATGGCAAATGTGTAAGTGGTGATGTGAGATTAAGTTTAGTGAATTGTTAGGTTTTAGGCATTTGTTGAGTATCGGATAAACATTTTAGTGCATCTGAGATAATATGCTATAACATATTAGAGCATCAATGAGGATGATTAGAGCATCGAATGTTTATGATTAGAGCATCTCATAAAACGTTAGTGCTTCAAGTGTGAATGATTAAAGGATCGTGTGATAAATTACGACATCTATAGAGTATGATTAGAGCATTTGTTAGTTTGATTAGTGCATCAGCGTCTAATGAAAATAGCATATGTATGTTTAGTGTATCATTGTGAAAATTATGTTTAGTGCATCAAAAATATGTTTAGTGCATCCGTGAACATACTAGAGCATCGGTGAGTGTGGTTAGGGCATCAATGATTATGATTAGTGCATTGTTAGACATATTAAGGAATCGGTGTCTGCTTAGTGTATGAGTTTGTAAGTTTATTGCATCGTTGGTCATAGTAGGGCATCCATTTGAATGTCTAGTGCATCGTTGGAACTACTTTGGCATCTGTTTTTATGTTTAGTGCATCAATGAACACATTAGGGCATCAATGAGTATAGTTAGTGTAATGCATCAGTGTGTATGTTTACTTCTTCATGTAACCTCCAATACTTCAAACGTGGTTCATTGATCTTGAGGATGTGTATGAGAGATATAATACATGTGAAAACATTATCGGGTTAAAACGAGCCTTTTTAGTATCTGGTCAAAACACCGAGGGTGGAGTTAGGTTGACCCACAAACACTTTTCAAGTCCATCTTTATATGAACTGTATGCATTGAATAGAGTCATGCAAGTAGGTCTATTGTAATATATAATTTTAATGTAATTACATCATATATTTTTGTCATTGGAATCAGAATGGCAAAATCTTCAAATCCAAGAAACTTGTGGGATCTACCAGATTAACTCTGAAGGTAATTTAACTTGCCTACATGATATCAATTTATTGTCTTGTAATTCTAACTTCTTCTTTTTTTTTTTTTTTTTTTTTAATTTTAGTGACTAAGTAGTGTAGCTTGGTTAAATATCTTTGAAAGCACGTAAGTTATAGCACGTGGTTTTCCGTTAGGTTCCTACTTAAAAATAGCAGATTGAGGATTTATGTTAGTTTTGAATGTGTACTACACGTGCTCTATACAGAGTTGTTTCAATGCTAGTATTTTATTTGCATGTTGGGGACATTTATCAAGATGGCCACAATTATTGTTTGTTATTGAGTGAGTCAAATTATTAAAGTTCATAGTTTATATAAAAGCTCATATCTATCAGTTTTGGAGACAAAAGTTGCATAAGGATGCATGTTTTCATTTTAGTTATTTGGAAGCTTGAAAAATCACAAAATTATTATAAACATCAGAATTGATACAAGTATAATAATAGTTAGAGTTAAAGCATGGGAAGATCTTGCACATAGAATTATTAAGGCATCTGTTTGAATGTTTAGTGCATCCATTTCCATGTTTAAAGCATCTGTTGGGACATATTACTGCATCCATTTTTATTTTAAGTGTTTCGATAGCGGCTTCTGGCTGATAATGGCTTCTGTTAAGGCATGATCTTTGCTCACATAAAAGAGTTCATGATAAGTTGTGGTTGCTGTGATAGCACTATACCGTCAATTACTCACTCTAGGTATACAACCAAGAACGGTTATACAAAATTTATGGATTCTAAAGATTTGGTACTAGCATTTATTTTGTATTCATAGGATGTTTATTTCTTCATTTGAGGATTTAGTTGACCAATCCAGCCGATCTTGTATCAAAAGAGCTTTGATTCTTGAGATCTGCTTTCCAAAAGATCATCGTGATCATGCTTGTTATGGAATGCAATGGGATGATTGTAGAGATGTTTGAGCGTAATGAGGTACAAAGTTTATAATACCTTAAATAATCACTCACATTTTGCCTTCTTGTTCTCATGATTTTGTATTAATTACTCTGCTTAAGGAGTTCCGCAAGTTGCTCAAAAGTTAGGGGAAGATGTACTAAAGAAATCTGCATAAAAGCTAAAGCCTTACCTAATGCCGAAGATGAAAAAATAATGATGTTAAATAATCTCTATTAGTGCACCACCATCGAACTAAAAAGATAATAATGATGTACAAGTCTCGTCACCAAAAGCAATAGAAAGCAAGTCGGCAAATCGCAAATGATCGAGGGTCATGCTCAACATATTTGATGCGAGAACCGATAAAGTTATGAGAGATTTTAAGGGAAGTGCTGACGAGCTTGCATTTGGTGGAACTGTAGTTTTACCGCATCTCCGCCTCGCTTTTAGGTGATCTATTTTGTAGGTTTACAATACCTATACATTATCTATCTTGGGTTCGTTCATGATCTCATTATGATATACTTTGTAGATGGGGTGGTAGTAAAGAGGACAAGTACTTTGCCCGAATTGGGAAAAATGTGATTTCAGTCTATGTGACTAAAACTTCTAGTCTAATTGATAAGGAATCCATTAAATTTTAAAATGTGATGGACTTCGTTGGTCTCTATCGATCATATTATGCGGAAGTGGTCAAATGAAACCGTGGTGAGTTTCTTCATTATATATCATTTATGTTGAACCGCATCATTGTTGTGATCAGAAATTGGCATTTTATTGTGTTGACCATGTGAAATAACAGACATCATGTATTACTTCAGTCCTCATATGTGCATTCCTCTTTACATCTCGTTTTGTTTGTATGAGTATACTCCTCTTCTTGATGTCTGATGATTTCTTACATCGTACACTTAACTCCAATGGAGTTTTGTTATCATGTTAGAAAGGTAACCTAAAATAGAGAATTGACTTCAAGATTTAGCGGTGGCAAAATTGACTCGGGTAATTGGTCACCGATAGGTTCAGTTGAAATGGGATAGATCAGATTGACCCTTACACATTTATTTGCCTTTTTTTTTTTTTTGTAAATACTTGATCCATTAATTATATTTACTAAGCTATTACAGAAGAGGTCATATTTTGAGTGAATGATATAAGAAGTCAAATATTAAAAATTCAATTTGGGTGACTTTCAAATTGATAAGTAGTAGGGCATCAATTTGTATTTTTAGTGCATCTGTTAGTATGATTAGGGCATCCGTTAGTATGATTAGGGCATCACTCGAATAGTTAGTGTATCCAAAAAATGTGTTACGGCTACATGGGGCACTTTTGATGCTCATAGTTAATTAGCTGTTCAAACATCCCTTTAGTTGCATGTAATTTATTTTAGTTACTTTACTGTTAATGTCACCTGCTACCTAGTCGTTCTATAATGTGGTTATCTCTCGCTCTTCAAAACTAAGTTGAGTTTGTGATGCATGTGAAAATTGCTCTTCAAGTTCTTACTTATCCTGTTGCTGTTGAACAAACCAATCTGAGTTGTCGAATACTAATGCTAATGGTCAAAGGCAGCACTAGAAACTCGCCCATTGTCCATACGCATTGGAAGCTCTTGCATATGGATTATTGAACTGAAAAGAAGAGAAAAAGGTTTGGAGGACACAATGCGTAGGGGTGTTCATGCTAAAACTCTCTAGTCTCGGAGTTGTTGTGCACCTACATTGAAAACATGGAGTTGACTTGAAGCTGAAAAAATTTCTTTCAACGTTTTAGTTATATAGTAGTCGATATCATTATATCAGTGCCAATATGAACTTGTTACATTGTGATTGAGTTTTATAGGAACCAAATATGATTTTCAAACTATGCTTATTATCTTAATCATATTATATCACCAAATTTGCATTGACCATGTTTCTTAGTTGTTAAGTGTGGCCACTCTCATTTGAGGCTCTTTTAATCTTGACTACATTTCTATTGTAAGAGTTTATCAATACAATCACATTTTGCAAAAATGGAAAAGAGTAAAACTAAATGTAAACATGCAGTTTGACTGTATAAAATGTTGGGCTAATCTGGACATATGTAGTTTTGACTTTTGTAAAGTTATATTAGAATTGTGAAAAAACGGAGAACATGAGCAAACTGCATCATTCTTTTCTGGAAATTTTTAGAAAGTTATATGAGAATTTGTGAAGTTATAACATACTAAATGTATAAATTGTTAGAGATCATTGTTTAACACAAATAAAATATCTCACGGACCATCTAAATAGTTGCAACTTCAAATAGCCTAGAAGGCAACTATAAGTTGCTCACTATTTCAAAAACCAAGGTTTCAATATTACGACTGTCACAATCTCAGAATCCATAATAAAACAATTGTATATGTTGAAATAAAGGTGCATTTATTTGAAGATAGTAAGTGCTCAATGAGAATTACTTTGCTCATCATACCAATGATAAAATAAAATTTGCATCAATGTTGAAATAATGGTGCATCAATGTTAAAATAAAAGGTGCATCAATGTATATACAAACTACTCATTATATCAATGGGTCTTTTGCTCATCATACCAATGATAAAATAAAAGGTGCATCAATGTTGAAATATGGTGCATCAATGTTAAAACAAAAGGTGCATCAATGTATAAATACAAACTACTCATTATATCAATGGGTCTTCAAGGCCACATGGAAAAGTAATGTCTTTCTGGATGTTGTTGAGGCCACGTAAAAGCATCACAACACGTTCCAGTCCAACTCCAAACCACACCATGTGGTGGTGCATCGTACCTTTAAAAACACGCCAATTGTTAGTACGAATATCAAAAACACACAAAGCCATTCAAGAGAAGGCGTTCATTACCAAATGATGGTCATATCTGAATGCTTCATGTAACCAGTCAAAGACCCAAGGGCATTTGGTGATTGATGTTTGTGAAGCAAAGGACTAGGGTTCAATCCGTACTTGCCTTTTGCAAATTATTTTATTTTTATTTCAAATTTTTTTTTTTAACAAACTTGAAAAGGATGTTAAAATAACTACTTTTTGTAAAAGCTTGAACTTTGAAAACTTTTGAATAAGTCGCTTAATGGCTTAATTTCTCAACAAAGGAACAAACAATAAACTACAATAAGCTATTAAACAAACAATTTTAAAACAGAGATAAGCTAGCTTATAAGTTAAGAAAAATAAGCTACAATTAAAAAGAGTAAAGCAAGAATAAGGGGACCAATAAGGCTTTTGGGAATTCCTAGTGCTAAATTACTAAGGCTAAAATGGGCTAAAAAAGCACTAAGCAAGCACTAATAAGCTAAAGGTAAGCTATCCTAATCTAAGGGATCTAATAAGCACTAAAGTATGCTAAATAAGCTAAAGTGTAATCTGAAATAAGCTCAAAGAAGCTAGATGTCTGGGCTGTTGTTGCAGCAAAACAGTCCTATGGGGGCTAGTTTAAGCTAGGAAAAAGCTACCTAAGGGACCACCTAAAAATTCATAAAAAAAGTTATAACTATACTACCTACCATAGATTAAGCATGCAAAATTACAGTACCTAAGGCTAAATATTAAGAAAGTTAAAAATCTAAAAAGGAAGGGGAGTGGGACACTTAGGTTGCTGTAACAGTAACTATGGGCAAAGGACAAATTTTTCGAGACAATTTAACTAAGCTAAAGTAATACTAAGTGCAAATAGACTATATATATATATATATATTAAAATGGGTATGTGAGATGCAAGAAAAGTAGTTTTGGAAAAGTTTTGAATGAAAAATAAGCTTTGAAAAGTCTGTGAAAGCAGCTATAGTCATAGTGCAGGACATAAAATTTTTAGCTATGAAAACTTGTAAACCTTGTTAAGCAAGCTGAAATCCTTTTTGAAACTTACTAAAACTTCAAAACAAATTTGACATTGAAAGTCAAAATGGGTAAAAAGTCCTTTTAGATGGCAAATAAGCTTGAACCAAACACCCCTTTATGGGGTGTTAAACTATCTTAAAACTGTTTTAGGAATAAAACTTGTGATTTTCACTTATATAAACTTTTTAATAACTTGGAAATGGAACTTGATAAGAAGTAACAAACTAATAAGCACTTAAGTGCTTATTAGCAAAATAAGCTGTAAAGAAAAACTTGAAAGAAAAAAAACTTTTTCATTAATTAAAAGAAATTACAATGCAGAAAACTAAATTTAAAACTACTAAAATTCCTAGGTGCCACTATCAGATCATGATAAAGTTAGTATCCAATGCTTAAAAGCTAACAAAATCAATGTCATAAACACATCATATCAAATCCCCAAAATCATCGTTTCGTCATAGCAATAAACAATTCTTATGGAAACTATTAGTGCATCACAACTATAAAATTTCGTTGAGACATTTTATCAAACACCTTGTGTCCTGCCTTCCCAAACATGATTTGTATATATTCTTCCTCAACTTTTTAAAGTAAACTCCAAAATATAACATATTTAGACAAACAATAACAAAAATATAAAAAAATAAAATAAAATAAAAACGAATAAATTATTCAAATATGATCAAGAAAGTTCATATATATGCAAACAAAGAATAATATGATCATATTAATCCATTTATATAAAGTTTTTAAAAAACTTACTTTCGTGACTTGAATGATGAATTCACATGTGTACTTTTGGTGTGAATTGAGGAATGGTGGTGAAACGGTGGAATACTACCATGGAACAATGGTGTCGCTAAGCGTCAAGAAGAAAGATATAAAAAATAGGCTGGAAAGAAAGAATGTATTTACAAAAGGGCCCTTAAAATTAAGAAAGTGACAAAGTGCCCCATGTAGTTAAAAAAAAAAGAGGGGAGGAGGGGAAGGGTGATTTGTACACTTTTTTTCATTTCTTTTGAAATACATTTTTCAAAATGATCCTCTCTCTATATATATATATATATATATATATATATATATATATATATATATAGAATCCAGATCAAATAAGATCAAACTTAAAGTTGTTAAAATGAGATCCAACTAAAATTTGACAAGCAACACTCTCCTTAAAAAAAATAATTTTTTATTAACTACAACTAAAATTGTTAAAGTTCGATAGATTTTTAAAATTTACAAAACCTAGGTGATACACTTTGATTAGAAGTGTAATGTGTATCGTGTTTTTGTGTGTATTTAATTTGGAATATTTATTTGTGTAATATGTACGTGTATCACTAATCCAAACTCATGTATCATTTGGTTATTAGTTGCTACAATGTTAATTTGTATTAAAATATTATTTTTGTGAGTATTATTGCTAAAATTGTTATTTATAAATGTTTTAGTGGTTTTTTAGACTTGATCTAATTTTTACAACTTTAAGATTGATCTCACGTTAACTCTCCCATATATATATATATATATATATATATACTAAAAAAATTGGTGGTTTTTTTTTTTTTCTTTTGAAGTAATGGATTAATTTTGAATGGGGCCCACAAGTAGTGAACGAAACTAGGTGAGCCACTCACCACAATTTGTAGTTTTTGGTCGAGCCTCACGCGTTACTTACTAGGGTGACATGGGGCTCGCGCATGACATTCAGGTCACCTAGTTGATTCTCACGATCATGCCGCCTAGTCTAAGTGTTATGTTTTTAAAAAATAAAAACATGCATAATTGATTATACATAAAGCCGGTTAAGAGAGTTTAAATGCATGGATGAACAATTATTAAATGTAAAAACAATTAATGTATGCCTGTAAACTTTAAACAACGTTTAACAAATTTCATTAAAAAAAATCAAAACTTAAACGATATTAATAAGGGTATAAATAATATTTGCATTGATAATCTATGTTTACCTATAAAGTTACCAAGTTCGATAGGTTTTATGCATATGAATATATTTCTGATAGCTTTAAACACATATGACCCATTTCCTCTCGAGTTCAATCTAAAACACAGAACCCAAATTGATCAATTTGTAGGTAAATGGTTCGAAATAACCGCCCTTAGAGCATCCGGTTTCGTCTTCGTCATGCCTCGCCATTCCACGTCGCACGGCTTGTTCTGCCTCGTCATGACACCGACTGAGCTCGCCGTGCCTCGCCATGGTTACGCTTGTCGTCTGCACGACGAGGTTTGAACTTGTGCTATTGTCAGTTTTTTCTTTTTATTCGTTTTTTGATTTCAAGTGGGTGTGTAGTGTGTATGAGGATAGGGAAAGAAGATGCAAAGATTTTTTTTTCCTTTTTTTTGAAGTGGGGTTAAATTGGGCTGGGCATGTGATAACGTTTACATTTAAGGATTTTTTTATTTTTTATTTTTTATTTTTTAATATTTAATTTATAACTTTTTTTTTAAATACGTTGTATTGTATTTTTGTTTTAATTAATAAATTTAGTTTATTTGAAAAAAAAAATATATGTTAGTGGTGGGCATTAAATGAGTAAGTTGAGGTTAGTTGTGAGTGAGGAGGGTTAGTTGTGCAGCTTTGTTATAGTGATGTGGCACCCCAAAGGCCCCGAATAAGTAACTTACCTTCTTCATGGCACCTAGTGCTCTTACTACCAAGTACCCTTTCTTAACACCTTTAAAGAACAAGTGAATCCTTTTTTTGACGACGTTTGGGTCAGTCTCAATGACCAATTAACACAGAAAATTGGCTTGATCTACCAAATTCAGTTTATGCTTGAAGCTTATTTAGTCGTTCTATCACCTTCATAGAATGTTATATAGCGCTGCAAATTACAAACACTGTTAGTTATTCTCAAAGTAACTTTGGCACCAAACCTTGCTAGTTTGTGTGGCTTATTAGATTTTAATATTTTTAATTAATTAATTAATTACTATATATATAATTTGTGGACACAAAACGGTGGCCATGTACGTCGTTTAGGGCTAAGTGTTTCACCTTGGGCTACAAAAAATACCTCTTCGCAATATCTTAGCCCGGTTCTTTTTTTATTTCTTTTTCGTTCTTTGATATTAACGGGGGACCGCTTTCATTATCATACTTATCTTCTTCACCGCCTCTCTCCGGAGTTGGTGTCAAACACTGATTCGTTGCGGTTTGGTTTTTTCAAAAGTGTTGTTGTATTATTCTTTGAGTCTGCAACAAAAGGTGTATTGGTTTGGCTGCTTTTCGCAGGTTCATGGTTGGGTGGGATTAAGGTTTATTCTTTTGGGGCTTTTATGCCTGAAGATTAACTTACGGTTTCAATCGTGCTATGGCTTCGTCGAGAGGACGCTGTTTCATTCCAGATATTATTTTGGGCTAATTTTGGTCTCTTGGTGATTGGTCGGCCGTACCATGGTATGTTTTTTTTCGTTATTAGTTTATTCATTATTTCTAAAGCAAGCTCAAGTAACGATATGGTTGGCGTTCCACTTTAGTATGTCGCCGTTACATGCCGGCTATACGCATATGTGTAACTAAAACTTTTTGCTTATATATTTAATTGGTTGGCGGTAAAAGAGCAACATAAATTATTTATCTCCCTGGTATTCTGCAACGATATGGTTTCATGTGTGTTGATTATTGGTGGTCTTTTGGCTAGCGACCATCTGGTTTGGTGGTGGCGGCCAATCGTGTTTGGTGGTGGCGCCATAGACCATCTTTGGTGATGGTATTTGTTGCTTACAGAGTTGAGCTATAGTAAAAAAAAAAGAATGTCTTTATCGAATCGACAATGGTTTAGATATGTAGAAGTGTTGTGACGTCCGACATCATTTTCTCGCATCAAATCAAAAGAGTCACTTTCGAATGTATGCGTTGTGTTATTACAAACGATGACATTTTTGTCGATTTGATACCGGATATATAGGGAATGATGAGTCTAGGGGTGGAGAGGGCTAAAGATGAGGTCGTCCGGATCTTGGCATGACAACTTACCAAGTTGCAGCCATGGCGGATTCTCTCGACCTCATCAAGCCGCTTCTACCGACGACTGAGGTTGTGAACGCCGCTTTGGCGGGCAAATCACTAGATTTGCAGCCATTGCGGATGTTTAAGCTTTTTTTTATTCCCACCCTGTCTGACCCTTATTGATCCGTGCTAAATTGTCAAGCTACCTCACACAAGCTAGCCACTTGTGAATGGCTAACCGTAAGAAGCTTAAAACTGCTAAAACACAAATACAATGAAGTCCTGGAGAATATAATGAATTCCCGGTCGTTAAATCCACCTGAGACTCAATGGTGTGTAAACACTTGATCAGATGATAGAATGATCACTAATAATAGTGATCAGTAAAGGTTTTTTGGATGAGAAATTACACTACTGATTGATTGGAATGGAATGGAATACAGAATAGGAAAGCACAACAATCGATAAAAGAACGAAAAAGTACGCTTTAAAACTACGATAACGCATAAAATAAAAAGTGAAATCTAAGAAATAAAAGACCTAAAAATATGAAAATGACATTTTTGGAATCCTAAAAATAAAAGAAAATTATCAGAAAAAGAAAATCATTTTTATAACTATTTAATTAATTATTATTAATTAAAAACTATTTTAACTATTTAATAAATACTCTAAAATAGAAGAAAATACAAAATAAGGCTAGAAAAATAAAACTATGATTCAGATAAATCTAAAATATTATAAAACTAATTTTAAAATTAAAAATATATTTTTCACACTTTTTATCTAATTATTACTAATTAATTATTATTTAAAATACACTTAAATACTAGAAAATATAAAATAAACTTAAAAAAAATGAAATTTTAACTTGGAAAAATCTAAAATATGATAAAACTAATTTTAAAACTAAAAAGATATTTTTTATGCTTTTTATTTATTTTTTTTATTAATTATCTAATACTTATTAACTATTTTGATTTTTAATAAATACTAAATGAACAGAGAAAATTATGAAACTTTTTCTAAAAATACTATATGATGACAGAAAACTAACAAAAGTATAAAAACAAGATTTGCTTATTAATAAGCTAAAAAGAAAAATCAAAAAGCTAAAACCTATTAAATAAATGCTATCACTGAATTTAAATTGATCTTTTTCTAGATTTTCTTTTTGAAAACTACTAAACTACTGATATTATGAAACTTTAACAAAGACAAAAATTTTAAAAAACACAAATAAGCAGTTTGAGAGAGCTTATGGGCCAACAGTTTATCTTAAGAGCTTATGTGATGATATAAGCTCAAACAAGCTCAACAAATTGAAAACAAAAGTTGAATAAGATTCAAACAAGCTAGTGCTACTAATATGAAGCTAAAAAGAAACAGTTACAAACACCGATAAGCTAATAAACGCACAATAAGCACTTATGATACTAGTGTTGAAAAGGAAATGGGACAAAGTTTAAGCTTATAGCTCTACCAAACAAGCTTCAAAATGAAAAACAAGGCTTGAGACCTCAAGATGGCTAGGTTGGCTACCCAAAGAACCAAAGATCACAAGATTTGAGCAACAATTAAGCTCTGTGCAAGCTTTTTATTGAGCTTATGAAACCGTGCACGTGGGCACTTATGCGCAAGGTACTATAAAGAAGCTGGAAAATAAGCACTTAATAAGCTAAATAGAAGTGAACTAACATTTTTCTAATTTTGTTTAGCAACTGAACTTTAATTTCCCAAAATCTTTTAAGCTAAAAATCACAAGTACACTAACAACTAAAATAACTTTTAATCAAAAACGACCAAATGAAAATATTGACTTTTTGATTTACACTAAAAGTTTGACCAAAGTGAACTTTGATTTGATCTTAAGCATTGAATGTGATGTATTAAGGTATACTAAGACTTATTTAACCAACACTAACAACTTATGAACACAAAACCTTGATCATGATTCATAAAAACTCAACAAAGGGACACACTAGTTAAGATCAAATGAAATTTTGACTTTTCACCAAATGAGAACTAGTTTTCTTGACTTGCTTGAATTATTAGACACTAATGAGACATGAAACAAGTTCAAACAATAACTCAAACAACCTATAGCACAGTAAACACAAGAAATCCAAACACCCCTTTATCTTAACTGTTTTGAATATTATAATGCTAAAACAAGTTTATAGACCAGGAAATCTGTTTAATATCTTAAAGTAGCTATAATTAAACAGATTGGAACCTAAATTAACTCTATATAAACACTTGAACTAGGAAATGCAAACTTTAATGAAATGACTTACAAAATGAGTTTAGGCACAAAATAGAGAACTGAGATCAAATAACCATTCCTATATGCTTACCACTAAGCTCTAAACCAAAATCAATCCAAGTATCACCATGCTTCAGTCTTGATCATCATTTCCCTTGCCTTTTATTTGTAATGAATTTTTAGTATTTTTGGAAAATTTTGAGTTATGAATCTAAACTGAATTCAAAGGTTTCTGATAGCTTATAAAGGCTTCCTAAGAGCTTATAGAAGCTTCAGAAGCTATAATAACAACTAATAGCAACAATTGATTGTTTTGAGAATTTAGACATAAAAATTGCAAAACTCTAATTGTATAAAACTAAATTAAAAATGGAAATAGGTTTTTATTACACTGCAATAATATTACAAAGCACTTGAAAACTTAAACATGAACTAGAAAGCTTAAAAACTTAAAAACGACATAAGTAAAACTAAATTACACTACTTCC
The DNA here is from genome assembly GCA_910596185.1 of Chrysanthemum makinoi. Taxonomy (NCBI): domain Eukaryota; kingdom Viridiplantae; phylum Streptophyta; class Magnoliopsida; order Asterales; family Asteraceae; genus Chrysanthemum; species Chrysanthemum makinoi. The sequence continues at coordinate 10,698,902 of OU343224.1, forward strand.
CTCCTCTTTTTTCTCTTTTCTTTCTTCCTTTATTTATACTTCAAAAGCTTCCCACTAGTCCTCCATTGATTCCCACTTGGAATTGGGGCCGTTGGATGACTTTAGCGGATTTTGGCCGTTTGATGCATTTTGGCGCCAAAATGGTTTTAGCCAGGTGGAAGGATTGAGTGTTAAGGGGAAGGGATCATTTAATGATTCTTGTTTTGTGGTGGAGGGGGAGGGGACAAGGGGAGTAATATGTTGAGTGGGGGATGGTTGTGTTGAGATATTGCAGGTAGCGTGGGAAGACGAAGAAAAAAGGCGCGGGCTTGTTTGTTTGACCAAGAAGGTTGACCGGTAGTATTATTAGGGTACGGGTTATTGGGTAGGGTTTGGGCTTGGGCTTAATATATAAAGGGTCCGGTTTGGATTTAGGATTAGTAATGAACCCAAGTTGTAGTTTAGGGACTAAAGTGTACAATCCAAAATTCCGTGGACCAAATCTGTAACTTCTGAAAATGTAGCCCAAGGTTTGGTCTTGCCAATCTCAAATAATATAAGGACCATATTTGCCATCTTTGAAAATTCCAATGACTAAACATGACATTTTTCAAAGTTTAGGGACCTTTTCTGTCATTTGACCAAAGAATCATTCAAGGACCATTTTTAACAACTTAGAATATTTCAGGGACCTAGAATGATAAAATTCCACATTTTTGATTTCCAGGACTGCTTTTTGACAACTTTGAAACTTGGGGACTAAAACCGCCATTTATGCAAACTTAGCTCATTTTTCATCTGGTTTTAAACATTTTGCATCTGAAACATATAAAATGCAATTTTGAGATATTTTCAGTATTTTGATGCATTTCTGAGCATTTTTAAATGTTTTTGCAGTCTAGATAGTACAAAAATGATGAGTATTTGCACACTCATCACTTATACACACTTTTGTCTGAATTTGTATCCCAGTATGATTTTGGTACATTTCCTATATGACCAGGTCTAATGTAAGTTTGGTCATCTTTGGTGTTTTTTAAACAACTGTTAATAAATTAAACCTCAAAGGTTGTAATCTCGACTTTGAGGTTTACTGTATGTTTGGTCATCTTTGAGGTTTACTGCTAATTACTCAAAAGTTTGGTCATTAGACCTTCATTTATTTAAGTTTAGTCATCTTTGAGGTTTACTGATAATTACTCGAAAGTTTGGTTGTAGGGATTCTGCTAACCAAGGTTCTTATTTGCTCTTTTCGGTTTACTTCTAATTACTCAAAAACATTTCATGTAAGAATCTGGATCTGTGAATGTGGTTGTAGGGATTCTGATGGTATGTTGGGCTATTCAAGGTTCTTATCTGCTCTTTTCGGTTATTAATTTTCAGTTTACTTACTCATTTTCGGTCCAAAAACATGATGAACCAACGATGACCATTTTTGAGATGCCCATGAAGATGAATCCACCTGCGGAGTACTACAGTAGTTCATTGGTCAATCACTACTTGCACGATGTACTGGGTTTCAAGAGCATCAAAGTGTACAACTATAACTCAACTCATACGTACGCTGAGCTCTTATATAGTTGCAAAATTGATGCTATCTTTCTTGAACCTGTAGCCAAAGTCTTTGTTGCTTAGTATTGTGATGGCTTCATGTAATGGAGAGGCCTTACAAGGAGGTTTTGTATTCGTAAGTTCTCTTGGTTCAAAATTCGTCACATTCCTGATAGAGGTTGACTTTCTCAAGGTCAATTGAATCGGATTTAGAAACTTGAAATGATTCTTTTTTTGACTTTCTTTTGGCGTAAAGACTATCTCAAATGGTATAAATGTTCTGAAGTTCAGTATCTATGTAAATCTTTCAAGATAAACTTTGGATTTACTCAAGGACTAAAAAATCCACCTTCGTCTTTTTCTCCGAAAAAGTCAAACTATACAGTCCACTGAAATACTAAAACTACATGGTTAAAAAGGTGCCTCTATCACGGTTTTTATAAACATGCTATTTCTTAACCATATAAAGAAAAAAAAAATTAGCAACATGGTTAAGTAAAAAACATGGTTAATAAAGGAACATACGGTTCTAAATCTGATATTTCTTTTTAGTTTAAATGTGCTACACCTTTTTTATATTTGTCTTTGCAGGCCATAATTTTTTAGCAAAATACTTTTTATTGTGTAATTATTTGATTATGTGGGAAATAATGGATTTTGCATATCTATAATGCAGGTTTAATTGCACGCAAAATTGAGAGCTAAATTTCACAAGCTTGTGTTGTTATTTGGTTACTGAGTTAATCATGGTGCGCATGGGAGGTTCTAAGGCAAGAGACCGTAAGGTGAGCTTTGGAGTCGAAAGCATGTCAAAACTGAAACAATCTCTGCTGCAAAGAAGATTGCAGCTATAGAGGTAGAAACTAGAAATGAAGCTGGATTCCATCCTACATTCTCAAGTGAGTACGTTTATGCATAATAGATGCAATATTGATTTAGCATGTATCTTGCGATTTATAACATATTCTCAAGTAAATTCTAATTCGATGGAGAGATACATTCATTGTGAAACATGTACAATCATTTTGTTTTCCCACTGAAAATGCAATTTATATACAGGTTAAATATTTGTCATTGTGTTTTATAAGCTCACTTTTTGTAGCTTACTTTGAAACTTTTCGTCTTATATAAGTTTAAATAAGCCATAAGCCGGCTATATAAGCCGAAACAGACACCCTCTTAGTATACAAACCTTAAAATACTTTTATGTATGTCCTACTGTTATACGAATATATTAAATTCCATAAACTTTGATTATTTAAGCATAAATGTTGTTGGTTTCACTTCAGCTGTTTTTGACACCGGCAGGAGTTTATGGGGAGGCAACGCTTGCCGACTTGGGGTTTGCTTCATTGGATATGGTTCAGGAGGGATGATTCAGGACGTATGGTTCAGGAGGTGGTTGGCTCTCACCATCGACCTACAAGTAACTTCTATGTAATGTGTTTTTTTGTTATATTAAACATTAGTTACTGGTACCTGAAAATAAACCAGCAAATGAAGCACGGGTCATACCCGAAATGGGGGCTGTAATGGTGCGTTTGGGGGATGAAATGCATGTGTGATTGGGGGCTGAGATGGGGGCTCAGATAGCTGCGTTTCACTGATGAAATGGTGGCTGAAGTGATTGCGATTTGGGTCTGCAACGGGTCAGGGTGAGTGATGAAATGGGGCTGAAATGTAGGTGTTTGGGACCTAAAAGGGTCAATTTAGCTGCAATGGGGTGGGATTACGGGGCTGACGTAGGTGTGAAGTAGGTGAAATGGGTATATGTTTGGGTGGGTTTGGCCACATAAGCTTATACAGCTGCCAAAAATGCGCCCCGGCAACATCCAGGTACAAATTCCAGGTTTTAGGAGTTTTTTGTGTGTTGTTTGTATATTTTTAGAGATACTTTGTGCATAATTTGACCAATAAATATCAAGTGTCCCGCCGCAACGCGGCGGTTTCGGGGCAATCCTTGTTGATAATTAAACACATGACATCGCCAAAAGTTTGGTTGGCCCGGTTTATAACTTTGACTGAGAATTTGTGTGTGTCCCACGTTGTCACGTTAAAACTCAAAATGTCCTCGATAGGTTTAGCGACGGGCGTGTGGCGAGGATTGATGCAGTGTAAATATCATTCAATTCTGTTAACTAGAACATTTTTTAAGGGCCTGTTAACTAGAACATTGTTCCCCTTAAATAGAGTCTGTTAATACAAATAAACCATAAAAACGTTTATTTATATTTTACGATCTTCTAATATTTTGTCGATAACAAACGTAAAATTATTTTAACGAAACAAATAAAATACGTAAACGGTTTGAGCCAATAGTTTGCTAACACACTTATACTAAACATATTAAAACCATATCAAAACATGTTTAGTAAATAAGTTATATAAAACCAAAGACATTTTTATATAAACAGTAAACAAGTAATATTGTTTGCATCTTATAGAAATACATATTTATAACAACTAGTGTTTACATAATATAGAAATGTACATATATACTTTGTATATATATTGTAATGGGTAAAGTAATGGGTAAAAACCAAAGTCCATGACCCATGACCCATGATCCATTGACTAGGTACAATGAATGTTGTTGGGTAAAAACCAAAGTCCATAACCCATACACATGGAACATGACCCATGACCCATTGTATGACATCATGCATGAAGTCATGTTGGGTATTATACATTTCATCTTGTTAGGTATCCATAGTCCATCACCATAACCCATGGTTCATAACCCATAACCCATAACCCGGTTTGCAACCCGAAATCCGGACTAAACTGACCCAGTAGCCGGATCCCTAGGTTTGCACTAGCCGGATCCCTCTGAGGAGGGATCTGTTGGAAGCGTGGGACAGTAGACAAGTTTTTGTCTATAAATAGTGAGTCATTTCTCTCTTGCTCACTACCACTTGATACATACTTTCTCTCAGTATTGTAACATCTCTAACCTCTGATCCAAAGGATCATTCTATGTAGTTTTATGTTTGTGTGATTCTCTAGGTTCCTCTTAAAGTCGAGATCGCCACCTTTTGAAGACGTGCAAGCTCAATGTCATGAGTTGCTAAGCTTCGTCATCATCAAGACCAATGAAGTGTATCTTGTTGATAGTTCTTTCCTCCCACCATAGAAGTGTGTGTTGAAGGCATTAGTGAAAGGTTCCGAAGGGTTGTGTCAAAGGCATTAGTGAAAGGTGCCAAGGGTGTACATTCGATATGGTGCATCGATGTACAAGATAGATAGTTTAGGTTAAAGGATATAGATATCCTTCTAGTCTCCTTTAGGATAGTTGTGTTGTGATGTAGTGTTGGGTAGTAGTTCCTCTTTTGTAATGGAACTCGGTATCTAGCCTTGTACTGGATAAAGTGTAGGCAATGTTGTGATAGGTTTGGTTCTATCTCGTGGAAGAACTCGGTGTCTAGCCTTGTACCGGATAAAGAGTAGGCGACATTGTGAAGGCTTCTCCACCACATTAAGGAGCTTATATTGTGTAGTGCTTACGAACTCTCGAGTGGGGTACTCGGGGAGTGGAGTAGGGCAAGGAAGGTATCCTTGTAGCCGAACCACTATAATTACTCGTGTTGTGGTTTTGTGTTCCTTTACTCTTTATCTTTACTTTAGTTACTACTTATCTATCATTATCCAACAAACACATTAAATAGATTGACATAAGTCGATCTAAATAGTTTAAAACAAAGTTTTAATCGGTAAAACTATTCAACCCCCCCCTTCTAGTTTTCCACAATTGGTACCAGAGCTTCATTACCAAGTTTCTTAGAGCATATTGTACTTTAAAAACTTGATACGATCTATGTATGTTTGAAAACTACAAAGAAGGAAATTTCTTAAAACAAAAAGTCGTGTTTTAGAAATTCTTATACCTTAAATGTTAGATAGTGATAGATCATTCTAACATTTTCTTTTGAGAATTCTTCATGCTAGGATTCGTTTAATGACTTCGCTCCATCCAAAGAAAAACGAAGTCAACACCCAAAGAAGAATCCAAAGTGGTTACTATTTGCTTTTACAAAATACGATTTGGTGTATTTAAAAAGCTCATGAAGAATTTCACGTCTATGATTTTTTCAAAAATCATAAAAAGGATATATAGCAAAGGTATGTTCTTCTAACTATAATTAGTTAATACTAATTGTTTGTAGATAAATTAATATTATATGCTTCTAAATTATATTAGGTAGTATTATAATTTTATTACATATACTATGAAAAATCTCGTAGACTTAATGCTTAAACTTCAATATCACAATTCTCCAAAAGTCGTTCTTCATATTAAACACATCATCAGGAATAGTATTCTTGGTTGATTTCCATAGACAAAACTATAAACTATTCATTATACATCTTTATCTCATAAAGAAGCTTGACTAATCAAAAGTTTTGATTCATCATTTCTCACATGGAGATATTGGCATTACATCAGTAACCTATGTCAATTGTTTCCATTCAAAACTTTTCATATCATGATAAAATAGAATTTTGACATGATTCTTTGTTTCCCAAATTATGACTTACTCGAAAAAAGGAACCTCTTCAAAAGTGTTTTGTAAACACGAAGACTCGTCAAAACCTTGAACCTTAAACAAACCCTAAGTTATAGAGCAAGACCATTGACAAGAATCAAAATCAAAAACTCCCTTCTCAAAATTATCAAACTCACTTAAACTGTTTCTCTGCTGAACTACTAGATCCCCGCGTTTTAACTAGCCGGATCCCTTTTTCAAGGGAACCGGCACATCAGTAAGACATAATAAGTGTTTGATGATCACTGTGCACTTCTACTCCTCACTTTACTCTTTCACATATGAACAGAAACCCAGAATTATAGTTCCTAGGATATCTTTCTTCATCATTCCAAGGAAATCAATCACTTGTGTAAGTATTATCATCACTACATTGTAATTTCCATTCTCTAGTTCCTAGTAGTACAATTTTTACATCTTGAGAACTTTGATTCAAGTGAGTTTGTCACAATTTGCTATCACATTGTTTTCTAAGATAACTAATCCATGAATAAACATTGTTAATACAAATAAGAACTCATAATGAATTCAAAAGGGATGTATTGAGCAAAAATTGTGATGAACCTCAAAAAGTAACTATTTACTTAATTAACACCACATTATGGTTTTGGTGTTTAGGATCAATCATGCCAAGCTCTAGGCAACAAGATTACCAAGATACGGCTCATTACATACCAATTCACCATTGAAAGGAAGGTCTTAGCCCCGAAGACCGAAAGTCTTTCAAAATGCTACAAAAGCGGTTGTTTCATAAAGGTCGTGTAGTCGAACAATCCTTTCTCAACAATACCAACATTCCTGAGGTCTTTTCGGGAATCAACTTTCAATGTCTCCCCAATATCAACCAACAAATATGCCCCGTATTTGTTCTTGAGTTCTACAAAAGCATTAGGATCATAAGGAATGAGGACTGTGGAAAACTAGAAGGGGGGTTGAATAGTTTTTCCGATTTTAATTTAGTTTCAAAAACTTTAGATTCGATATTATGTGAAATCGTATAGATGAAGAGAAAGTATAGATCTAATGATAATGCAAGTAAATAAAGTAAAGCAAGGGATAGAAATGACACAACCGATTTATAGTGGTTCGACTACAAGGACACCTTTCTTGCCTACTCCACACCTCGAAGTCACCTACTCGAGAGTTCAAGCACTATGTCAACAAACTCCTTCAACTTGGCGGAGAAGCCTTCACTAAGTTGCTTACACCTTTTCCCCTCAGACAAAGCTAAATACCTAGTCCGTAAATACCTGACCAAACCAACAATTTAACTATTACACAACAACTATATGAAATATCAAATACAAGATCTTTGCTACAAAAATCTTGTGGAGGAACAAATTAATCAAGGACCCCTTGCTTGGATGACTTGTAGAATGCTCGTGATCTCGCCTTAGAGAAGGACCTATATGAGAATCACTAAAGAAAGAATGAAGAACAACTCTCTAGATCAAGTGATCTTTTGTTAGAAGAGAATGAGAGTATATGAGAGAGTTAGTAAGAAGAGGGGTGAAGAGAAATGAAGAAATGTCTCTCTATTTATAGGCAAAACTTGTCACTGTTCCACGGATCCCTTCCTCAAGGGATCCGTCTAGTGTAAAACTAGGGATCCGTGGGACTCTCCTCTTTGTGTGACAACTCGTAAATTCCTCGATACGTCGTAATTGGAGAAACTTTGATTTGAGCAATCGTTTGATTTAATTTGAGACACGAGTCGTATTTTATATCGTTTTTATTAGAAATAATATTTTAAAAACAATGGCGTAACTCTCGGGTCATGAATCCTTCGTTCGCTAGTCAAAACGAGCCCCTAGTCAAATATATCGAAAGTTTTATAAAGTTTCATCTAGGGTCCTTGGATACTTTTCATTTTCACCCTTGTGGTTTGGAGTGTACAAAACTAGTCCCTCCTTGGAGTATATATACCCCAACACCCACCCATTCTCTCATTTCTCTCATCTACTTTCTCTCACTACAAAAACACACACAAATATCTCTCCCACCTCTCTCTAAAATCCGGCCAACCCTCCCTAGGGTTCCGGCGCCGTCAACTTTTCTGGCCAAAATTCCGGCGACCTCTAATAATTACACCACCTATCTCAAGTCATAGATCGGGCAATTGTGGTTATGTTTTTGTAACCCACACGCCATGAAACAACATGACGCGCTCCAAATCTAAATTCTTAGATTCGAATTGTTAGGGTTTCGTGGGTAAACGTTTTCAAGAGACTCTAGAGTGGCATGTTCATGAGTAGTACTCGTGAAAGACACCTCCAACTCTTGTTATCTCCTTCTCGGTAAACAACTACTCGTTCATATATTTGTTTTCTTGTGACATTTTTATCCTATTCGTACACATATTCGTGGGTATAAAATAGGATAACGTGTATATAAATATTATGTTGTTTTCGTGGATACTAAAAAGAAAACAAGATTTTAAAACATGGTGAAATTGTTTTTGTAAAATAAGCGAATTAAGAACGGTTTGATAACATTTCGTGTGGTAATAATCGTGAAAACGAGTATAGAAGCAGTGGGACAGATTTTCGTAGTAAAAATGTTGGGTTAAAGTGGGTATGTTATATCCTGTTTTGGTACTCAGTGGGTACAACGAGACCTATGGGGACTCGTTTGTGATGATATTATTTATTCAGGTCTAAGTCATTGTTGTTTCGGGTACATGGAAGATTAATGAGAGGTATTGGGTCACACTTGTGTATGTTTGAATTGGTATACGTTTTGGGTCAGATTTGAGTTATCTATTATTGAGTTTTAATCATTTAAGTTTTGGTTTCATGTTTAGATGTGTTTCGGTTTAAACATGGGTCGAATCCGGGAGTATGTCACACGAGTTGCTGGGATTAAAATAATTGTTGGTTAACATGGTGTTTATCATATGTTTAAGTATTAAAATGGACCTATTGAGAATTAATTATGTGTGACAATGCGCTATGTCTTTGAGTGTAAAAGTATTAAAGAGTGTAAACTGAAGATGTTAGAGTACATTTGTTAATGAAGGTTTAAGAGTGTGTTTAAATTGCTAAGTCATTTTATATATAACTTGCACTAATAATTTCGGATATCGGACTAAAGAGACATATTGGGTTGGTGTGTTTCGGATACGGCTTGGAAATGCGAATTGGATTTTGTACGCGGGATTAATAAGTGGTAAATGGAATAATTAGAAGAGTATATATTTAACATTACTACAAATAACAATTTGACTAGTGGACATTTTAGAGCTAACGGTTGATATAAAGGGATATCGGGATTAATGAAATGCTTAAATGATATAGGTTTAACGATTAACTAGTAATCCACCAATGTGTAAACTTGGAAAACGTAACGAGTTAATTATACATCGATAACGGAATAAAATCATTGTGATATACAATATATGACTTGATCAGATAGCGAGTGAGTTATTTATAGAACGGGATGATAAACGTTAAGGAATAACTACTTGATTTATAATTAATAACGGATATTACATATATGTTATAATATTTAATACGGTTTATAAACTTGGGAGTAACTATTGATAACAAGTTATATTGATTAGTATGTCGTACTTTATTAAACATCTTGGTTTAAATGAGTTTAATATATTCGTTTTGCAACAAGCCTAAATATTATGTTTTCATATTTTAACCGATAATGAAATATATTACTATATATATTGTTGACAACTACGGTTTATAAATTTGAAATAACATTTGAGTACACAAGTTACATTGGTTATAAGTTATGTTGGTTATGTTTGGAATAACTATATATATTATTATTGACATATATATATGTTGGATCGATATACTCTAATCAAACTAACTTAAATAGCTTGTTTAAGGTTTAACAACCTCGGATAAATCCTAAGTTATTAACAAATAAACACTGAACAAACTCTATTAAGTATGCGGAATTTACTTAACAAAGCTAAGAAGAATAACTTTTATTATTAACTCTAAATCTGCTTATTATGCAGATACTTAAACAACTCTAACAATATCGAACTTCTCTAAAACTCTAAATAATGATTTATGAACTTGTAAACTCTAAGACTCGTACGTCTAATGCCAATCTAGGGGTCCTTTTATAGGCTCAAGGATAACCCTAGTCGGTTTACAATTTGTATCCTTGTACGACAAATAATCTAATACAGAATATTCTAGAGTTACAATACTTTCTATAAACGAATATAACAGTTCTTTGTTCTTGCAGTACTTTGACTTTCATGTGCAGTACTTTGACTTTATCTTTAGCAGTACTTTGACTCTTTGACTTTTTCCAGTACTTTGTAGTTTTACAGTACTTTATCAATCTTCAGTACTTTGTCAATCTTCAGCACTTTCATATCCCAACAATCCTCCCCTAACTTGAATTCTACTAGCTTGACTTCAAGTTCCTTTGTGAATTTATCTTTAACAGCTTCATCTTTAAGGACAGATTGTTTCTTAGTCTTTGGATTGTAGCTTTGTAGTTTCTGTGCTTTGTCAAAGTATTTCTAGAATTATTCTTTCACAGCAGCATCCAGCAAGCTCCATCTTTTCAGCAACACAGCAACATATGACAATTTGTACATTAATTCAGTTTAAGTTGCATACTATTCTCATCACTTCCAGGTGTGTTAACTCCTGTGAGAGGTGAATCATTGAAAATTTAATGGATTTAGATCTCTTTACCAAAGCCATTAACTCTGGAGTAGCCAAATGTTTTGGTGTGTAAGACCATGCTACATTGATAACCATATGATTTTTAGCAAATCACCAGCTATCAACAGATTTGAGTTGTCTTTACCAAAAGCTGTACCCTTCTGGACTAGTTGGTTCTTTTATCTAATGGTGAACTAATTACCAATAATGGATTTTCCACAACCTTTACCACAAGCCATTTTCTTGTGGGCTATCCAATTCTTCACATTAACAGATATGGTGAGTTGATTACCATACAACTTATTAGCAAGTTATCAACTAAAAACGGATTTGAAATATCTTTACCAGAGCCGTTTGCTCATGGATTAGCCAATCCTTTTGTAACCATGGTGGACTGATGACCTATTGATATTTCAATCTCAAAAACCATTTATTTTATTCAACCTTTGTTTCAAAATATTTGTTACTTAACAAAAGGTTTCTTTCAAAAAGCACTTAACTGGTTAAAAAGCTGCAAGCAGTACTTTGATGAAAGTACTGTTCGATCAGCAGTACTTTGAATAAAGTGCTGATTTATCAAAAATAATTTATTCAAATAAGATTCATACCAGTCAGTCATCCTCATCAGCAATAGTAGTCCAGTTGATAAATAGATTGATAACCATGCAAGCAGTTTCATTATCCTCTTCTACTTCCATTCCGTGTTCTAGCATTCTTCTCATAAGCTCAACAGTAAGAGGATATCTTCTATCTACAAACATGTGTATCATTGTACCATTTTCCAGCTCTAAAACATGAACACCAGACTCTTTAAAGAATCTCCAGCAGACAATTTCCTAATTCTCTTGATTCTTCCAAATATCATCAGTGCTCTCTTCTTCAGTTTCCCATGCAGTTGTGAGATCTCCAAGTAAAACTAAACCAATCCCATCTAATGGATTATGTTCGAAATAAGCTTTCACCACATGATATAGATAGAATAGATCCACTCTATCTATAATGTTCAATAAATCCCATAGCCTATTGAATACTCTGAAACTTTCATCTTCTTTATGAAACATCATATAACTTCCTTTTTTGGATTTCACAACTTCAAAAGCACTAATCTGAGATCTGTTCATCTTCATGTCAGCATCTTCTTTGGAATATTCAAAATCTACTACTTTGAGATAATTCCTTAGTTCATCCCTAGTCTCAGATCTTAACTCAAGTTTTTCTTTCTTTGAGAACTGAACATCTGTAACTTCAGTTTTCCTTTTTCTTTTTAAACTCTTCTTCCTTTCTGCTTCAGTCCAAGTAGCTTCTTCTCTAAAATCTTTGATGCCTGCAACATCCTTCTTATAAGCCTCTGTCTCAGCATCATATAGTCTTTTCATATCAACATAATTCAGCTTCTGCAATCCTTTATATCCTCGACCTTTCAAATAATCCATCATAGCATTCCGGTCTTTAGCTAGATTAGGTCTTCTTGGCATATACCTAACAGGAGTAGGTGACTGTAATGATTCAGCAGCTTCAGCATTTAATTCATCTTGTAACTTCTTAGCTGCTTCTCTACTCTGAGCTTCTTCAGCTTCCTGAGCTTCTCTATCTTTAGCATTTAACTCATCTTGAAGCTTTCTAGCTGCAGCTTCATTCCTAGTAACTTCAATTGCTCTAAGTTCTGCTAAAGTTAGCTTTTTCTTCTTAGTTTCTACCAGAACACCCTTTCCTTTATCTTTAGGATCAATTGTAGGTTGAGAAGCTCTTGGTTGTTCCTCTTGAACTTCAGAAATAGTAACACCACCCCTTGGTTGTGATAAATCTTGCAAAATTACAGCAATGAACTCATCATCACTTGCAGAATGGATGGGTTTGAGTGTAGCTTCCTCTTCTTGTATAACAGTTGAGGGACCAACAACTTCTTCATGTACAGTTGTTGAAGGACTAGCTTCCTCTTCAAAGTCCAACAACATTGGTGTTAACAATGCTTGCCTGTAGGATCCTTGTTGTTGAAAAGCAGTACTTTGATCTTCAGTACCTTGATTTTCAGTACTTTGAACTGGAACTTGAACTTGCTCTTCAGTATCTTGAATGTTCTGTTCTTCAGTCTTTTCATGTGCTTCAGTACTTTCAGGTTCATTCTCCTTCTCATCATCTTCTTTCAAATTCTCTTATGCTAAATTCCTCCCCAATTGGACAGAAGATTGTTGGTGAACCTTTTGGCGTTTGCTTTTCTTAGACTGCCTTTGCTCCTTCTTCTTTGATTTGACCCAGATACGAAATTCTTAAACTAATGGCCACACAAAAGTCTTTAGCCTTCTAAACTTCAGTTTCAATTTCTTTATCTGCTTGGCTTGAGCCTCGGTAGTCTTTTTCAACTTAACCAACTCCCTTGTCAAAACATAATTATCCAATGTTAATTCTTCAGGCGGTACAGTATGTGAATCATCTCCTTGAATTGGTGAATGTTCCTCTGACTGAGAAGCAGGAACAGATCTTTGTGGAGATGGAGAAGGTGAAACTGCAACATCTTCTTGAACTTCAGTACTTGGGGAAGCAGTACCTTGTGGAGATGCAGTACCATCTTTTGATGCAGCTTGTTGAGAAGCAGTACTTGCAGATGCAGTACTTGCAGGTGCAGTACTTGCAGATGTAGTACCTTCAGTAGCTTCATCTTCTTCATCAGCTCGAACAGCCTGAACAACTTCCATCATAGACGTAGTTAAGGGAGTATCCCTTCCAGTGAATTGATCACTCTTCCTAGCCATAAAGGTGAATATTTTGGCTTGTTGAACCACAACAGGTAAAAGATCTGTTGGCTTAGGAACATCAGAAAGTTGTTTATTGAGGAATACTTGAACAAATCTTGGATACATTAGCCACTTTGAACCATGAGAGATGTGAGAAAGCATTCCATCAAGAATGAGCCTTGAGAAATTAAAGACACGATCTGTAGCCAAACCCACAATAGCAGATGCTATATTTGATCCAAATTGCTCCCAAGAAGTACTTTTGGCACTAATACAGTGAAGCAACACATGGACTAAAAACTTCCATTGAGGGCAAAAGAGTTGTTTCCTAAATGTTTGTTCATTTAACGACCCTTCATAACCAATATGTCCAAAAGTATCCCATATTAACTGCTTATCAAACTGAATAGCCCCATCTTCATCATTAAACAATAAGTCTTCTCTAATGGAGGCTTCAGTAATCTTGACAGTTCTTCCAGCAACTGTAGCCCTAATATAAAATTCATCATTCTCCATATTTTCTCCAGCAGTAGCCCAAAATTCTTGAATCCAAGGCTCAATTATATCCGGCTCCACTAAAAGAGCATAACTGATTGGCGACCCAATAAGATAATCAATCATATCATGAAAAACCACATTCGCCTTAGCCTTTTCCAAATTAGCCACCATATTATGCTTTGAAACGGTAGGACGATTAGCCATTGTTGATTATGTAAGCACAATAAGAGTTGTAATCGAATAATATAGAGGTGATGAGAGAAATATGGAAAAGATTCTAAAGTATCAATATAAGAGGGAAAATCGGAGAGTAGTTATTTATAGGTGAGATTTGAAAAATCACAGCCCATAATAACAAAGTTACCGTTAGAATTAATTACCCCTCAATATAACCGTTGGAACAGTACTTTAATAAGACAAACAGTACTTTCCACGTATGCAGTACTTTCCCAAGCAGTACTTTCCAAGCAGTACTTTCATGAATAACAGTACTTTTCCAAATGCCTCTGTATAAGCTAAGTACACATAAATATCCTCCCCTCAAGCAATACACAGGACTATACTAATACTAAATAGTCCTCCCCTTAAATGTAGCTCAGTAGTTAATCATGCCAATGCTCACCACCAAGTGATTGAATCTTGAAACATCAAAGCCTTTAGGGAGTAAGTCAGCTACATTATCATCTGTGTGAACCTTAACCACATTAATGAGCCTGTGCTCATAGCAATCTCTAATAAAGTGATGCCTAATCTGTATGTGCTTGGTCTTGGAATGATAAACTGGATTCTTCACAATACAAATGGTACTCTCATTATCAATATTGATAGGAGTATTCTTGAAATTGAACCCATAGTCCAAGAGTTGATTCTGCATCCACAAAATTTGTCCACAACAGCTGCCAGCAGCTACATATTCAACTTCAGTAGAGGATGTTGCTGCAATTGTTTGTTTCTTACATTGCCAGGAGACTAATCTTCTTCCAAGATATTGGCATCCACCAGTTGTTGATCTTCTATCATAGTTATCACCTGCATAATCACTATCTGAAAAAGCTTCTAAGTGAAAAGGTGACTCTTTTGGATACCACAACCCCAACTTAGGTTGTTGTTTCAAATAACAGAAAATTCTCTTCACTTCATTCATGTGAGAGATCTTTGGTGAGACTTGATATCTTGCACATAAACAAACTGCAAACATGATATCAGGCCTTGATGCAGTAAGATACATAAGAGAGCCAATCATTGATCTGTATAACTTGACTTCAACAGGCTGTCCATCTTCATCTTTGCCCAATGAATTGATAGATTTAATAGGTGTAGTAACAGTCTTCATATCATCAAAATTGAACTTCTTAAGTATGTCTGTAACATACTTATCTTGACTTATGAAAATTCCTTCCTTTGACTGTTTTACTTGAAGTCCCAAAAAGAATGTTAACTCTCCCATTGAACTCATTTGAAGTTCCTTCTGCATCACGCTCACAACTCCTTAACCATGGACTGTTTGGTAGCCCCAAAGATGATATCATCAACATAGACTTGTACTAACATGATATCCTTCTTGTCTCTCTTGATAAAAAAGTCTTGTCAATAGCTCCCCTTCTGTAGCCATGTAGCAATAAGAATGTAGAGAGTCTCTCCTACCAAGCTCTAGGTGCCCTGATGAGGCCATAAAGAGCCTTAACTACCTTGTAGACTTTGTTTGGATGTTTAGGATCTTCAAAACCCGGAGGTTGTTTGACATAAACTTCCTCTGTTATCTTGCCATATAGAAAGGCACTTCTTACATCCATCTGGTAAACTTGAAATCCCATATAAGAAGCAAAAGCAAGAAATATTCTAATAGCTTCAATTCTTGCTACAGGAGCAAACACTTCATCATAATCTTCTCCTTCTTCTTGTCCCTGTAGCCTTGTGCCTAACCTTGCTTTATTTTTGATAACATTACCTCTTTCATCTCTTTTGACTCTGAAAACCCATCTGGTTCCAATAACTCTCTTCCCATCTGGAAGATCACATAAAACCCAAACTTCTTGAAGTTTAAATTGAAGAAGTTCTTCCTGCATAGCTTCAACCCAGCTTTCTTTAGTCAAAGCTTGAGCAATATTCTTGGGTTCCTCTTGAGAGATAAAACAAGTAAACAGACATGTTTGATGGTCCTTATGATTCAGCCTGTTTTGTTTATACACAAAGCTAAGTAAAGCATTGTGAGGTGTTGAAAAAGTCTTAGCTCTGTGTCTTGTCATTACTCCAGAAGTAGAAGGACCAATGATTTGATCAGAAGGATGATTCTTATGAATTCTTAAGCTTGGAGACTGTGGAACTCCATAAGTATCCTCCAAATTAGTAACATCAGCATCTTCATTGGAATATGAGAAAATACCTTCATCTTCAAACTCATCATCAGTTTCTTCTAATCCAGGCATGGTAGGATCATCCAAATCATCTAAAGTACTGTCAACTGGTGCGACAGTACTTTCTTCGAAAGTACTGTCCAAAGTACAGTGAGAGTACTCTGCAGTCTTGTTCTTCTTCTTTGCCTCTTCATAAGCTCTTCTTTGTTCATCAGTGTAAGAATGTGCCAAAACATCTTGAAGAAGCATCTGATTAAGTTCCTCTTGAATAGATTGATCCTCAGCAGACAATGAGGATTGTGGTGCAACAGTATTTTGCTTAGGAGCATCATACTTTGCTTGGAACATCAGTACTTTGCTTTGGACTAACAGGATCTTCATCAGGGACAGCATCAGGTCTAATATTCACTCCATGAACAACATATTGTAAATTTTCTCCATTGTGCACAGTTGATTTTTTCTAACAGGTACATAGTTCATGGAAGGAGTTAAAACTTCAAGATCAAACATCCAATCAGGACCTTTAACTTTCTCATTAACTTGATCTTCTAAAAACTCAACATGGAGACAATCTTGAACCTTCTTAGTGACTCTGTTGTACACTCTAAATCCCTTACTGTTGGTACAATAACCCAGTAAATATCCTTCTTCTGACTTGCCATCAAACTTACCCAGATTATCAATGGTGTTTAAAATAGTGAGAAGGCATCCAAAAGGCTTCATAAAACGAATGTTGGGTTTGTTGCCCATCAGCAACTCATAAGGTGTCTTCATCTGTGGTTTGGTGACTGAGACTCTGTTAAGTACATAGCAAGCAGTACTTACAGCTTCAGCCCAGAATTGAATAGGTAGATGAGAATCTGCTAGCATTGTTCTGGCTGCTTCAATCAAAGTCCTATTCTTCCTCTCTGCAACACCATTCTGCTGTGGTGTTCTTGCAATGCTGAACTCCCTCTTGATGCCTTTGTTTGCACAAAATTCATCCATAAGCTTGTTCTTGAATTCAGTTCCATTGTCACATCTAATACCTCTAACCTTGAGTCTCAATTGGTTTTCAAGTGCTATTATGAGAGTCTGAATAGCTTCAAAAGTATCATCTTTAAATCCCAAAAAGAAGACCCAACTGAATCTACGGCAATCATCTGTAACAACCAAGCAGTAGTTTTTCTTGTTTAAACTTGCCATAGAGACAGGTCCAAACAAATCCATATGTAACAGTTCCAAAGGTTCTCTAATAGTCCTCTCCTCAAGCTTCTTGCATGAAGCTTTGTGTTGTTTACCCTTCTTGCATGCCAAGCATGAATGATCATTCTTGTAAGTCTTTGAAGGTAAACCTCTAACTAAATTGCCTTTGACCAGTTTGTTGATATTCTTGAAATTAACATGGCCCAATCTTCTATGCCATTGGTGTGCCTCTTCAGTTGTTGCTTTAGCCACCAAACATGTGGCTCGCCCATAAGAATGTAGACTCTTCATGTCTAAACTATACACATAATTTGTTCTTGGTACTCTAAGAACTACCAAGTTATCATCAACAGGCTTATAGTCAGGGGAAAGGATGAGACATTCTGTGTCAGTGAATAACACAGGATGCTTTTTATCACAGATTTGAGAGACTGACAATAAGTTGAACTTAAGCTCCTTCACATATCTAACATTCTCAAAATCAATACGCCCTGCTTTGATAGTTCCTTTTCCAGTAATCCTTCCTCCATTGGGATCATTCCCAAATGCAACTCTTCCTCTACTAATAGATCTAAAATCAGACAGATCTCTTGTCTCCTGTCATACTTCCAGAGCAACCACTATCTACAATAAGATGATCTTTAAGCTCCTCTTCTTGGTTGCCCTGCACAAAAAGAAAAGAGTTAGTGATCTTTAGGAACCCAAGCCATTACTGACTTGTGTTCCCCTTGTGGAGTTACAAACTCAAATTCTTTGAGTATGTAGTTTCTACTGTTTTTCAAAACATGATCCAGAATTATCTTTTGATTTTTAGCATGTGGATTTTCAAAACTTTCTGGTTTTTCAACACAACTCTCTTTTACAAGTTCATTCTCTTTTTCTTGTATCACAAAAACATCTGATTCACTTTTTGTTGAAAGTACTGTTTGTCCCTCAGCAGTACTTTCCCTCTTAACCCATTCTGGTTTAACACATGGTTCCTGTGATCTAGATCCCCTATGTGAAGTATAATACCTTCTAGGTTGATAGTGATGAGATCTTCTAGGGTTCCTGATCGGGTCTGAACCGTCAAGTTTATCACACAAGTCAACCACTTGTGAATGGTCAACCGTAATAAAATTCAAACAGTCTAAAACCAATGCAATTTCCCTTGGAATATAGTGGATTCCCGGGTCGTTAAGTCCCACGGAGAATTAATGGTGCTTCAAAACGTTCAGATGTCGAATGATCACTAAGGATAATGATCAGTAAGGATTTTGATTGGAAATTATACTACTGATTGATTGGAATGTATTTGGATACAGAATTTATAAAGCACAACAAGAGATAAACAAACTTAAACACGTACGTTAATAAAACTACGTAAACGTACAAAAATAAAACGTGAGTTTTAAGAAATAAAAGACCTACAAATATGAAAAAGATATTTTTACAACCCTAATAATAAAATAAAATTATTAGAAAATTAAAATTATTTTTATAACTATTTATTTAATTATTATTAATTAAAAACTATTATTAACTATTTAATAATCTCAAAATATAAGAAAATGTGAAATAAAACTAGGAAAATGAAATTATGATTTAGAAAAATCTAAAATATTAGAAAACTAATTTTAAAATTGAAAATATATTTTTTACACTTTTTATCTATTTATTATTAATTAATTACTATTTATTAATTATTTAAAATACACTTAAATACAAGAAAATATAAAATTAACCTGGAAAAATGAAATTTTAACTTAGAAAAATCTAAAATACTATAAAACTAATTTTAAAATTGAAAAGATATTTTTTATGTTTTTTATTTATTTATTATTAATTATTTAATACTTTTAACCATTTTTAATTCTAATAAATACTAAACAAGCTAAGAAAATTATGAAATTTTTTATAAAAATATCTTATGGTGACAGAAAGCTAAGAAAATTATAAAAACAGAATTTGCTTAATAATAAGCTGAGAAGAAAAATTAAAAAGCTAATTTCTATTAAATAAACGCTATCTCTATTTTAAAAATGATGTTTTTATGATTTTTCTTTTTGAAAACTATTTAACTACTGATAATAAGCAACTTTAATGAAAACAAAATTTTACAACTTAAAAATAAGTTATTTGAGAGCTTATTAGCTCAACAGTGGACTTATGAGCTTATTTTGATGATTTAAGCTCAAACAAGCTTACAAGCTGGAACCAAAGGTAAAATAAGATGTAAATAAGCTAAAGCTACTTATATGAAGCTAAAAAGAACAAAGAACTACTCTGATAAGCTATAATAATCAAATAAGCACTTATCCTAAACCTTTTAAACAAACAGGCCTGCAGTGTTTTTCTAAGCTAATTTAAGCTAATGAAATAAGCTTAAAAGCTCAAAACAAAGACTGAGGTAGCAAGATGGGTGGTGGCTTTCTAAAAGTCCAAGCTCAAACACTGGGGACCACTGATAAGCTTTTGACAAGCTTGTGAAAAAGCTTCTAAACCACTGATTGCTTAGTGTACACAGAAATGAGACAAGCTAAAAGTTACTTGCAGGCTTATTAAATAAGCTGCAAAATGGAAAATAAGCAATCACACCTCAAACTAGCCAGATGGGCTCTACAAAATACCAAAAGTTATAAGCTAAGGCTATCTAATGAGCAAGCTACAAGCTTGTGAAAAAGGCTCACAAGACTGTGCACAGGGCACTATTTTGAAAAAGTGTTCAAAAGAAGCTAGAAATTAAGCAGTTTAAAAAGCTAACTACAAATTATTAAAAATACTAGGATAAAGATGAGCAGTTATATTTTAATATTCCAAAAGCTCAGATCTTGAAACTTAATATTAAACCCTATATAAAATTATCTATTTTATTCAAAAACCATTAAACTGAAATTTTGACTTTTTATAAAAACCAAATAAGTTGACTAAAATGAACTTTGAATCAATCCTAATCACTGATTATGATGTATTAAGGTGGATTAAGACTGATTTGATCAACAATAACAACTTATAATCATGAAAACAAGATCATGGATCATGAAAATCCAACAGTTAGTTAACAAGTTGTGATTAAAAACTATTTTGACTTTCTTATCAAATGAACATTGGTTTTCTTTGTTTTACTGAGCTATATTGACCTATTGTGGCACAAAACAACAACAAGTAACAACACAAATACCCTCTAATACAGTTAACACAATAAAATCAAACAGTCATTTATCAAACTGTTTTGAAGATTTAAACACTAAAACAGGTTTTTAAAGCAAGAAATCTAGTGAGTACCTTATACTAACTATAATGAGACAGAATTAAACTAAAATTAACAAGCTTTAAACACTAATACTAAGAATTGCAAATTATGAGAAAATTGCTTACAAACTGTGTTCATGCACAAGACAGAGAACCAAAGCACAAGATCACAACCTATAGCTTCCCAAGAAGCTCTATACCAAGGCAATCCACAATCAACCCTGCTCCAGCTTCTTGATGATCTTCTTCATTGATTTTTGATTTTTTACTAATTTTTTTTTGTATTTTTGGTAATTTTTGAGTTTTATATCTAGAACTGATTTTATGGTTTCTAAAAGCTTAGATAAGCTTTCTAGGAGCTTATATGAACTTACTGAGTCCAAAACAACCACTAATAACAATATTCAAACACATTGAAATTTTAACAAGTAAATTTTGCATAAACAGAAAAGAGGACTTAGAACTGAAATTGATGTTCACAAAAGCTTTATTATACACTAAAGACTTGAAATACAAAGCTTAAAAGCTTAAACATACACTGGAAATTTAAATTATTTAAAACGAGATAAGCAAAATTAAATTACACTAGATATTATCCCACATTGCTTCTTATCTTCTTTATAAAGATCTTTTAGGCTCTGTCGATATCTCTGAGACTTTCCCACTTGATTCCAACCATTGGATCTTTAAAAATCATCAGAATCGTCCATGTGGAATTTTGGCGCCAAAAAAGTCTTGAGCAGGTTTTATCAATTAAAGAAGTTTGGGAGGATGTGGAGGTGGAGGGGTGTGGGTATACAGCTGTAGAGTGAGGTGGAAAGGTGGTGGTGAGGTGGAGAGGTGGAGAAAACAACCTGGTTTTGGGTTTCAGGCATGGTGAGGAGGATGTACAGTGTTTCTGGTTTGGGCGGGGTTTGACTTTTTGACCCGTTTTCAATAATAACGCAGGGGGTTCAAATGGGGGGTCACAGGTTTATTGGCAGGGTTCAAGGGTCAAGTGGTGTGGGCTTGGGTTGCAAGTTGGGCCAGTGGGTTGGATATTAATACAAGGGTCCGTTTGGTTTGGTATTAACACAAGGACCATTTATGTAATTTTCTGTTTTATGAGGGACCAAACTGCCAACATTCCAAAGTTATCACAAGGACCTATCCTGCCAATCTTGAATAGTACAAGGACCAATTTTGATTATTTTCACTTTTTAAATTTCCAAGGACCTTTTATGACACTTTTTTAAACTTTAGGGACCTTTTCTGCCATTTGACCAAAGATTCATTCAAGGACCATTTTTGAAAACTTAGAATATTTCAGGGACCTTGAATGATAAAACTCCACATTTTTGGATTCCAGGGACTAGATTTGACAAGTTTCCAAACTTGGGGGACTAAAACTGCCAACTATGCAAACTTGATACATTTTTCACCTGATTTTGATATTTTTGCATTTAAAACACATAAAACATTTATTTGTGATATTTTTATCATTTTGATGCATTTCTGAGTGTTTTCAAATGTTTTTGGCATTCTAAACGGTACAAAAATGATGAGTATTTAGACACTCATCAGTTCCTATTCCAAAGAGTGTGATCAGTACCTTGTTTTGGCTGAGCAGTACTTTGAGAAAGTACTGGTCTAGAATTAACAATACTTTGGAAAGTACTGTGAGATACTGAAGGTTTTGAAAAAGGTCTTCTCTGGTGTGGGTATCTATGATCTGGTGAGTAATTTCTGTGATTTACCCTATTTGAATTATTCCAGACTGGTTTTTGCTCTCTAGGTTTCTGGTTGGCAGACCTGTTCTTTGGAAATTTGCTAAGGTATTTTGAGTGATGTTCACAATCCTTGATTAAATGAGTAGGACTAAAACACACAAAACACAGTTTTTGACCCATATTTCCAAAGTGATTTCTTCTATGTCTATGACCAAAACTATTGTGCCTTCTAGGTGAATGATTAAACTTGTTTTGACCAAAGTTATCCCAAAAAGGTTTAGCAGTACTGTTTTGAAAAGGTTTTCCTGAAGGTACTGCTTGTGGAGCAGTACTTTGAGTTGAAGGTACTGCTTGACTTTGAACATTGTTTTCAGTAGTCTCTTTGGGGTTTTCAGACCTAGATTGACCAAGTAGCTTTTTCCTAAACTCTAGACTGTCTACTCCAAAACGAGAAACATCAGGCCTAGGGGGTTGATGACTTCCAGTGGGATGGGGAACTGCATGATAACCATTATCTTTTTTATACTCAGGAGGTGGTTCACTAATTGAATCCTCATTACTAGATGTGTCTACATAATTAATGAGTTCATCATCACTAGTGGTTATATCCTCAAGGTCACCATCAGCTTGATTCTCTTCTATGTTATCAAAGTCTATTCCAAAACCTAAGCCAGTTTTAATATAAGCTCTTCTCTGTTTTTTGAACATAAGTAACATGTGACAGACCAGACTCACCCCAAGCAACAAACTTAGCTAACAAATCATCTCTTTCCTTAGTCAGTTTCTCTATTTCAGAAATTTTACAGTTTAATTTCCATTCACTTAGTTTTAACTGATAATCCTGTTGTGCATATTTTTCAGCCCAAGCTACTTCATTATTTTCATGTGTTAAGATTTTAGCTTCCATAGATTCTAAGGTTATTTGGTAACCAGCTACCTCAGACCTAGCCCTAACACAATTATCTCTTTCAATCACATAACTGCCAAGTAATTTGTGATACAAATCATGACAATTTGAGCATACCTCAGAGATAGGGGGTGAACTTGGTGAAGTAGCCACCATTGCAAGTTGAGCAGGATCATCTTCACTTTCCATGCTCCAATCAAATTCTCCTAGACAATCTCTGGATTCCAAATCAGCATGTTCAGGTTCCTCATCAAAAGCAGTGCTCTAGTCCAATTCTTCCACTGACTTTTCAGCTACTTCTTCCACTGCTACCATACAGTAAGTCACTGGTTCATCATCAAACTCTTCACTCCAGTCAACTTCTGATAACTTCTCTTGAGCAACCAAAGCCTTTGTTTCAGTAATTGGAATTTCTTTGAGTTCTAACTTTGGTTTCTCAGATGTCCTGTTCGCTTGATACTTAGCAAACCTGCACTCCCTGGCAAAGTGTCCAGTCTTTTGACAATTGAAGCATTCAATTTTGGATTTGTCAAAAGTTATTCCCTGTTTTGGTTTGAAATCAATGCTTTTTCCTGTCTTCTTCATATACTTCTTAATCCTAGCAGTGATCATAGCAACTTGCCACATCATATCAATTTCTTCAAGTGCATCTTCTTCAATCTGTGCTAGATCTTCTTCATAAGTGACAGGTAAACTAGCTTGCTGTGCAAAGAAGGAGCACACAACTTCATCTGCGTGCATAGTAGTAGTTGGTGGTGCTTGCTGAGCATAGGTGGGGGGGGGGTGTAATCAGCAGTACTTTGAGCAACAGTACTTTGAGGAGAAGCAGTACTTTTGGTTGAAGTACTGCTCT
>OU343224.1:10723193-10803974 GCA_910596185.1 Chrysanthemum makinoi
TTTATTATCATACATAGAATGTCCATAAGCTCAATAAAAATGTAACATTCATATATTAGAGTGCGTGCATAGCACTTCAGATTTTCTTTTGGTATAGACTGTAACATGTAAAAGAAAATGAAATAAAACTATACATGTAAGTAATCAATTATAAACAAAAGAAGTTTCCCCAACAAAAAAGGAGAGGAGAAAATTAAGAAAGTCAAATTCTAGTCAAAAAAACCAAAGCTACATCCTTTGGTCTCTGTCCGGGACTTGGGGTGCTAGTTTTCACCACTTCTTAGTCCAAAACTGGTGTATCCTAGTTGTAGCTTTGTGCACAAGTATAATGTAATCAATGACCGAAAAACCTAAACGTTGTATCTCTTTTACATGAGAGAAAACACCAAAATGCAACACCAGATTTCTTGTATCAACACCAAGGGAATGCAAATAACATTACAACACAATAAGCAAACAAAGAAATATATTTGAACAATGAATCCTTAAACTAATTTATATAATAAACCGCACTTGTATGTCGGTATGATTGCTGCTACTCGATGGGAGGCATTACCTAGCTTGACCCGCAACCGCAAGCAAAACAACTTGATCTTATTCATCAACAATATTAGACAAATTTGTTACCCACTTAATTAACAATAAAAATAAACAAACCTTTGAACGTAATAACAACAGAAGTCAACTAGTATAAATGTTTGCACAATTTCAGACAGAAGGACCAATGAAGGCCACATTCCGTAACCTAAAGTTGTCAAAAGGCGTCCCCTGGTATCCAAAACCTGTATGAAATAACACAACGGTTCTCAAAATCGTTAAGGTTATGCATATTAACTGTTAATAAGAATCCATGTGTTGACAAATAATTACCTATAGAATCCAATGTGCACAGCTCAGGAACTTGGCACACCCAAAGCGAAGACATAATGTGCTGTAAATGGTTCAACAATCTAAAATAATACTCCGTAATAGGTTCAAGTTCGCTGAAACAAATATTATATTTCGTATTCAAATTCTATGGGTCAAATTGTGAGCTAAAAGATATATAGGTTAAAAAAGAGGACCTTAGTCTTTTGCATGAAACGAAGTTGTGGAAGTACAGAAACAGATTCTAGATAAACACAAAATGCCCAAATGATTCTGTTTACAATGTGATGTTGTGTTGTTGGATGAACCGTGAGAGACAATAAAGCACATGGAATAACCTACATTCAATTCATGAAATCAACCTATAATTTCCATAATTTGAATAAAAATCGAGAAAGTTCATATATATATATATAAATATATATATATATATATATATATATATATATATATATATATATATAAAGGAAGATCGGGTGGGTTTTAAGCTTTTAAGTATGGATGGTGCGGAAATATCACAAGAGCTTTTAAAAAAAATCAAAAAATATGAAAATTAAAAAAATAAAGAGGATGATAAATTATTAAGAATCATTGAAAAAATTTCAAAAAAAAAAAAAAAAAAATCGTTTTCATGATTAAAGGTATTGTGATATTAAGGTTGATTTTGACTTTTTTACAAAAGTCAAGATCAGATCTTGACTTTTGTAAAAAAGTCAATATTTGATCTTAATATCACATAAACTTTTTATTTAAATACAAATTGTTAATATCACACTAACTTTTTTTTATCACAAGACTTTTTGTTTTTACTAATATTATTAATATCATCATAACTTTTTAATAAAAAATGTTAATATCACGGTTACTTTTTATACACGAAACTTTTCTTCTTTTTTAATATAATTGTTAATATCACCATGTATCATATGTTTTTTCTAATAAAATTGTTAATATCATAGTAACTATCATATGTTTCTTAATATCATGTTCCTTTTTCACATGTAAAAAGCTTAATATCAGTTGGTTTTATAGTATCACCATTTTATAATATCACGGTTCTCAATATCACAATAGAACTCATAATATCACGTTAATATCACGGTGGGGCTCATAATAAAAACAAAAGTGCTCTTAAAAACTGAAAAATAAAAATGAAAGATATGACAGTACGATCCCTCAAAAGGAAAAAATTAAAAATCGTTTACCATTAATGCTCACCGTGAAGTTAGCGCAGGATCTTTACTTTTAGGTCACGGAATGCGGTCAGGATCATCATACATCCATCCGAATTAAAAAAAATCCGCCTCCTCTATATATATATATATATATATATATATATATATATATATATATATATATATATATATATATATATATATATATATATATATATATATATATATATATATATATATATTATATATATATATATATATAGAGTCCGGTTCTAGAGAAAAGTGTAATTAGAGAAAAAAGTGAGAAAAAAAGTTATAGGGTAGATTATGACAACACTTGAAAGTTCAGGGTAAAGAAAGAAAAACCAAAAAATAAAGATGGAGCGGTCTTTTTTAATACATGTAGTTTGATACAAACACACACACACCACTCACTTCCTGCATCTCCATTTGTCACACCCACCGTTGTCGCCGTCCTTATCATCCGTTACACTACCACTGTCAAAAACACATACTCAGTCCACAGGGTATCAATCACACGTGTCAATTTCATATCAAAAAAACTGAACCACCACTAAAACTACCAGTAAAACCCCGAAATTCCTATCTAAATCCAATGATTATGTGAATCAATCGCAGCTGACCTAATTTTGTATATTCGTCATCTTTTTATGTTATTTTGTGCATCATTAGGTAAATTATTTATTGTTAAATTATAAATTGTTAATTATTAATTCATCTATAATTATTAATTGTTCAATATTTATGTTATTTTGTACATCATTGGGTAAATTATATCATACAGTAATTAATATTTTTGTGAATACGTGTAAAATTAAGGCAATTGTGTAGATAAAATGTGTTTATTAAAATTTCTGACAAGGTGTTTGATAAAATGTCTTAATAAGATTTTATAAGGGGATGCACTAATTTGCAACATACGTGTTTCAATATTCAATGATATGATATCTTGGGGTATCTGTGTGTATGTTTGTAGCACCAGATTCCATGTTAGGGCACCAGATTTTATTCTTTGCATCTATGGTTGTGGTTGTTGTGTGATTGTAGTTGTTGCATCGTGAATGTTTGTATGTTTAGTGCATTGTTGAACATATTAGAGCATCAATATGTATTTTCAGTGCATCGATGAACACATTAGAGCATCATCATGTATGTTACGTTTAGTGTATCCGTTTGAATGTTTAGTGCATCATTGGTCATAGTAAGGCATCCATTTGTATGTTTAGTTCATCGTTGGACATACTTGTGGATCGGT
This sequence comes from Chrysanthemum makinoi, assembly GCA_910596185.1. Taxonomy (NCBI): domain Eukaryota; kingdom Viridiplantae; phylum Streptophyta; class Magnoliopsida; order Asterales; family Asteraceae; genus Chrysanthemum; species Chrysanthemum makinoi. Next base: position 10,726,512 of record OU343224.1, read on the forward strand.
TTGTATGTTTAGTGCATCGATGAACACATTTTTATGTTAAATTATTGCTTACTAATGACTGTTTAATTGTTAATTTTATATGATAATCTTCATACTCTCATATTGTATATAAATTTGTTACTATTTTGGCAGTGCATTATCTATGATAGATTTGACATTATTTGGAGATTGACACATTTTGATGTTGACACGTTTGTGGAAGAAGTTCTGGTAAAGATGGTGAATAACTGCCTGGAAGTCCCGAACCACGAAAAGGATCATACATATTTGTATGTGCTCATGGCGTAAGGGACAAAAGATGTGGCGTTTGTGGGCCTGCACTCGTTTCTAGATTCAAAGATGAGATAGAATTATGTGGTCATCAGAATATAGTGTTTGTTCGCCCCTGTTCACACATTGTAGGTCACAAGTATGCAGGAAACGTTATCATATCTAGATCAGATAATCATGGGAAACTGACAGGACATTGGTATGGATATGTTATGCCTGATGATGCAAGTACCTTACTTGAGCAACACGTAGAGAAAAGCGAAATTGTAGACTTTATTTGGAGGTAACTATATCCTACCACAATATCTTTTTTGACCTCCAGCTTAGTTTTGTTTGGTGATTTGAAGTTAGTCTCTTGGAATAATTGATAGTAACACATATTGCGGATAAGTGGCCATGAAAGTAGAATAGTGTAAAACAAAACCTTTTCTTGTAATTTGTAGACACTAGCGCTTTATGATGTATGTTTGAGTGAAAAGCTGATTAATGTATAACGAGGTCACCCAACTATTCAATAGTTTGTACATCAAAGCCATCTAACTATTTAATCCCGATCTGGTATAAAAAGAAGCTAAAAGACAAAAAGTAACTAAAGGGTATTTTTGTTTTTAAAAACAAAACAATAAGGTTATCTTTGTCATTTAGCCTCCTTTTTGTCGGATTGCATATAAGCAAAACGTATACATATTTTGGTGGCCTGTAAAGGAGTTTCAATTGTTGGGTTGCCCTAATGAAAAAGTTGAACATTTGGGTGGTATCCTTGTTTTCTTATCAATTATCCCAATTTTTCGTATCATTTGTGCTTAAAACTATTTTTTAATAAAAAAAATCAGGAAACCAAACTCAAGAGCCGTAAGCTTTTTTTTTTTGTGTTCACATAGGTTTGCAATACTTATGTCACATTGTAATGTTTGACCATTTGACTTATAATAGGACAGGGTTCTCGTACCTCTTTAATTGCATCCGTTTGACGATTATGTTATACATCATAATCCAAACTAGAGGAAACTAGAATTTGACGAAAGTATGAACTAGTTTGATTACTAAACTAGCTGTGGAAATTTAACCTTTAAGACATGAGGCATGTTATACCGGATAATACTATTTAGTGCATCCTTGAACATAATAGAGCATCAGTGTGTATGTTTAGTGAAACTACTTGGACATCTGTTTGTATGTTTAATGCATCAATGAACACATTAGGGCTTCAATGAGTATAATTAGTGTAATGCATCATTAGACATATTAAGGCCTCAGTGTGTATCTTTAGTGCATCATTGGTTATAGTATGGTATTCATTTGAATGTTTAGTGCATCGTCGGTCATAGTAGGGTATCCATTTGTATGTTTAGTGTATCCATTTTTATGTTTAGTGCATCGCTAGTCATATTAGGGCATCAATTTGTATGTTTAGTGCATCATTGGTCATAGTAAGGCATCAATTTGTATGTTTAGGGTATTCGTTTGTGTGTTTAGTGCATCACTAGTCATAGTAGGGCATCCATTTGTATGACGCTATGATCACTGAGTTCTTTAAGTGAAAGTATAGAATCTTCTTTTAAGTGAAACTTTGTCAAGTAATCCATCTTCCACAGGGTAAATGTGTGTATTAGCTGTTTTAAGTATAAAATTGGTGCATCGAAAAGGTAGATATTAGGGCATCTTCCAAAATTTATAAGAAGTTTATATAGTTTCGATCAGTAAATGAGTCGAAGTTGCCACCTCTAGAAAAAATGAATCTGAAAATAACAAGCAACAAGTATTATACATTGCATCTTCTAGACGCCCTTCCTCGTAAATTGGTGCATCGAAAAGGTAGATATTAGGGCATCTATGAGTATGATTAGAGCATCGAAAAGGTACATATTAGTGCATCGAAAGGGTAGTGTTTACCTATAGGGTTATATAAGCTTATCATGTCATAATAAGCTTGTATAAGCTGAAAAGTTTTAAAATAATCCACAAAAACTGAGCTTATGGCAAATAAGCCGAAAACCAAATAAGCTGTAAGCCATGCAACTTCAGCATTGGCATCAGATTGCAGCATTTCAACATTGGTAGGTTGACTTTTGTCTTATAATATTTTCTTGTTGGTTAACAAAATTATAGTTTCTTCTTATTCTTTAAGTATATAATATCACTCGAAATAGTAACCAGATTGCTGATATCATGGTTAATTACTTGTTCGCTGATAACAGGCTACTTCCCAAGTTCATGGGGTCCAATATGCAGTGGCTTTGTGGACGTTCGTCGACCGGATTATATGACATCTGAAAACCTGACGGGTAAGCATTTCAAGGCGATTGAGAGGTATGTTAGGGAGTTTGAGGGCATCTATGAGTTTATTTAGTGCATCTATTAACATATTTGGGCATCATTACTTTAGTGCATCCTCTTGAATCATAGTAGGGCATCCAAGTATGGCTATAGAAGCTATATTGTTGCACAACAATTTATTTTACTTAATAAAACAATTTAAGTGATTGTGTGAATAAATTTTACACTCCAAATGACAACTTAAGACGATTAAAATGAGGAGATGTTTGTTGCATCTCAATAGTAATAATGTATTGGACTACTTTTTTCACAAGCTGCCAACACCTTCCATCAGACTCCGGCGATTTGATCTTAGAAGCAAATTAAGAAAATGGACCTTGTTTTTGCGTTTATGGTCAGGTAATGGACGTAAAGTAGATTGTCGAGCCTTAAATGTCCCTACAGGATACCGTCAAAGCCAAATTTAGGAACCAAATGAACCACTTTAAACACATGTTCAGTTGAACCACTTTATGGATGTGGGTACACATGTGCTACTGATCTTGGAAAACATGTAGTTTTTGTAACTTTTTAATAATAATATAATTACACATGTGTTTATGTTTAGGTAATGGACATAAAGCAGTTTGACCTGGAAGTATTTGTTTTGATTCGTAACCCAATCACATGACATGTCTGTTTTGCATCCTCGATAAAATGATTAATGTATTTGCTCATATAAGAATTGACTAGCCTGTTGAAAGTGATGCAGAGAAGTTTGAGCTAACATTTTGGTTCCCGTTATGCCTTTTAGAACTAACTTATAGTTGCAATGCAGGACGACACTTGGATTCTGGGCTGGTAAGAGTGATACTGGAACGCACATAGGAACCAAGAATTCATTGTCGAGTTTCTTATGTTGAGTCTTATTTGCCATTCAAACCTTAGACTCCTGGTTTACGAGTACATGCCAAATGGTAGTAGACATAGTTATGTGGTATTCGTTCATGTTTTTAAGTACTTTTAATAGTAGAAATACTTATCTTTGGTTTTATCAAGCTACAATTTAGTAAATAAAATGTTGAGATCCATAATAGAACTATATATTACGTTTTTACACACATGTAAATGAAATGATACAGTGATTTATATAAAATGTTATGTTATTGTTGGAATAAAAGTGATTGAATGATTATTTAATGATGATTGGAATGATATATTCGCATCCGTACTAAACAGAAAAAAATGTATAATAAAGGTGCATCAGTGTGAATAATAAATGTAATGATTGTTGCGAAATATTAGTGTGTGTTTGGTTTTTTCTTTTCTTCTTTATTTTTTGGCCATTTGTGTATTGAGAAAATGTAAACAGCAGGTTAACATTGATTAACGAATAGTGACTTACTTAAAAAACAAAAAATGTTTTTTCCTACAGTTACCTCAGTTTTTAATTGTTGTTTAACTTCTGAACTTGATGCCTATCTTTTAATTAATCACAAAATTTGTTTGCAGTATAAACATAATATAATCTAGATGTACATAACGTGACATAAAGCTTCTATGCTCTCTGAAAAAATACTATTTTTCATAATATTAACCTAGTTGTACACTACATTATACATCCGTTTTCCAATGTGTTAAGCACAAGTACCAGTAAAATTTCAGTTGTACACATGTCTCCAAATTTCAAATCTTCAAAACAAGAAATATGGTTAAGAATTCAAAATCAGTAACCAAACTAAGAAAAAGTCTCATCATCTGTAATAATTGATGAAACCATCGCCTATACTTTCTGTGTCCTGCATTTAGGAGTCAGTTTTTGTCCTCGTTTTTTGGGTTTCTTGGTATGCGTTGCAGTATCCGAGTGGGCCGTGATAACGATGTACTCTTTTAATCAAGCCAAAAAAACTAAATGGTTCATATTTATCATTAGCCATATTAGATGTAGACGTTTCTGGGACTCTTGGTTTATCTTGATCACTGTCATCTCCATGTACCATGTCTTTTGGCAATGAATCATCTTGCACACATCATAATTACATCAAAAGATACAGTTAGCAAACAAAATAGATAATAGCACTATGTGCTTCACAAAAGGGTTAATATAAGTGCATCACATTGTATAAATTAAAGCATCACACTATTTAATTCAGGGCATCAGTTAGTTAACAATTAGTGCACCACATTGTTATCTACAATGTATAAAATAAGGCATCACACTATTTAATTCATGGCAACAGTTAGTTAACAATTAGTGCATCACATAGTTATCTATGGGCATCATTTAGTTAACAATTAGGGCATCACATAATTATCTAACTTGGAGAAGGGCACTATCAACACATGCTAATATATAATGATATGATCGTACAAATCATCTTTTTGAAAAGAGGCACAACAAAGTACAAGCTATAAGCCATGTGAAAATGACTTGATCCATATAGGTGTCAAGATCACATCACAAGAGCATTAATGATTAATCTACAAATGCGAAAAGTAAGACCTCGTTTGGAAACAAAAATAAATAAATCAAAACAGAGATAAGTGCTATATTACCTCACTCTTTATACATAATAAACTACGAATGTCTTCTTGCTCAAAATGATATGCTATTAACTGGCCTCCAACAACTAACCGTGGTGTGATGGCTATTAATATGACCAATACTAGAAACAACAAAAGAAGACAACTGGAAACTCGTTATTCCCTGAAAAAGAATAAAAATTCAAAGTTACAAATATAGTGACTTTGATTCACAACTTTGATTGCAGATATCAATGATACAACAAAAAGCCTACCAACTCCAGAAAAAAGTATGGTCTTCCCAACAATCAGAAGTCCTAATGAGCCCATAATAACAGGAAAGTTTGAACCAAGAAGTTTTGGGTCGATTGACATTCCAACCTGAAAAATAATCGGTGTCCTCATAGATTGCCCAAAGTCATAGTAAAGGGCTTTGATTTTTGGTATTTGACGGTCAATTTTCTTCTAGTTGCTAAATTTCAAGAAGCTAGCTTAAGAAAACCTAGTTAATAAGGCATACCGTCATAAAGAAGAGACCTAACAAAAGGCCGCAATATGGACCATATCTAATTCAACTTGTAATGAGAATTCAGTTTTGCAAGTAGTAGAACAACCAAAAATGCTCCAAGTGCCATGGAAAAGCCAACTTGTTCCATTTATGATGAGGAAAAGAAATACTAATGCCAAAGTGATTTTCAAACGTAATGTAAATAACATAAGCTATTGAAGCCATTATAATATAAATATGTTCCAATCAACTTAGATGTAAATGGATGTGTAAGCGTCTAAATAAATCTCTACAAAACCATAACAGGTATCGTACCTCCAATGTGGCAACGACTTTCGATACCATTTCAGTCATCCTAATCCTAACCGGAAACCTAACATTTAAAAATGTTATTTCAACACCAAAACTACTTCTGAAACCATGTATTGGAAACTAGATCCTTGTAATTATTTGTGACAATAAGCCGTATATTTTATAAACTATGACCAAAACTAGATATCAAAATAAACAGCTAATGCATCACAATGTAAATTTAGTGCATCGCCTTCCTAAACATGATTTGTATTACTTTTCTTCAACCTTTTTTCACATTCAGAAGTAAACTCCAATATATAGTATATTTAGACAAACAATAAAAAAAAAAAAAAAAAAAAAAAAATCGAATTAATTATTCAAATCACGATCAATAAAGTTCAGATCTATGCAAACGAAGATTAATATCATCATATTAATCGACGGTAACAATAAAAAAAACCTTACTTTCAAACTTACATGATGAATCTGATTACATTTTGGGTACAAAATGGTGGGAAACGATGGTGAATGGTGGGGAATGGTGGTAAACGATGGTGAGCGGTGGGGAATGGTGGTGAGATACGGTGAATGGTGGTGAGAGACGGGGAATGGTTGTGAAAGTCAATGGATGTAAAAGGTCAGGAACTGAAAAACGAGAGAAAGAAGAAAGAGATGAGAAAAAAAATGAGAAAAAAATAGACGTTATATATGATAAGGAAGTAAGGGGAGTGTATTTATAAAAATGACCCTAGAAAAATAAGAAAGTGATAAAGTGGCCCCTGTAGTTAGCATGAAAAAAAAAGGAGGGGAGGAGGGGGTGATCTAATGGTTGAGATCACTTCTCTCACTTTTCCACCGAGATCAATTTTTCAAATGAACCGATTTCTATATATATATATATATATATATATATATATATATATATATATATATATATATATATATATATATATATATATATATATATATATATATATATATATATATATATATATATATATATATATATATATATGTATATATATATATATGTATATATATATATATATATATATATATATATATATATATATATATATATAAGAAACAGATAAATGAAGGGGAAAGGAGCTCACCACATACAAAACCGAAATGTTGTGTGATATTAAAAATTTAGTGACATCATAGGGGAAATTTAGTTCTCGTAATCAATTCAAAAAAACAAAAAAGTACTGTGATATAAAAAAAAGTTAGTGTGATAAACATAAATAATACTCATTAATGGAATAACACCATTTAACAATTCAAAAAGAAAAACGTTATTTTAGCCAGAGGGGAAATTTAGTTCTCGTAATCAATGTCATATGCCACGGAGTAGCCTTTGGTAACGAAAAGATCGACAGCTTGCTGAAACCCATTAATCTCAAGTAGATTGTGGACGTATAGTCCGGACTGGGCCAGGAATGGGTCAGGCCCGGCAGACAACGGCCCACTCTACGCCTAAATCCTAATCCATGCCCTATAAATACATGGTTGGATCTCCTTCTCAAGGACACTCAATACACAAGATGACAGGTTACTCTAACCCTAATTCATCACATCGCACCGATACTAACTTGACCGTCGGAGGTGGACCCCGGGGCTACGGCCTCGGGTCCACTCCTAACGGGTTCTCTTTGTTGACAGATCTACTTAGGGCTCGAGAAGACGACGAACGGCCAAGGAGAGTCGTCGAATCCAGCCCGCGCCAGATTATATATCAACAAGTTGGCGCTATCCGTGGGACCACGAATAAACTATGTTTCGTGTTCTCATATTACCGAAAAGCAGAAATCAATTTCTAAAGTAGGTAACTCTAAAACCTTTGCATTCTGCCATGCGTAAAACTTGCTTTACCATCATGTGAATTTAATATCACTTTATTAAATTGGACGTTCCTGTTATTCAGATGCGTACAATCTAGATGCGTAAAACTTTATCTATATTCTCGATCAATACTCTAGTATTATTTAAAACCAAAAGGTTTTATTTACTTGGTCAAATATTACGGCAAAGAAAGTAAAAAAAAACCACATTGTTTTGATACTGTCTTCACGTAGCAATATATATAACAAAGACTATATTAGTCTTTGTTTATTATATCTTTAAATTCTTTGTTAAACACATTCGAATATATATACTGTTTCGTATTCGCATTAGGCTGTGCATTAAGTCCGCACGATCTGACCTAAGAAAATATTCGCACGATCGGAGCTATTTTATTACCCGCGAATTAATTTGCGCAGATACTGTTTTTACGGTTGGTAGGCCTGTTCGCGCTCGAACAACGCAGTCATGATAAATCTACCCGCATTAGGCCGTGCGTTCAGACATCTTCGCAGAGAATGCTTACGCGCAAACACCACGATGCTAGTCAATCGCCATGAGCGCACTGGACAAAGGCCGTGGTATAAACATCTGCGATCATCCACAAACGTTCGAGTCTATGCGGTTACGATAAATCCATCTGCGTCTATTAGTCGCGGTCACGGTACGTCCATCCGGGGTTTTTTTTTATATATAAAAAAAATAAACAAAAAATAAAAAAACAATTAATTTTGTGTAAAACTTCGCGATAGGGGTAATTCATATGCTATGTGCTATATATTGCTTCATTTCATTAGGTTTTATATGCTGCGATTCGCGGCATATACTTTTAATATTTGAATTAAGTGTTTTACGCATGCATAAATAAGTTTAATGCTCTTACACGAGTAGCACCATCAAACTGGGGGGCTACCAGGGTATATACTACCACTGTTTTCGTAAGCGTCACGCAGGTATATTTGGAAGCAGATCGTATGTAAGAAGTATTGCAAGCCCGGTACAAATACGGATTTAAATATTCGCACGATCTTGCCGCAGGGGAGACGTCCTCTGTCGGCTGTAAAGACGGATGTAATGCGCGCAGAAGCACGTCTTCTGTCGCACCTCTTTGTCGCCACGCGCCGCACTTCTGCTACAGAAGCACGTCTTCTGTCGCACCTCTTTGTCGCGCACAGCGCACACTTCTTCTACAGAAGCACGTCTTCTGTCGCACCATGCTGCGTCGCTACTGGTACAAAAGGTACGCCCTCACCCAGGATGCAGCATACGGGATCCACTCTTACAATGTCACACCCCCAAATTACCTGTTTTGCAGCGGAATGGAATTCCTGGGGATTGACTGTCATAGCATCACAATCACAGTTATATTGAACGACCTAAAGTGTCGTTTGAAAAGAACATCGTTTGATTTAATAAAACAATCAGAGTTTACAAAGTAGGTCCCAAATGAAAATCAACTTGTGCGGAAATAAGTTTGTTACAATTCAAACGATGTTTTAAAGTACGTAAAACCCAAGTGAGACGCGTCGTCATCGCGACTCCATGATGTGTCCAAATGCATGCCATGAAGTGAATGCCTTAGATACCTGAGATAAAACATGCTAAAAAGTGTCAACACAAAGGTTGAGTGAGTTCATAGAGTTTGTGTTGAAATGTAAAGCCTTTCAAAATCGTTTATGCAGCAAAGGCATTGTAAATCCACTCAGTTCCAAGTTCCGCCCATACAAACTTGCAACCTGTGTGTTCACAACCCACTGCCAAAATGTATATAGTTTATGTGCAACACATGATGTCAAATGAATTCACAATAGTACCTAACTCGACGTAGAACAATAGCACTTAATCAATAGGACTAGACTCAATGTATCAGTAGTCAACTGACTTAGAACATTATACGACGATGTATCAGTAGTCAACTGACATAGAACTTTATACGACGATGTATCAGTAGTCAATTGACATAGAACTTTATACGACGATGTATCAGTAGTCAACTGACATAGAACTTTATACGACGATGTATCAGTAGTCAACTGACATAGAACTTTATACGACGATGTATCAGTAGTCAACTGACATAGAACTTTATACGACGATGAACTATACCAAACAAACAAGTACAACTAATATAGTACAACATCCAGTTTTGAAACAATGGTGATCATGATAGAAGTTATCCTTAAAAACTCTAAAGTACTTGTTAAAAATAGTTAAGCATGTATGATCCGTGCTGAAAACAGTCAAGCTACCTCACATAAGCCGGCCACTTGTGAATGGCCGACCGTAAGAAGCTTAAAACCGCTTAAAACACAAATGCAATGAAGTCCAGAGAATATAGTGAATTCCCGGGTCGTTATGTCCCACGGAGACTCAATGGTGTGTCAAAACTTGATCAGACGATAGAATGATCACTAAGGATAGTGATCGGAAAGGATTTGATGGATAATTACACTACTGAAAAAGTTTATAAATTAAAGCGACTTAAATACAAATTAAGAAAATTAAAAAGATAAAATATATTAAATAAACGCTGTCACTATTTTTAAAATTGATGAACGTTTAAAATTTAAAACTTACGTTTAAAATAAAATTACGTAAACGTACAAAATAAAAAGTGAAATCTAAGAAATAAAAGTCCTAAAAATATGAAAATGACATTTTTACAAACCTAATGATAAAAGAAAATATTTAGAAAAAGAAAATTATTTTTATAACTATTTAATTAATGATTATTAATTAAAAACTATTTTAAACTATTTAATAATACTCTAAAATAAAAGAAAATATGAAATAAGACTAGAAAAATAAAAATATTATTGAGAAAAATCTAAAATATTATAAAACTAATTTTAAAACTAAAAATATATTTTTTAGACTTTTTATGTATTTATTATTAATTTAAAACTATTTAAAACTAATTAAAATGCTAGAAAATACTATTTAAGCTAAGAAAATTATGGAAAAATACTTTTTAGGCTTCTTATATTTATCTTAACTTAATAAAATTGAAAAATTATTTTTTTTGAAGCTTTTCTTAATTATTTGCAATTAAAGCTATTTAAAAAGTGCTAAAAAGTGGTTTAAATTAAGAAAAATAGCAAACAAGCTTAGAAAAATCTGAAAATTTCAGGAAAACTCTAAAATAATATAAGGAAGCTAAGAAAAATGGAAAAACATGGGGTTGTGTGCAAGATATTGAAACTGATGAACAAAGTGCTTATAAATAAGCACTTTGAAGAAGCAAATGGAAACCAAGAAGCACCAAACCAAAACAGGAACTCAAATATGCTAAAACTACTCTAATACAACTAGAAACAACAAGCCATGACCTCTGATTTGCAAGTTGCTATGATTTGGTTGATAAGACTAAAGTGCAAAAACAGATTTTGGTGGCCTACTTTGAGCTTATGCACAAGATGCTAGATAAGCTGAAATTGAAAATTAAAAATTGGAACCTAGACTAGACCTAGGTGAGAGCTTGTAAACCAAGAATCAGACCTAGAAGAGCTCTTGGGAGCTCGTGGAAGGGTGCTTATAGCTGAGAAAACTCTTATGCTGAGTTCAACAGGGCAACTAAGTCCTAAAAGAGAAGCAGTTTTGATGGTTATAAAAAAATCACAAAAATATATAAAAATGACCATAAGAAATTAGACCACTCAAGTTTTAAAACAACAATTTTCTCTGATTTTGGTCCAGAGATGAGTCCAAGAAAATTCTTCCTAATTGGGCTAAAAACTGATTTTGCAACATTTTGACTTTTTGAGCAAACATGAAATGTTGACTATTTCCAACTTTGATTCAAATTTTTGAACTGAAAATGATGTATTGTGATAGAATAAGCACAATGCAAGCAAGCTTAATGACTTTTGAACACAAAATGAGATTTTGCAACTCCAAAATTCACAACAGTGGAACAGTAAGATGGATTAAGTGCAATTTTGACTTTTGACAGGTAGCAGGCACAAGTTAATGACTCAACTTAACATATTTTGAGTTAATACACATGAACCAATAGAATTCCAACACTGAACAAGCCTAGAGCACAAGTTTATCAGCAAATCCAAACACTCCTTAGCTAACTGTTTTGCCAATTAAATTGAACTAAACACTGAGCAACCTAGTATTAATGATCAAACTAATTCTAAAAGTCCTAAATACAGCTAATTAAACAAGATTCAACCAGTTATTACATCAAATGAAGATTAAGCTAAGAAATCATGAAAATTACTTACAAAGGTCCTTAACCACTATGGTTTGAAACAAGTGAAACAGAGAACCACTACCCTAAATATCAACCCAAATGAATCCAAAGCAACCCATTTCCAACTGCATCAACCCAATTCCAACTGCATTTCCAATTTTAGTCCCCAGTTGACTTTTGTTGACCAAGGATCAAAATGAATGGAAACTTGAATGTGAGCTTGTACAAAGCTATCATAAGCTCATTTAAGCTTGTTGAAACTAATAAATGAGCTTTATGAAGCTTTTGAATGAGATTGTGACAGGGAAAATTTCAACAGTTATGTAAAAATTTGAAAATAGATAAATACTTGGAATCACTGATTAGAACTTGATAACACTGCAAATATAACTTGAGTTTAACATTTGAGAACACAAAATTACAGTTTTGAAATTAAACTAATACATTAATGAAAAAAACGACATAAGAAAATTTTAAGCTAATAATCTACTACTCGGTTTGCTTCCTCTCTCTTTCTTTTATAATCCAATCCTCTTCTCTATCTACTCTGAATGTATCCCAGCAATCCTCAGCCATTGGATGGCTTTAAAAGTGATCCTAGCCATTTAAACAGATTTTGGCGCCAAAATTCTTGTCTGCCAATTGGGGTTGAGTGAAGAGGTAAAAGGTAGCATTAAATGTGTCTTGGATGTAGTGGAGGAGGGGGGAACAAGATATGAGCTGGGGGAATGGCTGGTTGAGTGAGCAGTGATAGCAGTTGAGAAGATGAGACTTTGGCGGGTGTTTGTTTTTGACCAGTGTTGACTGGGTAGATATTAATAAGCAAGGGGTCAAAATGGATAAATGACAGGGGTCCAAAGGTATAGGCAGGGTTCATTTGGATTGTGACAAGGGTCTAAGGGTAAAAAAGGCTTAAATAACAAGGACCAATGATGTAAATTCTGAAAACACAAGGACCTAAGCTGCCATTTAAGCAAAGATGTTTCAAGGGACCAAAAGTGACAATATCACAAAGTATAAGGACCAAACTTGCCATTCTCCAATTTCCAAGGACCATTTTTGCCATTTTTCAAAGTTGAAGGACCTTTTCCGCCATTTGACTAAAGATTCATTCAAGGACTGTTTTTGACAATTTAAAATATTTCAGGGACCTTGAATGATATTTTCCTTTATTTAGATTTACCAGGGACTGTTTTTGACAACTTTTGAAACTTGGGGGACTAAAACTGCCATTTTTGCAAATTTGATACGTTTTTCATCTGATTTTGATAATTTTGCATTTAAAACACATAAAACACTGATTTGTGATATATTTATCATTTTAAAGCATTTTTGAGTGTTTTCAGATGGTTTTGCAGTCTAGATAGTACAAAAATGATGAGTATTTAGACACTCATCAATCCCCCACACTGAGATATTGCTAGTCCCTAGCAATGATTTGAGAAAACTTGATGGATTTGAAAAACTCTTTACCAAAAGCCATCACTTCTGGAGTAGCCAAATGTTTCAGTTCAAGTAAGAACCATGGTACACCGATAACCATGTGATTTTGAGCAAACCACCAGCTTTCAACGGATTTGATTTTGTCTTTACCAGAAGCCGTACCCTTCTGGACTAGCCAACTCTTAGATAAATTATCGATATTATCTTTGGTGAGTCGATTACCAATTATGGATTTTCCACTGCCTTTACCACAAGCCATAACCTTGCGGGCTAGCCAACTCTTCACTTTTTAGGACATGGTGAGTTGAGAACCATACAATTTTGGGCAAATTGCAAGCCATATAAACGGATTTGAGAAATCTTTACCAAGAGCCGTTTGCTCCTGGATTAGCCAATCCTTTTGTCTTACAGACATGGCGGACTGATAACCAAATGAGTAAGTGTAAAACACTTACTCCAAAAAAATTTTGGCCATAAACGGAGGAATTGGGTGGATAAATATGATAAAATTCGTGAGAATTCCCCCCCACACTTAGAAATGAATATTGCCCTCAATATTCAAAGTACCGGCGGTTATGCCGAAACAAAGAACGTAAAGGGAAATACTAATTTGCCATTATTCGAAAGATTTTTTTTTTTTTTACATTTATATATATACACAACATGTGGGGCAACCCCCCCACACTAGGGTGGTAGAAAATAGAAAGAAATCAGAAATATGGGTGAAAACCCATATGGTGTGTGCTACTGTTTTTGATTTCCGAGTCGTTAGCTTGACTCGACCCCGCATTAATTTGTTCATGGGGAAGTAAGTGGAAGAGACAATCTCCATCGGACTTTCATTCAAGATGTTTGGACAAACATTTGAAGCACGTGAAAGTTCCACACCGAAGAGATATACAGAGAAAGACAGACCCGGCTCACAGATGATAAATGAAAATGCCGGGGTCAAAGATAGTGTCTTCACTCCCGAAGGAGTGAAGAAGAGAGGAAGTCACCGAGTAGGTGAAGAAAAGAAGGAAGATCATGATAACAATCATAACTAGATCTTCTTCCTCGGGATTAAGTGCAGTTGCACTTATTTGGATTTTATTGGTTGAGCTCTTTGGGTTGGAAGGCATCTCGGTTGGGAGGGTGGGAAGATTTGTCATAACTATGCAAATTGAGATTCTCTCCCCCCGATCATGATTTTGCCATCCAAGCAATCATACTTCAGCGGAGATATGATATGAGAGAGTTCATCGGCGAACTCCTCATGAAGAGAATCATTCACATGATGTGAATTTGTGAACTCTTGTTCCATTGTGGGCTCATCACTATCCTCAATCTGAGTATCAAAGAGTGGATTCTCAGAAATTAAAGTGAATTCAGAGTCGAATTCAAATAGAGGATTGGTGAAAGTAGCTTTGAATGTTTCGGGAACAAAGTGATCAACATTCTCTATTGGACTGTTGGGATAAGAAGTGAGTGAACGATCATTATCATTGAGACTTTCAGTCTCTCCCAGATCGGCTTCGAAATCAAAGAGTGGATTGATGTGAGTGAGTTCACCGGAGAACTCCTCAAGAAGGGGATCAGACTGTGGGAGTGATGCCTCAACGTACTCGATGTCTCCATATGAAGCACAATCTTCGCTAAGATCAGAGAAAGTCTCAAAATGATCAAAAGAACACTCAAGAGGGGAAGAAGAATCACACATATGATCAGAAATTCCCTGTGACTCTCTTGGGATTGAGACAAGGTTCTCAACACTAGACGATTCCATTTCAGGAATAGTGCTAAGAAGCTCATCCCCCATGTTTAGAGAGTGAGTGGGAGCTTCGGGTGTGATAGCAACAGATTGAGGGAGTTTAGAAGGACTAGCATACATATGTTTTATACTTAACATTTGTTCTTCTGCTAGTAATTCCATCATAGTCTTTTCTCCCGAATTCTTCATGGAAGGAGTTTCAACTGATGAACTTGATGAACCGTTATAAAATTGTAAGATATCAAGGATATCTTCATCATCATCGTCGTCAGGAATGAAACGGAATCGAGAGCTAGATTTGGCTGCTTTTTCTTTTGCAATTGATTCCCTAACAGATTGTTCAGAGGCAATTTGGGAATCTAATTTAGCAGCCCGCTCTTCGGCTAACAAAACTTCCATGGATTTCTCATTTGGATTATCTTGGGAGTGTTTAGATTCCTTCAAATCTTTCACTAAATCCAAAAGATCAAGGAGAAGATTTTGAGGAAGTGGGTCAGGCTGGTACTGTAGAGGTTGGTCATTATACGAAGAGTCGTAATTGTTACAAGGAAATGGGTTCCCTGTTTGACAATCCGAGCTAGAGTGAGGACCTCCACAATACTCACAACAGTAAAACTGATGTGGTTGTGAGTGGTATATGTTGTAGTCATAATTGTTATCAGGAACCTGCTCATAGACAAGCGTGTTTCCTGATTGACAATCAGAATGGAATGTAAACCACCACAGTACTCACAACATGTAAAATGCTGAGTCTCACAGTGTGGTAGCTGATGGAATAAATCAGTTGTGTTATGGTAGGAATAGGGATCTTGGTTATAGACAGACCCGTTTCCTGATTCCACCACGCTACAACTGGGGCAATTGCCACCATTATAAGGACCACCACACCATTGACAACCAAGAGGGTGAGGATAAGACATAGAAAGAATCAAAGGTTAACAGAGGGTAAGAAATGAAGAATCAAAAAGGTAAGAGGGTAAGGAGGAATATTTTTGGTATTTTTGAAAAACATGATGATAAAAACAAAGAATGAAAATATTTTTGGCGTTTTTAACACTTTAAGAAAAGTGTTAATGAACTTTTTGGATTTTCAAAAAAACTTTTTACAAAAGATGGGGTATGTGCAAGAATGGGTCTGAAAAAGGCTTAAACACACGCTAAAGCCTCCCCGGCAGCGGCGCCAAAATTTGATCCGTGCTGAAAACAGTCAAGCTACCTCACATAAGCCGGCCACTTGTGAATGGCCGACCGTAAAAAGCTTAAAACCGCTTAAAACACAAATGCAATGAAGTCCAGGAGAATATAGTGAATTCCCGGGTCGTTATGTCCCACGGAGACTCAATGGTGTGTCAAAACTTGATCAGACGATAGAATGATCACTAAGGATAGTGATCGGAAAGGATTTGATGGATAATTACACTACTGAAAAAGTTTATAAATTAAAGCGACTTAAATACAAATTAAGAAAATTAAAAAGATAAAATATATTAAATAAACGCTATCACTATTTTTAAAATTGATGAACGTTTAAAATTTAAAACTTACGTTTAAAATAAAATTACGTAAACGTACAAAATAAAAAGTGAAATCTAAGAAATAAAAGTCCTAAAAATATGAAAATGAAATTTTTACAAACCTAATGATAAAAGAAAATATTTAGAAAAAGAAAATTATTTTTATAACTATTTAATTAATGATTATTAATTAAAAACTATTTTAAACTATTTAATAATACTCTAAAATAAAAGAAAATATGAAATAAGACTAGAAAAATAAAAATATTATTGAGAAAAATCTAAAATATTATAAAACTAATTTTAAAACTAAAAATATATTTTTTAGACTTTTTATGTATTTATTATTAATTTAAAAACTCTTTAAAACTAATTAAAATGCTAGAAAATAATATTTAAACAAAGAAAATTATGGAAAAATACTTTTTAGGCTTCTTATATTTATCTTAACTTAATAAAATTGAAAAATTATTTTTTTGAAGCTTTTCTTAATTAATTGCAATTAAAGCTATTTAAAAAGTGCTAAAAAGTGGTTTAAATTAAGAAAAATAGCAAACAAGCTTAGAAAAATCTGAAAATTTCAGGAAAACTCTAAAATAATATAAGGAAGCTAAGAAAAATGGAAAAACATGGGGTTGTGTGCAAGATATTGAAGCGATGAACAAAGTGCTTATAAATAAGCACTTTGAAGAAGCAAATGGAAACCAAGAAGCACCAAACCAAAACAGAACTCAAATATGCTAAAACTACTCTAATACAACTAGAAACAACAAGCCATGACCTCTGATTTGCAAGTTGCTATGATTTGGTTGATAAGACTAAAGTGCAAAAACAGATTTTGGTGGCCTACTTTGAGCTTATGCACAAGATGCTAGATAAGCTGAAATTGAAAATTACAAATTGGAACCTAGACTAGACCTAGGTGAGAGCTTGTAAACCAAGAATCAGACCTAGAAGAGCTCTTGGGAGCTCTGTGGAAGAAACTGCTTATAGTTGAAAAACTCGCTTATGCTGAGTTCTGAACAGGCAACTAAGTCCCAAAAGAGAAGCGGTTTTGATGGTTATAAAAAATCACAAAAATATATAAAATGACCATAAGAAATTAGACCACTCAAGTTTTAAAACAACAATTTTCTCGATTTTGGTCCGAGATGAGTCCAAGAAAATTCTTCCTAATTGGGCTAAAAACTGATTTTGCAACATTTTGACTTTTTGAGCAAACATGAAATGTTGACTATTTCCAACTTTGATTCAAATTTTTGAACTGAAAATGATGTATTGTGATAGAATAAGCACAATGCAAGCAAGCTTAATGACTTTTGAACACAAAATGAGATTTTGCAACTCCAAAATTCACAATGGAACAGAAGATGGATTAAGTGCAATTTTGACTTTTGACAGGTAGCAGGCACAAGTTAATGACTCAACTTAACATATTTTGAGTTAATACACATGAACCAATAGAATTCCAACACTGAACAAGCCTAGAGCACAAGTTTATCAGCAAATCCAAACACTCCTTAGCTAACTGTTTTGCCAATTAAATTGAACTAAACACTGAGCAACCTAGTATTAATGATCAAACTAATTCTAAAAGTCCTAAATACAGCTAATTAAACAAGATTCAACCAGTTATTACATCAAATGAAGATTAAGCTAAGAAATCATGAAAATTACTTACAAAGGTCCTTAACCACTATGGTTTGAAATAAGTGAAACAGAGAACCACTACCCTAAATATCAACCCAAATGAATCCAAAGCAACCCATTTCCAACTGCATCAACCCAATTCCAACTGCATTTCCAATTTTAGTCCCCAGTTGACTTTTGTTGACCAAGGATCAAAATGAATGGAAACTTGAATGTGAGCTTGTACAAAGCTATCATAAGCTCATTTAAGCTTGTTGAAACTAATAAATGAGCTTTATGAAGCTTTTGAATGAGATTGTGACAGGGAAAATTTCAACAGTTATGTAAAAATTTGAAAATAGATAAATACTTGGAATCACTGATTAGAACTTGATAACACTGCAAATATAACTTGAGTTTAACATTTGAGAACACAAAATTACAGTTTTGAAATTAAACTAATACATTAATGAAAAAAACGACATAAGAAAATTTTAAGCTAATAATCTACTACTCGGTTTGCTTCCTCTCTCTTTCTTTTATAATCCAATCCTCTTCTCTATCTACTCTGAATGTATCCCAGCAATCCTCGACCATTGGATGGCTTTAAAAGTGATCCTAGCCATTTAAACAGATTTTGGCGCCAAAATTCTTGTCTGCCAATTGGGGTTGAGTGAAGAGGTAAAAGGTAGCATTAAATGTGTCTTGGATGTAGTGGAGGAGGGGGGAACAAGATATGAGTGGGGAATGGTGGTTGAGTGAGCAGGATAGCAGTTGAGAAGATGAGACTTTGGCGGTGTTTGTTTTGACCGTGTTGACTGGGTAGATATTAATAAGCAAGGGGTCAAAATGGATAAATGATGGGGTCCAAAGGTATAGGCGGTGGTTCATTGGATTGTGACAAGGTCTAAGGGTCAAAAGGCTTAAATAACAAGGACCAATGATGTAAATTCGAAAACACAAGGACCTAAGTCGCCATTTAAGCAAAGAGGTTTCAAGGGACCAAAAGTGACAATCTCACAAAGTATAAGGACCAAACTTGCCATTCTCCAATTTCCAAGGACCATTTTTGCCATTTTTCAAAGTTGAAGGACCTTTTCCGCCATTTGACTAAAGATTCATTCAAGGACTGTTTTTGACAATTTAAAATATTTCAGGGACCTTGAATGATATTTTCCTTTATTTAGATTTACCAGGGACTGTTTCTGACAACTTTTGAAACTTGGGGGACTAAAACTGCCATTTTTGCAAATTTGATACGTTTTTCATCTGATTTTGATAATTTTGCATTTAAAACACATAAAACACTGATTTGTGATATATTTATCATTTTAAAGCATTTTTGAGTGTTTTCAGATGGTTTTGCAGTCTAGATAGTACAAAAATGATGAGTATTTAGACACTCATCAATGTATCTCCCCCAAAATAGTTCTAAACAATTGAAAATGGGGCTATGAAAACTCACTTGATGAATTGGTATGATGACAAGAGTGAGTACACCGAAATGTAGCTTGATACTTTAACCTTGACCTATTATGAATGATATGATACGTAATGAGTTATGATGAAATGTTATGCATGCATTTCGTATGTTATTTATACCATTAGTAAGTTTTGAAAATAATACTTATCGTCGAAAAATACTCTTTTGACGTCTTGACCATTCTTAAATTACTTTACAAGTATTTACGTCAAAATGTCATCCTACAATAGTTTCTTAATGATTTATTGTGAAATTTTAACTTTTCGTCGTAAAATAATGTCGTTGGAAATTTCATGAAAGTGACGAAAATGGCCTCGAAAAGCTAGTCATAAAATGGTGTACGTCGAACGTTAGGAAACGAACTCAACGGTTTTGGAAAGATTGTATCAAAATCTAGAAGTTTCAGTACATGAGTTTTCGTCATAGAGGTCTCGAACATAAAGATAATAGAGGTTAAATATGGTGATTTTGTCCAAAATGTGGTTTAAAAGTGAGTTTCGGCAAAGTTTAAGCAACCATAAATAATTTATTACAACTCCGTTATACAAACGGTTGGTCATTTTGAAAAATATGCTTGGTGATCTCGATTTTATTAGAAGACATCTCGTTACAAAAAGTTCTACGTCTACGTTAAACATAGCCTTCAACATGGTCGTTTTGTTTACCGTAACACTCGGCAAATAAAAATAATATAGTTTTTCTAAAAGTAAAGTTACGGCAACTTCATAAAAACGTGTATATTTTAGTCGTTACAAATCCGTTTTCGACGTATTATACGTCCTTAGCTTCGTATCAAAGTATACTAATATATTTTTGATAAGTCGAAATAATTTATAAAGCTTAAGACTCGTTTTTGACTCGAATAAAACAATAATAGTGTGCTGAAATTTCCAGAAAATATATATTTCGTCGTCAAACTTGAAAAATTCATAACTTCTTCGTTATAACTCCGTTTTAATCCGTTCAGGCGGCCACGGACTCGTTTTAAAGTATATTTTCTAAATATCTAGGCCAAAATTTCGTGTCTACTGTCGGATTTTCCAGAAATACAAAACAAGATCAGACCCTTATTTATACTTGTCGAAAAGAGTTTTTCTCGTACTAAACCTATTCCAATCCCTTCAAAACAACTCCAAAGCTATAGTAATCCTACCATACACCTTCTTAGGGTGTCATGGGTTCCTAGACATCATCAAGACTAATATATAACAAGGGATAAATTATAGGATGACTTATATGTATAAAACTCTAAAAATCAATGTAAAAATGGTATAAATACACATAAGTCTTGCATGCTTGCTCAAAAATAAAGAAATACATATGAAATGAAAATGAAAGATGTAAATGAAAGTGATATGCTTACAAGCTACTATGATGAGGTGATTAGAACAAGGATTAACCTAAACACCCTAGGTTTTTATTTCAAAACCTTTAATAAGAGTGTAATCTAGAGTGTTTAAACTTGAGCTTGTAAAATTTTGATGATCCCTTCTTACACCCTTGTGATGACCGGTTATGGAGGATGAAACAAAGAGAAGAGAGAACTTTTGCTTAACTTGAAATATGAGAGTGAATGAATGAGATGTGAAGTAAAATTTAAGTTAGTGTATAGATCTATACAATCAAAGAAAAAAAAATCACCAAACATTAAATGTTACCTCCCCCTTGGTCGGCCAAGGGGGGAGGGATTTGGAAAATATATATATATATATTTTTTTTTATTATAATGTGTAATTGTTAGAAAAATGTAAGTAAATGTTTTGTTAAGAAAAATTGTTGTAACTTGTACATAGTTGTGAAGTTAGAGTAGTATGGACTAAAATAAGTTTTAAGGGATCAAAGTAAAGTATATTGTAGTTATAAAAATTGTAAAAATACATTTCTTGTAAAATTTGAGTGATATAATAATTATCGTGTAGTTTTTTAAGAAAAGTGTCGTAATAATATAAATTTAACGATTTATATACAAAATAAATTTAAAACACTAGGTAAACTCAAAATATCATTTTTATAAACTAAATGTAAGTATAAAAATATATCGGGATCATTTTTGGAAGTATCGGATTAAATGTTCAAAATAGTAACTTACGCGATGACGTTTATTTAATATGAAATTTACGCGTTTAATGTGAAATGCAAAATCATGAATGAACTATCATGATGCAAATGATGCTAATGAAATGTAGACTAAACTTAGTCCATATGAAATGTTCGTGATGATATGATCATGAATTCGCCGCTAAACCTTTAAGGTTACGCGAATTTGGAACACGCAAACCTAGTTTACGATAAATGATGAAATTGTGAAACTTGAGAAATGACCTGAAATTGCGAGTTGTCACATTCGCCCATCCAAAAAGGAATTCAGTCCCTGAATTCAGTTCGTGTTAGTCTATCGAATTTTTTTTTGAGTTTGTGATGAATATCGAGGAGAGAAGACATGGAGAAGTGTCGTTACGGTTATCGATGATTGAGAGTGTCTAAAACATCATAGTAAGGAAAATATCGGATGAATCTCTCATAAGTAACACTTTGAATTGGAACATATGAACATTTTGCTTGCACTAAGATTTATAAATAACCGCTCCCAACATAACATGATCCCTCCAGAATTAGACATAGTTAGCTAGGCTATGTATAATTAAGGAACGATGACGTGACGTTCGGTTTAGTCGTTATAACTCTCAATGTTTACAAAGATTTAAACCATGTCGTTAAAATGGTAGATAAGGTAAAAAGAATTAAAATTCTCGTAAATGATATCGAATCGAAAGGAAATAAGGTACGATAGATGAGAATATTTTACAACGAGTGGTTTATCAAAAGTAGTACATCTTAAGTTATAAAGATTCGGATACGATGGAAAACATAAACTTAGTACGACATAGTACATAAGGAGAAATAAGACTGTTAGTTTCCGAACTTCTTTAGTCTTCCGCGTCGTTGATACCTTGACGAGCTTCTCCTCCTCCCAACATGTATGCATTCCCATGAGCACCTTCAACTTGTTGACCTTGGTTTTGAGGACATTGATTCCGATAGTGTCCTTGCTCCCCACATTCGAAGCATGTGACCATGGCCTTGCCCCTGCAGTCCTTAGCAAGGTGTCCTACTTTGTGACAGCTAAAGCATATACCACATGGACCATTATGATGTAGCGTGCATTGGTGGCATCGCGGTAAGTTTCCTGTATAAGCTCTTCCCTTTGTTGGTGCAGCAACATAGACCCTGGCGACTTCTTGTCTTCTATTCTGTTGTTGATGATGGTTAGTGTTACAGTTTTGGTTGTTGTTATTGTAACCTCCTTGGTCATTTTCCCATTTCCTTTTGTTGTTGTTGATTTGGTTATCGTCTTTGTTGTTGTTGTTTTGGTTATTGTTGTAGTTGGTGCGGTTGTTGGTATTGTTGTTACGGTTGGTGTTGGTGATGTTGCCCCTCTTTACTACTTGTGCCATGAGCTTTTGAGACAATCGAATAGATTCCTCAATCGTTTGCGGGTCAAAAGAAGTCACATCGCCTTGAATAATCTCGGGAAGTCCTTCAATGAAAGCCTCCAGTAGCTTCTCATTATCCGAAACCATAGATGGGCATAACACGGCCAATTCTTGAAACCTTCGAATGTAAGTATCAATGTCATACCCAATAGTTACCAACTCATAGAATTCGGTCTCTAACTTCTTCACCTCCGTACGCGGACAAAACTTCTTTGTTACCAAACCTTTGAATTGCTCCCAAGTGAGCTTGAAAGCATTCTCCATTCCCATCGGCTGAGCATAAGAGTTCCACCACGACAATGCTCCATCAAGTAGTGTACTCGTAGCAAACTTAACCTTGCTATCATCCGGGCAATTACATAACAAAAACACGGACTCCAATTTCTCGAACCATCTAACCATGGCAGTGGCTCCTTCGGTACCTCTAAACTTCGTGGGATCTCCACTTTTGAAATCCTTATACGAACAGCTTTTAACTCCGGACCCTCCTGCATTTCCTGCAGCAGCAGCAAGCCTAGCGGCTTCGGCTTCCCTTTCAATCCTTAGAGCATCGGCTACGCTATCCCTTACTAACTTTTGAATAGCCGCTTGTGTCAATTCGGGTGCAGCTTTCTTCGGCGCCATATCTTCTTCAAAATAAAAGGAAAGGTAAGATGTGGCAAAGTCCGATGTCAAAAATAAACGCTCCAAAGAGATGTGATAAGAAATGATAAGTTTGAGGTTATTTTTCAAAATGATCGACGGTTTCCTAAGAAATGGGTTATGAGATGTCGTAAGTGCTTCAAATGTATAATGGTTTAGTGACTTAGTGTGTGAATAACGTGTAATTCGACATGTTAGTGGTGAAACAAAGGAGTGAGAGTGACTTCGCCCTACTTAAAGGTTTATCTCGGCATTCGACGTTATCGGTGGTGAGTCAATTGGTATTAAAATTTCGATAGGGAATGACAAGGAATTCTCCACGTTAGAGTATGAGGAAAGGATAATGGGATGGGTATTTAAGGGCATCCATGTGACAATCGATTTGAAATAAAGTAAATAACTCGAAAAATGTAGGCATAAACCGCATGTAAAGTGAATATGCACTTGTGATGAAATGATGAGATGCTATGATGATGTAGTTATAGTCTAGGGTCAATGATTCAACCTAGTTCTCTATAACCGAAGCTCTGATGCCAATCTGTCACACCCCCAAATTACCGTTTTGCGTGAATGGAATTCCGGGGATTGGCTTGTCATAGCATCACATTCATAGTTATATTGAACGACCTAAAGTGTCGTTTGAAAAGAACATCGTTTGATTTAATAAAACAATCAGAGTTTACAAAGTAGGTCCCAAATGTAAATCAACTTGTACGGAAATAAGTTTGTTACAATTCAAACGATGTTTTAAAGTACGTAAAACAAAAGTGAGACGCGTCGTCATCGCGACTCCATGATGTGTCCAAATGTATGCCATGAAGTGAATGCCTTAGATACCTGAGATAAAACATGCTAAAAAGTGTCAACACAAAGGTTGAGTGAGTTCATAGAGTTTGTGTTGAAATGTAAAGCCTTTCAAAATCGTTTATGCAGCAAAGGCATTGTAAATCCACTCAGTTCCAAGTTTTGCCCATACAAAACTTGCAACCTGTGTGTTCACAACCCACTGCCAAAATGTATATAGTTTATGTGCAACACATGATGTCAAATGAATTCACAATAGTACCTAACTCGACGTAGAACAATAGCACTTAATCAATAGGACTAGACTCAATGTATCAAGAGTCAACTGACTTAGAACATTATCTGACGATGTATCGGTAGTCAATGACATAGAACTTTATCGACGATGTATCAGTAGTCAACGACATAGAACTTTATCTGACGATGTATCAAGTCAATGACATAGAACTTTATACGACGATGTATCAGTAGTCAACTGACATAGAACTTTATACGACGATGAACTATACCAAACAAACAAGTACAACTAATATAGTACAACATCCAGTTTTGAAACAATGGTGATCATGATAGAAGTTATCCTTAAAAACTCTAAAGTACTTGTTAAAAATAGTTAAGCATGTATCTCCCCCAAAATAGTTCTAAACAATTGAAAATGAGGCTATGAAAACTCACTTGATGAATTGGTATGATGACAAGAGTGAGTACACCGAAATGTAGCGTGATACTTTAACCTTGACCTATTATGAATGATATGATACGTAATGAGTTATGATGAAATGTTATGCATGCATTTCGTATGTTATTTATACCATTAGTAAGTTTTGAAAATAATACTTATCGTCGAAAAATACTCTTTTAACGTCTTGACCATTCTTAAATTACTTTACAAGTATTTACGTCAAAATGTCATCCTACAATAGTTTCTTAATGATTTATTGTGAAATTTTAACTTTTCGTGTAAAATAATAATGTCGTTGGAAATTTCATGAAAGTGACGAAAATGGCCTCGAAAAGCTAGTCGTAAAATGGTGTACGTCGAGCGTTAGGAAACGAACTCAACGGTTTTGGAAAGCTTGTATCAAAATCTAGAAGTTTCAGTACATGAGTTTTCGTCATAGAGGTCTCGAACATAAAGATAATAGAGGTTAAATATGGTGATTTTGTCCAAAATGTGGTTTAAAAGTGAGTTTCGGCAAAGTTTAAGCAACCATAAATAATTTATTACAACTCCGTTATACAAACGGTTGGTCATTTTGAAAAATATGCTTGGTGATCTCGATTTTATTAGAAGACATCTCGTTACAAAAAGTTCTACGTCTACGTTAAACATAGCCTTCAACATGGTCGTTTTGTTTACCGTAACACTTTCGGCAAATAAAAATAGTATAGTTTTTCTAAAAGTAAAGTTACGGCAACTTCATAAAAACGTGTATATTTTAGTCGTTACAAATCCGTTTTCTACGTATTATACGTCCTTAGCTTCGTACCAAAGTATACTAATATATTTTTGATAAGTCGAAATAATTTATAAAGCTTAAGACTCGTTTTTGACTCGAATAAAACAATAATAGTGTGCTGAAATTTCCAGAAAATATATATTTCGTCGTCAAACTTGAAAAATTCATAACTTCTTCGTTATAACTCCGTTTTAATCCGTTCGGTGACGGCGGACTCGTTTTAAAGTATATTTTCTAAATA
This sequence comes from Chrysanthemum makinoi, assembly GCA_910596185.1. Lineage (NCBI taxonomy): Eukaryota > Viridiplantae > Streptophyta > Magnoliopsida > Asterales > Asteraceae > Chrysanthemum > Chrysanthemum makinoi. The sequence continues at coordinate 10,752,869 of OU343224.1, forward strand.
TCTAGGCCAAAATTTCGTGTCTACTGTCGGATTTTCCAGAAATACAAAACAAGATCAGACCCTTATTTATACTTGTCGAAAAGAGTTTTTCTCGTACTAAACCTATTCCAATCCCTTCAAAACAACTCCAAAGCTATTCTAATCCTACCATACACCTTCTTAGGGTGTCATGGGTTCCTAGACATCATCAAGACTAATATATAACAAGGGATAAATTATAGGATGACTTATATGTATAAAAACTCTAAAAATCAATGTAAAAATGGTATAAATACACATAAGTCTTGCATGCTTGCTCAAAAATAAAGAAATACATATGAAATGAAAATGAAAGATGTAAATGAAAGTGATATGCTTACAAGCTACTATGATGAGGTGATTAGAACAAGGATTAACCTAAACACCCTAGGTTTTTATTTCAAAACCTTTAATAAGAGTGTAATCTAGAGTGTTTAAACTTGAGCTTGTAAAATTTTGATGATCCCTTCTTACACCCTTGTGATGACCGGTTATGGAGGATGAAACAAAGAGAAGAGAGAACTTTTGCTTAACTTGAAATATGAGAGTGAATGAATGAGATGTGAAGTAAAATTTAAGTTAGTGTATAGATCTATACAATCAAAGAAAAAAATCACCAAACATTAAATGTTACCTCCCCCTTGGTCGGCCAAGGGGAGGATGGAAAATATATATATATATTTTTTTTTTTATTATAATGTGTAATTGTTAGAAAAATGTAAGTAAATGTTTTGTTAAGAAAAATTGTTGTAACTTGTACATAGTTGTGAAGTTAGAGTAGTATGGACTAAAATAAGTTTTAAGGGATCAAAGTAAAGTATATTGTAGTTATAAAAATTGTAAAAATACATTTCTTGTAAAATTTGAGTGATATAATAATTATCGTGTAGTTTTTAAGAAAAGTGTCGTAATAATATAAATTTAACGATTTATATACAAAATAAATTTAAAACACTAGGTAAACTCAAAATATCATTTTTATAAACTAAATGTAAGTATAAAAATATATCGGGATCATTTTTGGAAGTATCGGATTAAATGTTCAAAATAGTAACTTACGATGGCGTTTATTTAATATAAAAATTTATGCGTTTAATGTGAAATGCAAAATCATGAATGAACTATCATGATGCAAATGATGCTAATGAAATGTAGACTAAACTTAGTCCATATGAAATGTTCGTGATGATATGATCATGAATTCGCCGCTAAACCTTTAAGGTTACGCTAATTTGGAACACGTAAACCTAGTTTACGATAAATGATGAAATTGTGAAACTTGAGAAATGACCTGAAATTGCGAGTTGTCACATACAATCGCAATGTCATAATTGATTGGGCCTACGCGGCCATGAACAGAACTTAAGTCTAGCATAACATAACCATGCGCTATCTCATACTAAACTTGGGGGGATTGTGGACGTATAGTCCGGATTGGTAGAATGGGTTAGGCCAGGGGACAAATGGCCCACTCTACGCCTAAACCCTAATCCATGCCCTATAAATACATGGCTGGATCTCCTTCTCAAGGACACACAATACACAAGATGATAGGTTACTCTAACCCTAATTCATCACATCGCACCGATACTAACTTGATCGTCGGAGGTGGACCCCGGGGCTACGGCCTCGGGTCCACTCCTAACGGGTTCTCTTTGTTGACAGGTCTACTTAGGGCTCGAGAAGACGACGAACGGCAAAGGAGAGTCGTCGAATCCAGCCCCCGCCAGATTATGTATCAACATAGATAAACATAAATAATACTCATTAATGGAGATATATCAGCTGGTAATCCACAACAGATGATGTTAATATATTGTTGTTAGGTGCACCACTAGGTGGCAACAAGAACCACTACCTATTACTCTTACGGCTTACATTCGTGGCTAAAAGCTCCAATCTCGTGCAACACTTCTCAAGCATCAACTTTGTATTAGTAATCAATCTAGTCACCACAGCCCTCTAAACAACATTTTTCTATTATGTACCAATGTCACACGCATATAAAAATCATAGTATCATCTCAATATTACCAACGTATTTGTATCAGCATCATGAGTCAAGTTTTTTCGTTATATGTTTATAAAAAAAACTTGCTACAGTGGTTTGTCTCATTTCAGGGACAATTTACATTAACAGAACACAAAACATTAACAAACCAGAAACAACAAAACGAATTATTTTCATTAATTGGTTATTTTGCATAGATCAAACATAAATTGATATAATCAATAACATAAGCAATGAATAACATATACCTGCACAAGTTTTCTCCGTGACGAGTTTATAAATAAGGACAGAAATACCAAGAGCATGTACGCCCTCACGGCAATGAAAAGGTTATCATGATCATAAACCACCATACGAATAACAACGAGAGCAGCTGTGGCAGAAACTAAGGGCGTGAACACCTTTATTTTGGGTGGTTGACGACGTAGCCATGACTCAACTGTATCACCTGTGTCGGCCGCTTCATATTGCCCTTCATTCCACACAAATTTGTATGGCATAAAGCCGCGAAAATGTGGATTAAACGCGGCTTTTCTGTTTTCTTTTAATGAAATTATGAGTTTAAGAAAATGGAATTTTTACATGAGGTCTAAAAATGGTTTTGCTTTAGCCAAAGGGCTGGTTTGTTTGTTTGATAGTTTTGTGCCCGCTAGTTTGAAATTTTACCTTTAAATATGTCATCCACTTTTGGAGGTTGTTAAATGTTTAAAAGTTGTTTGGTCCATGTTGAAAGACAATTTTTATGGATAGCTTATATGCCTATATCAAAGAGGTTGGTACCATAGATGATATAAAAATAAATTAGTACTATTCTTTTTCAATAGCTTTTCATCTAATGTATGTACATGTTTTTCTCATTGGCTTACTTTTACTTTTAAAAAAATTTAAACGTGTCATGTTTCTTTCTTGATCAGTCTAGTCTAATAAAAGTGAACTGACTTTGAATATGCCCGGATTTTCATTGAGCTTGTCGCCTTAGTCTATAGGCTACCTCTTCTATCAGCTTTTTCACAAGTATTATTGTCTATTTCTATATACGTTGCCAAACCTTAAGATGATTAAGTAGGTTTAGGCTAGGTCGTTGCGCTCTAGTCTCTTCTTGGAAAAGTAGGTTGTCTCTTCTTGGCAAAGTAGGTTGTTGGGGAAGCAACAATGGTGTAACGATGCAGGCCACGGAAACTATGGCCAACTCCAAAGGACCGAAGTTCGACGCATGTTTAACCTACCATCAACTCGAACACAACATGCTTAATAAACAAGTTAAATGGTCGACTCGCTCATAGCCCAAAAAAGAGGCGGGCCCAGGATTCTGTGTCACCAGGTGCACACTTTTTTTTTCACGAACACTAAGGACCTAAATTTAAACTAAAAGGTACGATATAATCAAAACTAGTAAATAAATTAAGAAGACATGCATTTCTTTTGACATATTACTGAACTAACTAAACAAAACATGCATTTATGTAACAAAAAAAATTCGTAACCAAGTTCATTTAGGAGAAATCAGGACTTTTAACGAGAATTTACACTATACGGCAAACATCCTTCGAGTTCATCTGAACCCTGGAACCCCCTAGGTCCACCCCTAGGCCAAAACATGCTTAAACTTAACCCAAATCCATTTTTTTAACAGAAAAATCTAGGGGTGTTGACCGGTTCGGTTATCGGGTTATTCGTTTTATCAATTCGGTTAGTTCGGTAAAAAAAAATTTGGATCAACCCGAAAACCGAACTGAACCGAACTAGAATTCAATCAAACTGAACCGAAAACCGAATTTGAATTCGTTTCGGTTCTTGAGTTGACCCGAATAACCTGAATTTCACTATTTATTTTTAAAAAGTTAGTAATTACATAGATATATAGCAAAAAAAAATGTATTTTTATATTAAGATTACATTTTAATAGTATTTATATATATAAATATATAAAAAATATATACATAGCTATATATAAATATATAAAAATATATTTTTTTTATATGAATTCGGTTTTCGGTTTAGATTTTCAAACCCATATCCAGCCCGAGAACCAAATTCACTGTTCGATTCGGTTTAGTTTTAGCAAATTCAGTTCGGTTATTAGATAGGTTCGGTTATTTTCGGTTCGGTTCGATTTTAGGTTTATGTTTATTCGATCATTTCGTTTTTTTTTTTTTTTTTCCAAATCCATTTCTTTCCATATATTAGTTTTTAGACATGTTGGTTTTGGACCATTGCACATGAGCCCATCATTTTTCACACATAATGCAAACACTAATTGGGCCATAATCCATTAAAACCCATAACTCAACCCATAATCCAAATTCCAAACTACACCAAATCACCTCTTTTTCCCCCTTTCACCTCAAAAAACAAAACTCCATCTTTCGAAATCCTCCCCACAAACCCTCAAATTCAACCAAACAATGTCTTCTCAAGACACAAAAAACCAAACAGATTCACAAGATGACAATGACAATAAATCCCTTAATTCAATGCTAAACAAAAAACCCAAATCATCATCACTTTCATTAAAAGATGCAAAAGCTAAGAAACAAGAAACCAATTTCAAAAAAGAAGAAGAAGCAGCAGATTCCGACGATGATTTTATTATCAAGAAAAAATTACCCAAAAAAGAAGAAAAATCAGATTCTGATGATGATTTTATTATCAAGAAAAAATTGCACAAAAAAGAAGAATCTGCAAAAACTGAAACGGTTAAAAAATTGTGATATGGGTTTTGTTTATTACGCTGTTTTTGATAATGGGTTTGTTTTGTTTTGCTTAATTTTTATATTTTTGGTGCAGAAGAAGACTACTGTAACTAAGGTCAAGAAAGAAGGATCTGCAAGTGTTGAGGTTAACAATAAATTTTGTTATATGGGTTTTGTTTATAGTGTTATGTTTGATAATAGGTTTGTTTTATTTAGCTTAAATTTGTTAATTTTTTAATTTTTTGTGTAGAGGAAGTCATCTGCGACTAAGGTCAAGAAAGAAGAAATTTCAAATGTTAGTTGTTTGTGATTTTTTTTAGCTGTTTTAATTTTGTGGCTTCTGTTTTGGAAAATGGGTTTGATTTTATCGCCTATTCTTATAATGTAGAAGAAGACGCCTAACTCTGATGTCAAGAAAGTCCAATCTGGAAATGCTGATAAGGTTTGTGATATAAAGATTAGTACTTTGTATACTTTTGATTCTTAGTTTTAGGTACATTGTGAAATTTTGTAGTGAAATTAGAAGTCAAAGTTAGAATCGGGTTGTTACGTGACTAAGACATGTTAGATTGATAGGGAAGTAGAAATTTTCATTTATATCAAGAATCAGATTTTGTAGGGTTACTCTCCTAATTTGTTTAGTTTGTCCCTAGATAGTAGAAAAACCATAACAATAATCAGTTAATTGCATGCCCATACACCACAGCAGGAAGTGTCGCTCTGACATGTCAAATAAGCAATTTGAAAATTGGTGGATGTTCGAGAGTGTTTATCATAACTGATTATCAGATTATCTGTGATTGAAATAAGTTGTTTTGAACAAGCAGTTTGGAGCTGCTTATTCCAATCTGCTATTTTAAAAGTTAAAATAGTTAAGCAATCCCAAGCACCCCCTAAAGCTGAAAGTATAAATTGTTCTATCGACTATCGGTGATTCCAGTTTGGTGCTAGTTTTATTTTCTATATAGTTTATGCATGCCATAAACGTAACTCAAGTTGTGTAATGTTTATTTTTGGATGATTAATGTGGCGTACTTCAAATTTAGAAAAAAGTGGTAAAAGCAATTGAGCAAAATGGGAAGAAGAAAGAAGAAAATAAAAAGGGTGTGAAGGCAGAAAATACAAGTGTTAAGAAGGAGAAGAAGGAAAGGAAGGTGTATGATTTGCCTGGTCAAAAGCGCGACCCTCCGGAAGAGGTATGTTTGCCCTTCTACTATAAGTGCTCAAGATCTATATATTGTATGCCTATATTATGCTTCTGTGGAGGTTTTGTAAGGATTTCAGTTTGAATGGATCGAAAAAATGGACCTAAATTTGCATTTGTGTAGGTGTTTTAAAGTCCATTTAGGTCCTAATGTTTATATACTGAAAACTGATAAACTTTATGATTTTGAATCTTTCAGAGAGACCCGTTAAGAATTTTCTATGAATCGCTACACAAACAAATACCAGCTAGCGAAATGGCCGCGATTTGGTAAGAACTATATATTATATGTTTTAATCTTTGTTGCTTTGTCCTATCCCTAATTTATCACAGTTACTTATCTGCTTGTCATCCTCATACATGATACTGATTATGTGATATTGTTTTTGATCCACATGCTCTCTGTTGTTTGTCGGAATACAAAGGTATTTAGGGGCATCTGAGAAACAGTGATGCACTTAGATAAATGAGTTGTGCTGAAGTATCAGTTTTTTAAATATCTACGTCAATGCTTTGACTAATATTTATACAGAAAATAGCTATAAGATCTTTAGTTCTGTAAGATAATTTGTTTGGCTATAACTATAAATTTAAAAGACTAACTTTGACATGAAAGATCTTGATGATCTAAGTCTAAGGGTTTCATTTTCTACTTAAAGACCTACGCCCTTAAGTCGAACACTTTCAATCATATTCTGTTTGTGTTTCCTTATTCTCAAACCCACAATATGACACACAGTCACTATTGTTTTGTTTACACTTGTAAGGCATTTCTTAACTTGAAAAACATATTGAGTTAATCGCTTTACCATCTAATTTTTTTTTTACGGGTCCCATGTTGTATGGAACACTTATGTTATGGTGTGTTCTAGTTGACGCTAGGAGAGGTAAGTTAGGAAGTACAAAATGTTGACCTAAATGAATCAAACCCTGTACTTGTGTCTATGGCTTAAGATGCAACTTATTGTACATAATTTAAGATTGTTCACCAAATTTAGGCAGCGTAGTCTATGTTGTGGGAACGCTATGTTTGGAAGAATGAATATTTTGCCATTTCACAAGAACTGAAATTTGTATTGTTCTCTTCAATTAAGATTTCTTGATAATAAACGTTCAGTTTGTTGCGATTTCTTGTTTACTTATCACTTCACTAATGAAGGACGTTATCACAGGATGATGGAATCTGGTTTGCTTCCAAAAGATGTGGCCAAAAAGTTATTTGAGGCAAAAAAGATGAAAAAACTTGGTTCGCCAATGAAAACAGTAGTCACCGTGACGAGACAAAGTGATTCATCTGTTTCTGTTAAGAAAACGACTACTGTTTCAACAGAAAAGAAGAAAATGCCGGCATCTAAAGCTCCATCGGTGCAACCAAGAAAAAGAAAGATTTTCGATGACTCAAGTGATGAAGGATCTGATGATGATTTTGTTTCTGATAAGAAAAAGACTACTGTTTCAACAGAAAAGAAGAAAGCACCGTCGTCTAAAGCTCCATCTGTGCAACCAAAGAAAAGAAAGATTGTGGATGAATCAAGTGATGAAGAATCGGATGATGTTTTTCTTTCTCTTAAGAAAAAGACTACTGTTTCAACAGAAAAGAAGAAAGCACCGCCGTCTAAAGCTCCATTTGTGCAACCAAAGAAAAGAAAGATTGTGGACGAATCTAGCGACGAAGGATCTGATGATGATTTTATGATTAGTCGGATGAAGAAACCAAAAGCAGCTTGATCTGTGCTTTTGGTATTTTGGCTGATTTGGAATATTGTTTAGTTTGTATCTGATAACATTCTTCGATCTTGAACTTCCTAGTTTATGAACTTCTGCTTTTTCTGGCTTACAAATGGTCTTAGCTAATTTAGCAGCTTTTTCTTTTCATTGCACTTTTAAGCATTGAACTGCAGTTCGAGTGCATTCCACTTTTAGATGGTATCTCTACAAGTATCGAGTTCTAAATCAAAATCAAAACAGTTTGGGAGATCAGGTGGTCTTGTTAAGTCATATGTGGGTGTTTAGTGGTGTGTTACTTCTCAAGACGCACAATGTTCAGATGCTTCCGAATCTGTCTGTAAAGGTTGTGAATATTTCTGGGTGTGCTTAGGGGGGAGGGAGTCGTTGCGGTTTGGGATCGGGGCCGAAAAAAAAATTCGGTACCGCTCGGGAGCACCACCCCCTCCCTTGCGGTACCGCAAAATTCATATCAATTCCATCCCAAATCGGGCTATTCTCCCCGCTCCTCACCCCGCCTCCAACGGTCAAAAAAAAACAAACAAACAAAATGTAACGACTAGAAACGGCTAGGAGGAAAAAAAAACTATTTCTCACCTCTATATATACACATTCAAATACAATTCAAAAAACAAATACATCCCAAAAAATCTATATGGATCAAATGAAAAACCGATCCCAACCTAAGCCAACTCGTGGCAAAAACCGCGCCCCTGGCTCATCTTTGTCCCAACCAAACCCCGAACCGTGCCCAACCGAAATTCTCAATTTCGGCAACCCACTCAACCGAATTCACAATTCGGCCAACCCAACCTACCCACCCAACCAAACCAATTCGGCATGCAACAATTATTAAGCCAACAATTTTCTAACCAATTTGATTTTTCACAATTTGCAAACCAAGGCATGAATTTTTCACAATTAGCAAACCAACCAAGAAGTAGCATGCCGATTCAAACCGGTTATAAGGAGTTTCACTTGAACCCGTCTCCACCTCTACAAGGAAATTTCGAGTATTACCATAATGATGTTGACGATGAAGACGAAGAAGTACCGGAGACACAACAACAAGAAGATGTTGAAAAAGAAGAGAAAGAGGTCGAGGTCATTCCCGCTCCAACAAAGACGAAAGCGAAGTCGAAGATGTGGACAGAAGCGGAAGAAATTGTCTTAGCCAAAGCTTACATAAACGCTTTTCAAGACCCAAAAAAAGGCAACCACCAAAAAAGTTGATCATTTTAGAAAAATGTCTTGGACACTTTTAATAAGCATATGGGTGAAGAAACGGATCGTACCCATCACCAAGTGAACTCAAAAAGGAAGGATTTGAATAACAAGGTTACTAGTTTTGCCGGAATTTACAACAAGAAAAAGTCTAACATGAGTAGTGGCATGAACGATGAAGATGTGTTAAAGGCGGCTCAAGTGGAGTACACGAAAAAACACAAGACCAAAGGCGGGTTTACTCATTTTGGTGCGTGGGATGTTTTGAAAAAATTTCCAAGGTGGAGTAGTGTGCTGACATTTGAAGAAATGGGATCTTCGAGTTCGCAAAAAGCAACAAGAAAAAGTCTAACATGAGTAGTGGCATGAATGATGAAGATGTGTTACAGGCGGCTCAAGTGGAATACACGAAAAAACACAAGACCAAAGGCGAGTTTCCTCATTTTGGTGTGTGGGATGTTTTGAAAAAAATTCCAAGGTGGAGTAGTGTGCCGACATTTGAATAAATGGGATCTTCGAGTTCGCAAAAAGCAAAAACTAGCGAGTCGCACGCAAGGTCGTTTGAAGCTGAGTTTATGCGTATTGATTTGAACGACGAAGAAGTTGATGAAGATGTGCCGGAACAACCCGCAAGACCAACGAAGCCACCAAGGTGCAACCGTAAGAAATCGGTTGAATCAACTTCTACCGGTAGAGAAGAACTCGTGAAGTTGGTCTCCGAGTTTACTGCGTACAACAAAGAAGAAATTGAGGACAAAAGACGTATTCGAGCGAAGAAGCTTGGCATGAAGGAAGCGAAAATACAAGCTAGGATTGCTCGTGATCAACAAGTCCAAACTTTGGCTCTTCAACAACAAAAACAAATGGAAGAACAACAAAAACAAAGCGATTTGGAGTTCATCTTGAAGCCGCATGACCAATACACCGGACCTCTATTGCAAACGGTGTTGAATCGAAAAAAAGAAATCGACGAACGATGGGGATGGGAGTTTTAAATTTATTATTAGTTGTATTTTTTTTATTGTCGTTGTAATTTTAAGTTTATTTGTTTTAAATGAAATATTTTTGTTTTTAAAATATTTTTATTTTTAATGAAATATTGAAATTAATTAAAAAAATTAAATAGTGATGTAGAGGAGAGAGAAACTAAAAGATGAAAAAGGTTTGAAAGATGTCCATTTCCTTTAGAGATGGGTTTGAAAGATGGGTAAAAAAAAGGTGGTGTGAAGGAAAGAAAAACTGAAAGATGGGGGAAGAGAGGGAGACCACTCTCTCCCCCTTAGTTCAATCGGTACACCAGTGGCTTAAATAGCCATGAAGATAAATCTGAGTCTTTTGTAAAATATCTAAACGAATGCATCAAGCAATTCACTTGACTCAGTAAAAACTTGAGAAGAATACAATAAGTAAAATAAGCATGTTGCAGTAGAGTTTTTCAACAGAATGCATATAAGCATTAGATATAACAAAACAAACAGATAATAATACCAACAAGGTGACCAAAAATTCATGTCATTCAAACATCCAGCGATCCATAAAGATCCTTAATGATATTAAATGTCAACAAAAACATAGAAGTAACCTCTAAAAGTTGTCAAAACATAAAACAACTGAAAATGCAAACATGATGCAAATTTGCAGAATAGTAGACCAACTGCTTACAACCTCCTTCCTCTCCTACCACCCTTGCGACGAGTGCTGTCTGTTGGAATTGGAGTCACATCCTCTACAAACAACAAAAAAACACATTAGTGTTCGTTTGTCAGAAACAAACAAATCATTACCGTTACAGCATATGAGATCATTTAACAAAATCATACCAATGCGACCAATCTTCATGCCAGAACGAGCAAGAGCTCTTAGTGCTGACTGGGCACCAGGACCAGGTGTCTTAGTCTTGTTACCTCCAGTTGCCCTCAACTTGATGTGAAGTGCATTGACACCGAGCTCCTGACATCACAACAAAAAAAAACATGTTAATAAACAAACCCATAAATAAATTAACTGTAGTTATTGCTAACTAAAACACACACAAAAAAATATATATGAAAACCTACCTTGCATCGGGTTGAAACATCTTGGGCAGCAAGCATAGCAGCATAGGGAGATGACTCATCCCTATCAGCCTTCACTTTCATCCCACCTAGTAACACAAGAACACACATCAGTAAATAACAAACAAACTTGTCAAACTAAATATCAACTTTTTTTCAATGCACTGAGTACTAAGTATAGATTGTACCAGTAATCCGAACCATGGTTTCACGTCCAGAGATATCAGTCACGTGCTGCAATAAATATAATATGTAAGTACCACATGGTGTAAACTGTACGGTATAATGCTTTAAAATTCAGAAAATAAAAGTAATTTTTTAACTTACAATGAAGGTATCATTGAAAGAAGCAAAGATGTGAGCAACACCAAATACAAGCTCTCCTTCCCGGGTAGCTGGTCCAAGAGTGACATTGTCTTCCTTTGGCTCTCTAACCTTTCGCTTTGACTATACATGTTTAACAATTCACAATGCTAATTAGAAAACAGTACAGCATCAAGTATAAACAGCAATAATGAAAATAAAGGTTTAATATTACTTACGACTGTTCTCTTTCTAACAAAACCAATTCAATTCTGTATTAAGCTACCAATCAAATTTCAGTAAAGCATACAAGTTCTAAAAGTCATGATAGCTAAATATACCTAAAAGCTTTTCTGCATTGCTTTAAAAAGGATAACCAGTACTAGAACTTAATCAAAAACTGATTATCTACTAATTTTTTCATAATTAAGCACTAAATATAAGCATAAAAAACTTTAAAGTGTGTTTTTTACTGATTATATTCTTTAAGCAAAATCAAGCAAAAAAAGCACCTAAAATATTACCCCAAACATTCACTCATTACCACAAATAATTCCTGATAACAATCACTAAGTTACTCATTAAATACTCAAAACTATAGATGCTACAATACCAACAAAACTAAGATCTAACTTATTTAACAATAATCAGACAAAACTAGACAAGTAAATAAATCATTTGACATAAAACTAGGTCACAAACAGATAAAGAGCAAGGTAAACAAATCTACTAAACATAAGTAACAGAAATAAGAACATTAGATTAGAACGTACCATGCTGTTGATGTTTGGTGTTTGTGTGTGTGTGTGCTTTGTCTGCCGGCGGTGTGAAATAATATGGCAGCACAAAAGGAAGAAGACTAGGGTTTGGGGCAATTGTCACTCTTTTAAATATTGATCGATGAAATGGGATACAAGGCCCATTTAGTTAGGACATGGGCTTTAAACTCTTTTGGCCCCTACACACACGTTAGCTTTTTACCATGACCTATGGACCCTGGCCTTAAGATTATTAGCCTATGTTTTTAACTTTGTTGAAAAGTAACTGAGGATAATTATTGTGCTACGAGTATTTTTGTTAAAAGTAGTTGTGAGCATTAGTTGTGGACTGTGAGTTGTGAACAGTAGTCATAGCCCACTGCTCACCGCTTCTAAAACAATCATTTGAAAATTAGTCTTTCTAAAAACTAACCAAAGCTCACCACTTTTTTGCCAAACGACCATTGAAATTTAAAATGCTCATTGTTCATCGCCTCAAAAAGCTCCACACCGCTCCGTGTCAAGCATACCATACATGATAGCTAAAAACGTTAGCGGGCTTAGGTTGGGCATAGCATGGGGTTGGACAACACGTCATCTCCCTTCTCTTTTTACGCGTCAACGACACATCACCGTTTAGTACATCACCAAACATATGAACAAATAAACGTAATGGTGACCACCAAATTCATTTCTTTAAACAAAATTGATAAGCACTAAAAGACTTTAAATAATAATTTAAAATTATAACACATAATAAGAGTAAATTGCAAAAATCATCCTTATAGTTTGGCTAAATTGCAGGTTCAATTTCTATTTTTTCAAAAGTGCACTCATTATCTCTATGAGAAAATTATAAGTGCACATTTGCTCCCCGTCTAAAGATATATTACTTAACTGCCTTCTTTGTCTTCCCTTTCACTTTGCTCCTTATGAGAGTAATTTAATCATTTAAATTTGGGCAGAGACCAAAAGTGCACTTGTAAGTTCCTAAAAAGATGACGAGTGCACTTTCTAAAGGATGAGAATTGAACCTGCAACTTGGTCAATCTATAGGGACGACTTATGCAATTTATTATTTTTTATTTATTTATTTATTTATTTTTTTTAGTTTTTTGTATAGTTTAGTGTTTTTTTTTTTTGTGTAGAGCTCAAAATCTCAGATTGGTTATGCAGATGTTGTGATATAAAAAATAAAAAAGGTGGATGGTTGAATGAGTTTTGGTGTATTGTATCTTTTTATAATCGTTCTTTTTTCACAATTATGAAGGCACTTTTTCATTCGGAATTTTTGATACTCTTTTTACATTGATGTTAGTGGGTTAACTAGTACGTATGACTTTATGAGGCCATTCCCGGAATCTCTCTTAGCAATCCGAAAATGTATAATCATGTTTTTCCTAAAACATCAAAAAGACCTTATCACTAAGGAACATTAGAGATAATTTCAGATAAAAATAGTGTTGCAATATATGAGCTAGTAAGTCAGATTTTTATTTTTATTTTTTTCTTTTTAGCAAGAGCTAGCAAGTTGTTCGTTCGCATCTTATTTTAGTATGTCCAACAAGTCACAAGATCGCGAAAATTTGTATTTTCAAATTCAAACGTTCGTGTTTCAAGACGTACATATATAAAGTTGCATTTGAAGTTAATTTAATCCATATTTAGAAATGTGTTGAGTCAAAACTCCAAACGAAACGGGTTGATTTTGGTTTGCTTTTATGAAAGTATATCTATTTTTGTAAAATTTTAAGAGAAAACTAGTGTAGGAAATTATATTTAGATGCATATAAAAATTAAAATACACACATCAAATATCTCATCTTTTTTAGAATACACGTTTCTTTTCCTCTTGAAATCATCTGTTTTAGGCACTGTTCTAAAATGCTCGCAAAGGCTCCGCAAAGGCCTCACAAAGGCATGAGGCTTGGCCATGCCGCCACGCCGCCTTATGTCACATGTCTTTGTAAACTCGATATATATGAATTATGATATGAATATATAAATATTTTCATACTTTGTGCCGCCTTATGTCACGCTTTATAAACGCAAAAGCTTCGCCTTAACCGCAAAGGCGTGAGGCTTGGCCATGCCGCAACACCACGCCTCGCGCTATTTATAACCTTGGTTTTAGGCCACAATATATTACTTTTAATGCATCAAAGCGTAACACATCATAAGATATAGTTTATGTAAAGTAAAACTATAGGCTGGGTTGTTTCCGGGTTTGTGAGCCTCCGGGTGAGAACTAAAAATTAAATGAAAAGTATATACATAAAATGGTATATATTTATGAGAATGAATATAGTAAAAATAGTTATTTAAATGAGAAGAGTAAAAAATTTAACAAAAAAATTTTAATAAGAAAAAAAAAACAATTAAGAGATGCATATATTTTTATGGATGCATCGAAGATTGGTGGTTGTGATTTCTTATCATTTTTCTAATCTTAATTACATTTCTCATTTTATCTCCGCTCATATACCTTAAGCATGTAAAAGTGTTAGTTCATCTTATATTTTATTTGCGAGAAATCTTTTAATTGTGGGCCTTATTTTAATTCATTATCTATTAGAATTTTATAGAATTTTACGTCGAACATAATTTTTGGGGCCCTACAAAAGTGAGAGCACTGAGCGGTCTCTCACTTCACTCATTTTTAATGACGATCCTTACTATATGTAAAACTAGGGATGTAAACGAACTGAACATTCAATGAATATTTCATGAATCGTTTGATAAGAAGTTCGTTTATGTTCGTTTATTTATTAAATGAGCTAACATAAACAACATTTTACGTTCGTTTAGTTAAATAAACAAACACGAACAAAAATCGCGTCCGTTCATTTATGTTTGTATATCATATTTTTTAGTTGTATAATTTTAAAATTGGTTTGTTTAAACAAAGCAACACTTATAAAACAATATATTGTGCATAATTTAATAAAGTTTATGTTTGTTTGTCCATGTTCGATCATTTATATTCGTTTAGCGTCCGTTTACTATCTTAATGAACGAACATTAACAACTCATTTTCTTTAATAAATGAACATGAATTAGAAAATCCGTCCGGTTAAGCGTTCATTTCCACTTATTTGTCCGGTTAAAATTAAACGAACAAACATGAACAAAGCTTCGTTCATGTTCGTCTGGTTCGTTTCCAGCGTTAGGTAAAACATTAAATTGAACCACGAAAAGATGAAATTTTGTATACAAAATGACAAGTAAATAGTTTGGCTAGTGTTGCAAAAATATTGTTGGCCATAAAAAGTCAAATCATATAACTCCTTGTTATAATAAACTACATAAAAGAGAAAAAATAATTCCACTTTTTTTATACACTTTGTTCTCGAGTCTAAATTTTAAGGAATGAAAAAAAATGTGATGGAAAGGAAAAAGTAAGGAATGACAGTATGAAAAAAGTGAATATTTCAATTTGTTTTTTTAAGTTTGTATTTTTAAATAAAAAGGAAAAAGCATGAAAACTAATAAAATCACCGGTATACCACCTCTATCCAACCCATACAATAATCCTTTACAAAATATAACCCACAAAAAGCTTGTTGATAGAAACAATTTTAGATCATTTTTTCGTTTGTTGATACAAAAGTTGGGTGTTCCTTGTTTGGAGCTCCGGCTCTCGTACCAATTGAGAATTGTTGCTTGAGACCTGCGCACTAAAAGACAAAAGACACCGTTAGGCTTACCATGGGATTGTTTCCCACGATTATCCTCCGGCGTGAGAGTAAGTAATCGGTTTAGGGTTTAAGGAGAATTAGGGTTCGTAGATCGTACCTTAAACGAGGGATGTGATTCCTTTATATACGCATACGGAATCCTTGTTGGTTCCGTGTTCCTCAACCTTCTGCGTATCCCACTTTAATCGGTTGGGAATGATTATCTTCCTATTTAGAAGATATCGGATATCCATTCCATCAATAGATTCGGGCTTGGGCCTTCATGAGCCCAAATGTTTAGTCCGCTTAGCCCGTTAAATCGCAGGGCCAAGTTAGTATTGGACTTTAGTGGTCCGTGACCGGATATAGACTATACGTCATCATGTCCCCCAGTCTAGTATGCGATGCGTAACTACGGATGCTAGACTAATTATCGTAGTCGATTAAAAACAAAGCGTAGCAAAGAAGCTAAAGAAAATCCTCATGAGACATTGTATCCATCCACAATAACAGAAACGGGCACCTCGTAAATCGGGGGAAAGGTTACTTGTGCCGTGTCCCATCAAACAATCTCAACCACATATTTAGGGTTGGTAGAGTCCACGTGTCGATCATCGTGTGGAGGAGGAAGGTTATATAATCCCTTCACTTCATTTTCACCGTGTCTACACGGTAAAAAAAAATGCCATCCGCCAATTTCATAGCTGCAAACACTTCCAAGCCTTGATACCGAAATATCCCCTAGGTAATTGCGCTTGCGCCTTTGTTTTGTAGTATAAACAACACCATGGTTAAGGAATTATCGGATTTTACGTCGGACATAACGGAGGATGAGCTGCGACGGTTTGCGTCGAGTATTATATTCCCAGTAGCGATACATCCGGAAGTTCCGGTGCGAATCGTCGATAGCGGATTTCCTCGATGGGAAGATTGGGGTATACACGCGATTCTTTGAATTCGCAAATCAGCGCATACCCCTATCGTTATTCTTAAGTGATGTATTGAATTATTACCGCATACACTTGTCCCAAGTGCACTGTATAGGTGCGGCAAAACTAATTATTTTCGAGGTGAACTGCCATTTATTGGCCATTGACCCCACAATCCACTGTTCGAGCGTTTTACCACACCACGTGGTCAAACGGGTGGGTTTCCTCATGCGCGCCGGGCCACTCAATGTTATACGGAAAAGTTAGACGCGCTCAGAAATTGGAGAGAAACCTTTTTCTGGGTTGACGACGCATGCTTTCCGTCTCATTTTGATTTTTACTCTAAGGGGACAGCCAAGGATGGCGCCCTCCGGATCATACAATGCGAGGATGCGGAAATAATAAATGCGAACCGCATCCCTATTAGCTCCTACCCCGAGGAGTTCTTGGTGCATATTGGCCTGAGTCGCAATTATTTTGGCAGTTCATAAGAAGTTCCGATCTTCGTAGGCGCCGATGGTCAGGGTGGGTGCTCATCCTTTCGTACCCCGTTGAGTTATATTAATGTAAGTTGTTCACTATTTGTGCTTCGACTGTCGTGAACTGTTTGTATTTCTTTGTTGTTGCGAGATGGACTGTTCGGCGTTGTGCACTGGCCGAAGCCTATCGATGTAGAGGTGGGAACACGACCACGAAGAGGGAGAAGAGCCGTGCTTGTTCGGCGTCGGCGTACCTAGTGTTGGACCTAGGCGGGAGAAAGTTCATCTGTTGCGCTTCAAGCAACACCGTTACAAAGTGTGCCTAGTTCTACAATCCCTCCCCCTCTAGTGCAACCTGCGCCCATAGCGGTGGAGCATGTGGAGGAAGTGGAAGAGGAGGAAGAAAGTCAAGGATTGGGCGCAAAAAGAAGCGTGGCGATAGTCTTTGCCACTTCTCGGAAGAAGCGGCCGGTTGTGGTTAGTGTGGAGTCATCCTCTAGTGATGTTGCGTCTCGCCCACCCTCACCCGGACACATCTATTCTGTGTAAGTGTCCGTATAAGATTATGTACCGAAATACCTTATTATATTACTGAATAACGGTGAATTGCTCGTCATGTTTGTAGGTTTGAACAATCCATGAGTCGCCCCAATCAAGTCCAATTCGTCTTTGAATCATCCGGGCTGAGGAGCCAAAGCGAGCACAGGGTCCTCTGGGGATCGCCCATGGGGCAAGCCGGTCGAGGATCGGTCTTTCTTGCTTCGCGGCTAAAGGCAAAGTATTCGGGAGAGTCTAGCCAAGGATGCTTGAAAAGATCAACGAATTGCGCTTTGGAGGCGCAATTGGCTAGTGCTAGGGGTGAAGCGGAGACTATGGGGTCGTGACGCTACAAAGCTCATGAAGAAAATGGCCCGATGTGCCAAATAAATCAAGAGCGTCGCGGAGGCAGCGAGATATAAGTCTTCCTGTCATTGGGCCATGAAATATTTGGAGAATGGTAAAGACGACTTGGGCCTCCCGCTTGAAAGTTTTGGCGCTCTTGTGAAAAGCCCCTTGAAACTCGGGGAGATGAAGTTCGCAAGTTAAGTCGGAATATGACGAGGAATTATATCCTCAACTTCGTCGACCATTCTTGAGCCGAGATGGCTCATAAGCCATGGGCTTCGTCTTCTTGCATTAAGTACCCTAGAGTCGAAAGAGGTCGTTGACTCCTTCGGGGATGTAGTTAAGTCTTGTATTTGGGCGTGGGAAGCAGAAGCCATTGAGAAGCTGCATGAGGTGAGCTTCTAAAGGTACCCGTTGGCAGGTACCTAATTGTGACGCCAAGGCTTATGATAATCTGGTCCGCCATGAAGAAGATGAGGGACTTGGAACTCCCAAGATTGCTGAACTGGAGCGTGATCGGATTATCCGATAGATGTTATTTTGCAGGTCGACTCTAGCACGTCATCACGGTGGAGAAGCCGCTTGCAGCCGGACTACTATCTTAAACTTGATGCATCCCAACTACACGTGCCTATATTCGCGCCAGGGGATATCTTGAATCCTTTTGTCACGAGAGAGAGGTCCCCTTGAAGCAAGTGTTAGAAGCGCATGAGACAAGGCTTGCTCGGAAGAAAGGTATTAAAGGCAAGGCTGTGATGTGTGGTATCGGCGCTGCGCACCTCCCTCGATCTGACGGGGTGCCCGTGAGTGTTGCCACTGTGGCCCGTCGAGACGCGGATTTGTTGGAGGAGCTGGAGAAGGTTGGTAATTCTGCTAGCCGCGTGGGTAGTTCATCCTTGAAGCGTAGTCATAGTTTATAGATTGTCTCTTGTGTTGTAACTATCTTTGGGAAATAACTTGTAGTTATGAAACAAATCCTCTTTTGTTAAGTGTTTGTGAATATATTTTGCAATTCGTGATGTGCAAGCGTATCTGATTGTCTTTGCGTAAAACACGTATTCGTCGTTACATGTATATGCAAGTGTGAGAATATAGGAAATCCATAATCATGTATGAAGATCCTGAGATACTTTAAAAAATAACTTCCAAGTATTATCATAATCGTGTATGTGTAATGATATGCAACGTATTGTACATACCGAATTAAGGAATCCAGTGTTTTGGTTCCACAGTTGTTAAACATGCACGTGTGCGTTGTTGCGCATCCGTCGTAGGATGTGTACAAAACTTATTCCAACGTCTTGGAAATAAGGTGTTTAACAAGGATACGTGATCCAGTGTTGATGGGTTTGCAACCCTCTTATTCAACAAGTTGTTTAGTAGGTTAACTTATCCTTTTACCATCATGGGTTTATTATGGTGCATGCACGCCATCGTGGGCTAGAAATAAAAAGTTATTAAGACATAGAGTATGTGGAAATAACAAATTGGAATATGTCGCGAGTTAGCTAGAAACATGGCGTTTTATTGATACTTTCAAGTTTTTATAATAAGTAAATAAGACAATTATTCTAAGTAAAAGAAAGAGTAAATGCATAGATGTTTACTGAAAGTGCGAGAGCGTCTATGCGCTAGGCCGTAGCCATTCCTATAGATAGCACCTCTTGAGGTTGCAGATGTTCCATGTGCGTGGCAGTTCACGACCGTCTAGGCCTCCGAGCTTGCGCGCCTATTCCAATTGCTTCGGTAACCTCATAGGGTCCTTCCCACTTTGGTCCAAGCTTACCTGTGTCTTCTGCGTGGCTCGCGTCATTGGCGCGGTATACAAAATCACACAGTGCGAATGAAACATTGCGCACTTTATCATCATAGTATCCTTTCATTCGTGACTTTGATTTTGCTTCCCGTATAGCTGCGCGTTCACGCCTTTCTTCTAGCAGATCTAAGTCGATACGTCGCTCGTCATCATTGGTTGCCACATTGATTTCAGCAGTGCGGATAGTTGGCATGCCGATCTCGGCCGGTATGACGGCTTCTGTCCCATAGACTAAAGAGAAGGGAGTGTCGCCCGTGCTGGTCTTAATGGAGGTGCGGTACGCCCACAAGACATGTGATAGTTCTTCTATCCATCGTCCTTTGTGCTTTTCTAGGCGTGCCTTAATTCCTTCGCCTAAGCTTCGATTCGCTCGTTCCACTAGGCCGTTGGTTTGTGGATGTTTAACGGACGCGAAGTGTTGTGTAATGTTAAGCTTCTCGCACCGCCCCGAAAGGGTTATCACGAATTGTTTCCGTTGTCCGAGATGATTTCCCGGGGAGACCGAAGCGGCATACGATATTTTCCCATACGAAGCATTTCACTGGTTGCCGGTGATTGTGACCACTTCCTTCGCTTCGATCCACTTGGTGAAGTAGTCTATGGCGACTATGAGAAATTTTAGTCCACCCGCAGCGATAGGAAAAGGGCCTGCGATGTCAATACCCCACTTGTAGAATGGCCATGGTGATGTTATTGGTGTTAGCTCGTGTTGTGGTTGGCGCGGGACGGGTCTATGAACTTGGCACTCGTTGCACTTCCTTATCAAGTCCCGCGTCCGCGGTGCATGGTCGGCCAATAGTATCCTGATCTCATGGCGCGTGCCACAACGGACCGTGGTCCTGAGTGCATACTGCATGAACCTTCATGGATTTCTCGCAGTACGTAATTTGCTTGTAAAGGGCCGACACAACGGAGCCATGGTTGCAGGAAGGAGCGTCGGTACAATATTTTGTCTCGCAGCTCGAATCTTTGCGCTGTGCGCCTTATCCTACGAGCTTCCTTTTGCTCTTGGGGTAACGTTCCCTTGCTTCGGAAGTCCGTTATCGGTGTCATCCATGTAGGGCCTTCCTCCTCTATTATCGTGGAGATTTCCATCTCCGAAATTGACTTACTTTTTAGTGTTTCCACCATCACTTGCTTTGACAGGTGTGCAAAGCTTGTCGAGGCAATCTTGCTTAGTGCATCTGCCTTGCGATTTTCCCCTCTAGGAACTTGCTTGATAGTGAACCTATCAAAGCTTTTATCGTGTCTTGGTTTTATCAAGGTATGGATCATATTATCTTCTTTGGCCACGTATTAAGCCCAACACGTGGTTGGCCACTAGTCGGGAATCCACATTTGCTTCTAGGTTACGTACACCCATTCGAGTTGCAATGCGTAGTCCAGTGAGCGGGCTTCGTATTCGCCTCATTGTTTGTCGCTTGTGAATTCAAAGCGCAGTCGTCGTAAGTGAATTCCATTCCTTCGGATTTGTCCCGAGCCATCGATGCATAAGGATCCATCTGTAAACAAGATCCATGGATCTTGTAGTTCATTCTTACTTGGTGTGGGTACCTCGCGGTGGTTATGCGGCTTTTCAATGATGAAGTCGCGAGAATCTGTCCCTTGATTGCGGTGCGTGGTGCTCGTAGAGAAATGTTGTGCTCACCTAGCAATACACTCCACTTCTGCGATGCGCGATCGTCGGGTTTGGAGATGATCTGCTAGATTGGTTGGTCCGTGATTACTGCGATTGGGTGTGCTTGGAAGTACCTAGCGGCCGTTTAGCGACAAATACCAATGCCGAACTAATTTTTCCATGGTGCTATAGTTCATCTCCGTCTTCTTGAGTGCCTTGCTTACGAAGTAGATAGGGGTTTGTATTGAGTCCCTATCTGTTAGTAGCACTTGCACTACTGCGCCGATTCAGGGTGCAGACAAATACATGATCGGCTCTTCCCTGGTGGGTGCGACCGGTGTTGGGAGCGTTGCGGATGTTGTTTAAGCGAGTGAAGGCCTCTTCTGCCTCCGTAGTCCATCTGAAATCACCCTTCTTGATACACTTCTAGAGTGTTTTGAAAAGAGGTAGTGATTTTTCTGGCGATTGGATAAGAACACGTTTAAGCCGGCCACTTTCCGTTGAGAGATTGTACTTCCTTCAGCGTACGCGGTGAAGAAAGTTCGATGACCGCCTTTGTTTTTTCTGGACAAGGTTTTATACCGTCAGGCTCGATTAGGTATCCTAGGAACATACCTTGATGCGCCGAAGGTGCACTTCTTCGGATTTAGCTTCATGTTAATTTCTCGTAGAGTCTTAAACGTTTCCTCCATGTCGCGCAGTAGCTCATCTTCAGTATGGCTCTTTATGACCAGATCATCAACATAGACCTCTAGGTTGCGGCCCACCTGTTTTTTGAAAGCATTATCTACTAACCTCGGTAGGTGGCGCTGCATTTTTCAAGCCAAAGGGCATTTTTGTGTAACGATGACGCCTTGGCTTGTGTGAAAGGCCATTTTTTCCTCGTCCTCCATAGCCATTTGGATTTGATGATATCCCTTGTACGCGTCGAGGAAGCACTTTAATGGGTAACCGCACAAAGACTCTATTTTCCGTCTATCTCGGTAAAGGATAGCAGTCTTGTGGACATGCTTTGTTAAGGTCGGTGAAGTCTACGCACATTCGCCAACTGCCGTCGCTTTTCTTTACCATGACTGGATTGGAAAGCCAGTCGTGGTAGTAAACTTCCCGCATGATCCCTGCCTCTACCGGTTTATGTACCTCTGCCAAGATTGCTTGCGTGCTCAGGGGCTTGGCCGCTTCTTCGGCGTATGGGTGAGTATCCCTGTCGGATTTTCAGTTTATGCTCTGTGATAGAGCGTGGTACTCCTGTCATGTGTTTAGGCTCCCATGCGAAAATATCCAAATTATTCTGCAGGAGTGCACATACTGATTGCTTTTGCCGTTGTCCGACAATGAACCTCCGATGGATATTTCTGTTCGGGTATTCGGGGTGAATTGCTACTTTCGATTTGGGATTACGGTTGTCTGCTTTGGGGTTGGTACCGCCGTCTCGCATGCAATCGTGTTGCATTTCTATGTGGTACGATGGCGTTGTAAAGAGTAACAATACCACCTTCCACTGGTAATTTAAGCATCCCATGCGCTGTTGATGGCCTTTGCTCGCATAGTGATATTCCAGGTCTCCCAATAATGCCATTGTATGGCGAAGGAGATTTAATCACCATGAATTCCATCCAGGCCGTTGCGGAGTGTTCTTCGTTTCCAATCTTGTGACGGTAATCGTATTTGCCCCATAGGCCATATCTTCTCACTGTAAAACCGGTCCAACGCCGTTTCGACCGGGATTAGCGATTGCGTATTTCAGACGCAATCGTTTGAAACAGTGCTCATACATGATGTCGGCAGAAGCTCCCCCATCAACATACATGCGGTGGATGTCGTGACCCCCGCGCTTATCTCTATAGTGAGTGGTTCCACCACTGCGTTGTTCGCGGTTAAGGTGGGGAAAGAGATCTCCTTTCCACGTGAAAAATCTGGTGACCTTACGCCTTGTGACCCACGCCATGAATTGTATCATGTAAATGGTGTCGGGCTTGTCTTTAGGTGTCTCTTTCTTATTGCCACTCTTCGTTTGTCCTTTCCTTCCTTGATATTCTTGACTAAATGGTCCAATCCGCCTCTTTGACCATCTTGTCAATGAGTTGGCCAGATTGGACACATTCGTTAGTGGTGTGGCCCTTCTGCGCGTGGTAATCACGGTATCCATTGCCGATCGCCGATCCTCGGGGTGCGCATGCGGCGGTCTTGAAAAATTCGCACCTTCATTGCGAGTATTTCCTTTGGGGTCTTGATCAGGGGGTATATCTATCATTATCCCTCCCGCTCCACGGCTGCGATAGCTCTATTACGGTTACTACTCCGGTCATTGGATTGTCTCCCGGTTGTTCTGTGACCGTAGTTGAATGGTTCCTTTTGCTATCCGCCGCGGCAGCTTCTCCCTGGACGAAGGACCGAGAGCGTTTCATGAGTTCATCGAAGGTTTCAGGAATCTTGTCATTCAACCTCTTGATGAGTTACGGATTATTAATCCCGTTCATGAAACCAAAGATCTTCAACACTTCGGGACATGCTTTGACTTGCATGCATTCATCTTTGAAGCGTTCCATGAATGTGCTTGTAGATTCTCCTTGGCACTGCTTTACCCTGGCGAGCTCGACAGGATTTTTAGCGCACTTTTTCCTCTGAGTAAATTTAGGCGAAACGCCTTTCTCAATTCCTCAAAGCCATTGATGCTTCTGCGTGGAAGCTTGCGAACCGATTCCGGCGTTTCCCACTAGTGTGGAGTTGAACATGTGGCACCACACATGTTGTGGCCAATTTTCAATTGTCGCTGCTGATTCAAAAATTTTGAGGTGATCATCGGGTCACTGTTCCATCATAGGTCTTTACGTTGGCGGGCATGCGTCTTCTTTTGCTTTCGAGAAGTCACCGATGCGCCGGTAAACGCATCCACCTTATGACGGCCCAAGGGAGGGATATATCTTCGTCCTCCCGGTCATTATATCTGTTTTTGGACTTCCGGTGTCGGTTTACCGCCATCTTCGTTGTCCGAGGAATTTTCAGAGGACGAATTTTCCTTCTTTTCGGCTGCGCGACTGTCCCTGAGTTTGTACTGGGGACTTTCACTTGGGGAATAGCGTCGTCCCGATCGTCTTGGATTCTGCGGCTACCCGGATGCGGTGTGGACATTGGTACGCTTTTCATCTTCATCACTCTCATTCAGATGGTGTGAGTGAGATGTCTCATCATCCTCGATTCTCCTCCCGATTCTGTTGAATAATGGGGGTGTGGGTCTCTCCCGCGCTTCTCTTCCGATGGCGCGTGGGGAAGTCTCGTATTGATCGAAATTGAGTCGGGCTTTCAAGTTCGGCGACGATCTCTTCTTCTCTTCCTCTTGCATGAGGCGCTTAATGTTTCGTAGTTTTGGGATACGAAATCTTAAGTGCCAGATTCAGTGCGACCCCTCAAGAGCGAGTGTGTTTGTTTCTATTACTACACCCTTATTTTGGTCGGTACCTTTGTCGGGTCAGGTTTCTAGCACCGATTGAAAGGGAGTAGTAAGGACGGTCTTGCGATGGGTCTATTCCACTCGTAGTGGTTGCGGTGGCTGGGTTGTTCCCGGCGGTTCCACCGAGGGAAGATCAAGTCTTGGCACGATCCTTTATTTTTAGCAGTGCTGGTTGTCCCAGAGGTCTGCTTAGGAGTTAGTCCGCTTTGCGACTTCTTTCCCATAAGGTCTGACTGCGATCGTTGATTTCCATGCTTCGTCATTCTAGTCTTTGGTTCTTAGTGTAGTGTCCCACGGATGGCGCCACTTGTTGATACAAAAGTTGGGCGTTCCTTGTTTGGAGCTCCGGCTCTCGTACCAATTGAGAATTGTTGCTTGAGACCTGCGCACTAAAAGACAAAAGACACCGTTAGGCTTACCGTGGGATTGTTTCCCACGATTATCCTCCGGCGTGAGAGTAAGTAATCGGTTTAGGGTTTAAGGAGAATTAGGGTTCTGAGATCGTACCTTAAACGAGGGATGTGATTCCCTTTATATACGCACGGAATCCTTGTTGGTTCCGTGTTCCTCAACCTTCGGCGTATCCCACCTTAATCGGTTGGGAATGATTATCTTCCTATTTAGAAGATATCGAATATCCATTCCATCAATATATTCGGGCTTGGGCCTTCATGAGCCCAAATGTTTAGTCCGCTTAGCCCAGTTCGTACCGGGCCAAGTTAGTATTGGACTTTAGTCGGGTCCGTGACCCAGATATAGACTATACGTCATTTTTTCGTTATACTAATATTAATGGAATACAATATTGATGTATTGATGACAATATTGAATGCACAAATACAACATAAATTGGACCACTTCTACTAGATATAACAACGTAATAATAAACATGTAAGTATGTAACAGAGATTGTATTATTTGTTAAATGAGACTAATAGGTCAAATGTGGGTCAAACTGATCAAAAGTCGTTTGTATTTATAATTTCTGTTACTGAAGGCTACTGATATCGTGAATCAATTTACCAAAAGTGTGGATATAATTGTAAGTTTACACAAGCTCATTAGGTTAGTGACCCATTTTTTTCCTTCCTAATCTCTCTAAAAATGGATGGAACAAATCAACACACAAAAGCCTGTAACTTCCCCTCCCTCCCACTTTCTCATTCCCTAGCTTTCCATCTTAAAAAAATTGTGTTCTTGAGTTTTGTTCATAAAGAAAATGAAAGTAATGTAAAGTAAACAATTTCCTCCCATTTTTGAGAAGAAACACTTTACTTCCAAATAGCCTAAAATTTCCTCACTTTTACTTCTTTTTCCTTTATAAAAAAACTCAACAACATGATAAATTTTTTGTTTTCTATCATTACTTTCCCTTTCTTTTATAAAACCAACTTGAGAACACAGTAACACAATTTTTTTTTATTTCCCTTCTCATCCTCTTTCATTCATTAAAAAAAACTCGAGAACATAGTGTTAGAATTTTAGCCAAATTTACCATTCATTTCATAACACACGTCGTGAAATACGTTTTGTCACAAGAAATGAGTTTTGATGTTATAAATTAGTTGTGTGTCTCGGAAATACGATTTTATAGCAAAATATTGTATTTGTCTCGTGAAATATACCTTATGACTTCATGGGACGGAACTAGAATACGCACTTAGAGAAAATATAACACTAACTCTATACACAATTTTTTGAGACATGATGCATTTATATAAAATTGATGTTTTTTTAACAAAATTTACACAACGACACAAAAATACATGGTGTCTCGGGATACCCGAAACCCACTTTAGTTATGTCACATATTGACATCACAAATTTACTTACATCCCAAACTTTGGACCAATAAATGTATGTAACATGCGATGAATTGCAACCTTTGCGGGTTGGAGGAGGAGTCCTCGGAGCATATTTTTTGCAACTGTATTGTCACAGTGGAAATCTGGAACAGGGTGGGTAGTTGGTGCATAATTCCTCCCGTGTTCATGTTCTCTAGTCGGGATGTGTTCAACATTCACCGTGTTAATGGTTTGGACAGGAAGAAAAGGCAGGTTTTGAAAGGGGTGTTCTTTACTACTTGTTGGTGCATTTGGAAAGCTCGCAACGAGAATAGGTTTGATAATGTCAAAGTTGATACTCGAAGAATTCTTCAGGATATTAAATCCCTTAGCTTTCTTTGGTATAGAAATAGATCTAGGCATTGTTCGATTGATTGGAAAAATTGGAACTCGTTTAATGTCGTGTAAGAGGTTGCTTTTCCATCGTTTCCCCATCTAATTTGATGGGTGTTGTTTTATGAATAATAGTCAATTCTTCAAAAAAAAATCCACTAATACATTTTGGTAAGGGAAAAAAAGTCAAAATGGTGATATCTAAAAATGTCACGTCTACATAAAAAAAAACCTAGACCTTGCATTTATTTGGAACTTATAGTTTTAATCATGACAATGAAGCTCTCTATAATCATGAAATTGTTATTGACAAGATGAATGTAAACATTAAGGTCGATTTTACATTTACCAACACGATAATATGTTGTATGCTAATTATAATATCTCAAACACATTACTGGTTGTCAAAGAACAAAATTAACAAACCCTTTTAGGTGTACAAGGGATGAGGCTTTGCCAATATATCTCTGATTGTCTATACTAGGGCTGAGCATCGGGCCGGATCCCGACCCGTCCCGACAAAGCCCGATCTCGAAAGGCCCCTAATTTCTAAACCGAATACCGACCCGAGAATTAGTCGGTTCAGTCGGTTCGGGATAATCGGTTTCGGGATGATCGGTTTCAGGCATGTTTGCTTGTTTTTTTTTCGGTTTTTGGCTCGTCCCGACCAGACCCGTCCCGACCCGAAAACCGAAATTGCTGAATTTGAAAACCGAGTCCCGACCCGAGATGCTGTTAGTCGGTTTCGGGATGATCGGGTTATGTCGGGATCGGTTCGGTTGTCGGGACTCGGGCGGTTTTGCTCACCCCTAGTCTATACACCAATAAATCATATTGCATCCACAACCATATTGACCAAGTCCAAAGTCAGGTAAGTCAACTCAGTACTTGATTTCTCTCCATTTCTTTTAAGTTCCGTACATCATTTGTTTTTTCAAAATACGATCTTAGCTCATAGGATATGAGTAAGGGGAATACCATGGGGTGGGTTCTGGACTTCGGACGGAGAATGGTTGCGAGTTTGCTCGCGGATGATGACGTATATGTCCGAATGACTGTGTTTGGAAGACAACTATGTCGGACAATTGCAAGTGATTAAATGACGGTGCAAGAGTTACGTGTCAAAGGTAAGCATTCTTTTAGTCAAAACCTTTTATATCCAACGGTCCTTGCCAAGGATCCACCATGAGCCGCCACACTCAAATATTGCGGGATGTTGTACTCGACGTGGACATGCCATGTAGCACCTAGGCTAGGCATAACTCGACTCATTATTTTCATATGTTGTCACACCAACCTCATTTTGCTTTAGGTAACTCATTTAATGCACACTTACTCTTACATTTATTATCCAGCCGCCCGACCTTAACCAATACTTACTTTCACGCCGAAGTTTAGTCTTGATATCAAACCCAAAGCGAGGCTAATGTGTTTCTTCACTTGTGTCAGGTTTTTTGAGGACGTCACTCACCACATCTGAAGAAACCTACACACGTTAGCACGGGGAGCGGTTCATTGCTTTTACAACGGGAATGGTAAACGCAACACACACAGAGATTTAGTGTGAAAGGTTTTCTCCGTTGACAATGATTTTTCTTGAAAAGATAAATTACCAACAACCAGGGGCGGAGCCAAGATTTTACGTTAAGCGGGGCCGAACACTGTAGCTTGAAAATGGTAACAAAAACATTGTATATGCGACAAAAAATGTTGTGTTTTAAATTATCATGCTAGTAATAAAAACATGGGCGGAGCTTAATGAGGACCGGGAAGGGTCCCGGCCCCCTTAGGCCTAAGCCCGTTAGTGTATTTTTTTTCGCGATTTCATGTGTTAAAACAAAAAAGAAAAATAATTTCGGCCCTCCCATCTAATGTTTTTCCGGAAAAATTTTTGTTTCGGCCCTGCCACAAAAGTTTTTCTAGCTCCGCCGCTGAATAAAAACAAGTCAAAACATGTATCACAATCCTTTTAAGTTTAACACGTGTTGTGAAAATATTATTTAACAAGTTTCGTTTTCATCTCTGCATGAATAAAAAAGCTTTTACGTTGTTGTAATTGAATAGGAGGAGTTGGTCAAACAAAATGAACTAGTTTATCGGTAAAAGCTAAATTTTACTTTCAGCTATGTGTTCATAATTCGACATATAACTATTAGAAAGAAACACGAAATCAAAATTCCATCTGGTACTAAAAAAAAGTTTGACTAATGATTTGATTTAGTATCGAAAATTAAGTACAATAAAGTTTTTAAATGTTTCATTGTTGATACACATTTATATTTAACAATTAGTTTGATACATATAATTTAGAAAGGGGGTGGAATATAAAACATAACAAACTGATAAAGAATGAGACATATATTAGAATTCTTCAAATAGATTATGAGAGGCTCAACTTAACAATCTTAATGGACTATCATTGAGATAGACCAACTTAATACACATGAACATGGGCTTATGGACTAGTTGGGAGGGGCCCAGCACCCCGTAGTCCCCCACGCCCTCCGCCGCAGCCAACAACAAAGTTCTCACAAATAGGAGTTGACACCATGTAAAATTAGGTAATCATTCAAATATCCTAAAGTAAACTTATTTCAATTCTTATATAACAAGGGAAAAAGAATTTTTATGAAAATGGATATTTCAGTTGATCAATATAAGAGCTTAATTGTAAAATTGAGTTCTTATAAGAGCTTAATTGTAAAATTGAGTTCTTCTATCGATTAGTTGAAAAGTTAAAATTCAATAAATTGGTCAACATGTATCAAAATTTTGTTTATTAATAAAAACAACCCAAACATTGATGTGTCAATTTTGTAAAGAAAAAAACTTTAAAAATGAGAGGTGATTTATATAATTTTAGTTGTTAAATCTCTGCTACTTGTAATGCATGCATTGCATTAAAATTTAAGTAATGTTGATTGCCTATAATATCCTTTAAACTTAAATGTTTAAATGACAAATAATGTTAGTGACTATTATACATTGATTCAAAATGGCAACATCATTTACAAATAAATTAATATTTTAAATATTTTTAATCCTTAAACTTTTATCATATTTGTTTGTAACCCATGAACTTTTTTCTCGCAATGACTACAAATTAAAATCGTAAGTTTTGCATCAAGGGTCAAAGTAGAATCACGATTTCGCACGTATAATCATCTGCCTCTATACACTATCGCATTATGCGGATATTCGTCTAATTTTAAATAAATTATATCGACTTAAGTAGTGTTGTTATTCCTAAAAGAACAAAATATTTGATGTTGCTATTTATAAATTTTATTATCATTAATAACATTTATTGTAATTGTTGTAGTTTGTAATGTTTTTATTTATAGGTAAATCAAACAAGTAGAACGAACTGTGACAAACTCGATTAGTATAACTTATGTCAAAGCTCTCCATTTGCGAATAGATCTAAATCTAGTTATAATTATTTATTAAAAGTTTATATCATTGATGAAAAAATAAAAATAACTAAACAATGTATCGTATGATTTGTTACTCATTATAGTTTTGCCTAGGGCAAATGGCACAAAAAAGTATCAAACTTAGGGTCTATTTTCAATTAAAGTACTATTCTTTTTTTTTGTATAAAAAGGTACCCAACAATTTTTTTTGCCGGATTTGGGTTTTTTTATTAACGTTCGTTAACTCACTTTGTCGGTAAATTACATGTTTGGTCTTCGAATTCGTATAATCATTTCATGCAACATCCAAAAACATTTTTGAATTTTTTTTACATGTTTGGTCCTCGAAAAAAAAATAAAAAATAAAAAATACATGTTTGGTCATCGAATTTTTTTTTTAATTCAAAAAAAAAATTGAAAATTTTGATTTTTTTTGAAAATTCGTATAATCATTTCTGAAAGAAAATTTTTGAAATTTTTTCGAAAATTCTTTTCGAATTTGTATAATCATTTTTGAAAATTCTTTTTGAAAATTTTGAAAACTTTTGAATTCTTTTTAACAAAGTTTGAAAAAGAAATTTTGAAAGTTCTTTTCAAAAAAATTCAAAAAGAATTAAAAAAAAAAAATCAAAAATGATTATACGAATTCGAAAAGAAGTATATATATGAAAAATATTTGATTATATTTATCCTTTATTTACTTCATCTTTATCTTTAAAGTATAAAATCTTTTCTACCGATTAACTTTCTTTACCAGCACTAAGTTCTAATCGTTCTGCACCTACCAATACTTACAATATCTCAATTTGATTTAAGAATGGCACAATTCAAGTTCAATGATAAGCATAACCAAGTAGGTTTTCTCAAGAAACCTAACGAAAGCACAAGCTTGGAGCAGACTGTGGATTTCTTAAAGGCCTCTCATATTCGGTATGCCCTTACTCATAATCCAATCATTTATGCTTCATTAGTCAAGCAGTTTTGGCAGTCAGTTACTGTCATTACTCTTGATGATGGAACTATTGCATTGAAGGCAACAATTGACACCCTGGTCTATACCATCACTGAGGAATCAGTCAGAAGCAATCTTCAATTGGTTGATGCCTCAGGGAACACTATGTTGTCCAATGAGGAACTTTTTCAGGGTTTGGGTAATATTGGATACCTTTCTGATGGAACTTTTACTTTTTGGAAAAGTCACTTTACACCTCAATGGTGTTTCCTTGAGCATCATCTTTTACATTGTTTGAATTCTAAAAGTGGTGGATATGATCAATTTGGAAGCACTATTGCTTCTGCATTGGTCTGTCTATCCACTAGTAGACTCTTCAACTTTTCCAAAATGATTTTTGATGTCATGGTTACAAATGCTAATAAAGAGAAAAAGTTTTTAATGTACCCAAGATTTTTGCAGATAATCTT
This sequence comes from Chrysanthemum makinoi, assembly GCA_910596185.1. Taxonomy (NCBI): domain Eukaryota; kingdom Viridiplantae; phylum Streptophyta; class Magnoliopsida; order Asterales; family Asteraceae; genus Chrysanthemum; species Chrysanthemum makinoi. The sequence goes on from OU343224.1 coordinate 10,784,728, forward strand.
AAATGTTGATACATCAAGCAAGCAACAGTACATTGCTATTCCATTTACTAAAAAGATTTTTGCAAATATGAAAAGAGGATTTAAAGGGGTTCACAGGCCACTGTTGCCTGCTATTGCTAACCCTGTAGGTACATCTGCTGTTGCTGTTGCATCTGAGGCACAAGATCAACCACAATCAGAATAAGATGAACCAGAGCCTGCACAGAGGACACCCACTCCATCACCACAGAGGACACCAACTCCACCACCACCTTCACCTCCAGTGTATGAGGAAGATCCACCAGAGATTCCTCAGACACAACCTCCAACACCCACTCCTACAACAGCTCCAGGCTAATTATCCATGGAGGAATTTCTCTCTCTAGTTCCAAAATTGCTGCATAGAATAGAGAAGTTAGAAAAGGATCTTCAGAAGTCAAAAGAGACTCAAGCTGAAGCTGTGATTAAATTGGTTAAAAGGATTAAACGACTGGAGGGGAAATTCAAATCAAATGGTATAGATATCACTGACTCAGAAGGTGAAGAAAATTCTCCCAAACAGGGGAGGAATTTGAAGGAAGGTGGATCAGCTTTCAGAACACCCGCAAAAGAAAAATCCTCTGAGGAAACAATTAGTCCTCAAGGATTGGAAGCAGATGATATATTAGTAAAGGATCTTAGTCAGAAGAAGCCTGCTAAGAAGAAGAAGGATGTTGGTGAGAAGATTAATTCTGGTGGGGAGGAAGTTAATCGTGGTTTTGAAGTTAATCCTGGTGTTGAAATTAAGTCTGGTAGTGCAGCAGTTAAGTCTGGTGGTGAAGAAGTTAGTTCTGTCAGCGTTCCTATTAAGTCTGGTGAGGAGTTCACTCAAAGAAAAGGAAAGGGGATAATGGAAGAATCTTCAGAGCCTAAAAAGACCAAAAGACAGATTCTGAAAGATGAAGCAAGCATGGCTGAAATTGCAAGAATACAAGCAGAAGATGATGCTGCAGCAGCCAAGCTAGCAAGGCAAAAGATGGATGATGAGCTCCTGGCTAAGAACTTGCAGAGTCCACCAGAACTAACTGAGGAGAAAAAAAGGATACCTGAAGTTCTGGAATCTGCAAAGTTCTACTTTGATGAAGATTGGGACAACATAAGAGCAAGACTTGAAGTTAATAGGGACATTCTACCAGATATTGGAGCAGAAGACTTTGCTAGAAGAATGGTAGAGATGGTCAATGAGAAGAAGAGGTTGCTCAGAGAACAGAGACAAAAGGAAAGGATGAACAGACCACTGACTAAGGGAGAGCAAAGAGAATACATGATCAACTACATCAAAAGTCAAGGTCATCCTAGCTGGAAAATAACTCAATTGAGGAATCTAAAAGCTGTAGATCTCAAATCAGAGTTTGAAACTGTGGTCAGTCAAGTACAGAGTTTTGCTCCAATGGATTCTGAGCTAGAAGCCTCAATGCTCAAAAGGAAAGATATAAATCTTCAACCTCAGGAAGCCAAAAGGCAAAAGACTAAAGAGGTTAGCACTGTAAACAAAGAGGAAGAAGTTGAGGTTACAAAGCCTATCATTAAGTGGACTAGAAAGAAATCCAAAGGAAAGAAGCCTACAAAGAAGGATAAGTCTGAGATTGATAGGTCACTAGTTTTACAAACACAAGTTATATAGAAAGGAGATGAGGCGATTGAACAAGTATCAAACACACACACACACAATATAGTATACGGTTAGGCGTAGGAATATGTGTGAAAAGAAAACTTGAACAACCAACCTTCAAATGAAGGTTATTACATGGTTTATATAGGCAAGGAGCTAGGGCAACACTCCCTCTCCTTCCCTATTCCTTATTGGGCTTGGGCCTAAGCTTATGGGCCTTCTACATAAGCTTGACCTTAAACAAACATAAAGGCCATAATAAAGCTACCTATTACATATGAAATATAAATACTTGAAATACTGTTTAGGAGTGATTCCAACAATCTCCCCTCAAGTATATATGAATATAAACGGTGAAGGCGTTGATGTAATAGTAGCGGTGACGTCTTCTGACATTCTTCTTTCTTGTGAGAAGAATTGCCTTGATTCGAACAATCTCCCCAGTGTAGAGATAGTTATCTTTGAACAGTTATGCTTTGACGTCATCTTTAACTTTGTTCTATGATCATTGTTCTTTGTGGTGAAAGTGATAGTATGTTGTTGTCGCATCGGCCTCCAGGTGCTGCCCGCTTGCTCCCAGTGTCTCCACGTCATTCTTCAACATGCTCACACGCTCTTTGGCGTTGGAATCAATATGATGAAGTTCTTTAAGTCTTTGACTTTGTAGATTCTTTGGTTTGACGAAGAATCATTACTTTGTTGTGTTGCATTGAATAGAACTTCCATTAGTGATGATGTTGGCGTGAGCATGAGAAGAATCAAGGCACGATCATCCCGCTCCGGAGCTTCCATAAGAAGAAAACATTTCAAACGGTTAGTAATTAGCGGTTTCCGGCACTTACAAGTTTGAACTTCGAGAGTGTCAACGGCATAGTGTGAGGACACAACTCTAATTCTTACATAGGCCGTTCCTGAACTGGAGTCCCACAAGTGAGATAACGCGATGTACCGAAGTACATCTACAGTTCAGATGAGTCGAGGTACCCGAAGCATCACCTCACGAATGTAGACCGTTTGAGACACACTCCGCGTAATCCACGGGGAGTTACCGAAGTGACCTGCCCGAACAGGCTGTTTGATGTTGACCCTGGCAGGAGTTTCCATTCAATCACCGAGGATCACAGATGTGAACCTCTCATAAATGTTCTCGACAGATTGCTAAGATCGGTGAAGGACTCGATATGAACCACTGATGATCTTATTAGTTGATCATCAAGTGATTAAATGTCAAGTGTTCCTAAGAGATCTTTTGATGAATCTCGTGGCTCTAGACTCAATAGTGCGTTTTGGTTTTCCTGAGCGGAGACTAGGGAGAGGGTCTCCTTCTTCAATACCAGCAATCTCTAGGAGAAAGCCGATAGTTTACGTAGGGTTCCCTGTGAGAATGAAACAAGCTTCTGTTGAGAGAAACTTGAGTGGATAAGAAGGTTTAGTGCATGCGTCACTGGGTCCATGACGACTTTTAATCTTCAATACCGGCGTCACTAAGTGACAACCAGTAGCATATGAATTGAACCGATTATGCCCTAAGTTGAATAATCACGGAGGGCTATTTCTTTTCACCCTTTACTTTACATTTTCTTTTGATTCTTCAACTCCTTCTTTCTCCGATTCTCATTTTCTCCTTTTTTTATAATCATTCCTAAGGACTTCTAACACTAACTAATGGTAGTGTCCTTGGGTAGATCCCACCAGCTCTGGCGGATCATAGGACGGTTATTCCTAACCTTAGTCACCTTATAACTCCATGACTAACCTATGTTTGCCATTAAAACCACTGTATGATAAAATATCTCTCAAAGGGTTTGTTAATGAAAAACATGTTTGAACCATTGTGAGAGATGATGTTTTGCATAAATACTCCCCTCCACATGTGCTTAATAGTTTTAATGGTTAAATGCACAGTGAGGAAAGAGCGCGCACTTTTGAATTGATCCACTGAAGATAGACAATCCCCGCGAGACACGGTTACGTTGCATAGTTAAAGAGTTACATTGTCAACTTTTAGGTGACAACTAGCTCTAATAACTACCTTGAAGGTGTAGACAAACCTTGGAAGGTTGTCAAACCCGTCGGAGTTCATGTCTATCAAAAGTTTCTCGAATGGTACATTCTACTCAGACAAGTCCTTTGCGAGACACGTTTACATCACTAGCGAACTAGCTTGAAATTATTACCCGTCGGGACAAGTCTTTTCGAGTTACTAACAGTTTAGTACCGTCAATTCGTTGGTTAAGTCCGAGGTACACAGATTCATTTGCATTTTGTACAACATATTTCTTATCACACAATTTTCTCCCCTCAAAAATGGCATATTAAAGTGTTATTTTTGAAGCGTTTGAGAATAAATATGACCATTTCGAGTGTTGCGGGAAGAATGACCACTGTGAACAATTTGTGAACAAAGTTTCAAATACTCCCCTCAACAAGTGATATAAACGGTTGAGGTTTTGAAAGTCTTAAGGGGAAGTACTTGTTCTTTTGAGCAAAACCTTGAAAAATGAAAGGTTTGATAGGTTTTACTCAAAAGTAAGAAGCTTTCGCTCCTTTTATAAGGATTGTGGCAATCGAGGTACCACAGGGTCCTTTCTTGACCATTACGGGTTGTACACTGTAATGTGTGCACAAGCCATTGACATATTAAATCACACATCCAAAATTATATGAAGGAAACAATTCAAGGGGTACCAGGAAGTGCAGTGATGTTCCCAGAGTGCGCATTGGGCGTTGAAAGCCGGTGATGTTTCTCCTGGGTCGACCACCAACATAGCTCTCCAATCGTGCGATCCCTTCGAACAACCGTTCATCAATCATGGTGATGATCCTTCTCACATCCCTCCTTTCCGAGAATTCCAACTTACGAGACCCAACTTTCAGGGGTATATCCTTCAACCTGTACGCTAATCCGTCCCTAACCAGCTTCAAAGTATGATCCCCGAATTTATGAAGATCACTACACGCCATTAAGCAGTTTCTTTGAAGTTCACTGCGGTAAACAACTCCGAAAGGTTTCTGCGATGAGCGTATATTGAAGTAGCTGATTGAGATCGGGAAGAGTAAGCGTTGGAGGAGTGAGGTTGACACGCGTCCGATAAGATTCAACGACCATCACGGATATCTTCAACACGTTCTTTGATCACGATGCGTCTAATGAAGATGAGAACCGACTTGATAAATTCACGTTGAACTTCAGTCGAGAATTGTCTCATACGACCGTGTACTTTGGCAAGGTACATGTCTTCGATGTCGTTGAGGGACAAGTTCTCAAAGTCAACCTCGGAGAATCCATAGTCCTGTTCATCTTGTCGTTTGACTATGATATTCTTTAAGAATGTGTAGTCCCACTTAGACTTGAGATCAATGTGTTTGATGGCCACGATGTCCTTAGAACTATACACTGCATGTTGAGACTTCGAACCAGGCAGCGTAGTAGATTCGGCGTTCGGCCAATGATGAATCCCATACAATGCATCTTGGTCGTATGCTTGCACGTTGTCGGAAAACAAGTGATTTGCACGTTCCTCGATAGCTATGCAGTTTGAGTAAATAGCGCTGGAATGGAAGAGTCAATGATGTAGCGTTTTTTCGCGAACCATCGCTACCGTGTAAGAGAAAATCCAGGTCTCTATTAAAGAAGTATCGGAAGGGAATCCGTGGTTCGTCTGTTTGGCCAATGGTGGGTAGGGGTTTGGTCCAATCGGTGTAGTATGGAGGGTTGTCCCTTTGTGTGAAGTCAATGTTTGCTTCGGGATTGAGCCAATCCATGTCGTTAGACATAGCTCGAGCGATGTTCTCAAGATGATATTCGACCTCGACGGCGCTTTTCAGAGTGTCTTTAAGAAGTTGGAATGCTTCATTCTTGATTCGCTTCAACTCAGATTTAGTCATTTTCTTCACATGGAACTTTTCTTGCAAAAGTTTTGCGTGCTCCAATGTAGAACCGTCTACCAATTCTTGACCTTCATCGGGGTAGGGAGTTTGATTGACAAGTGTGGAGAACCATTCAAACTCTTTGGTTTTATCGTCATCTAGCCATGAGACGACTTGCCGAGTCGTCTTCTTCTTTTTGGAAGGCCTTGATGATGATACTTGGTTTCTCACTTGTTTGGGTGAGGTAGGTTGTTGTCAGGGCTCAAGGACCTCTTCATCGTCACCACCCGTATACTCAAAGTAATCACCTGTTTTATGAGTCGGGGGTGGTAACTCGGAATCGTCAGAGGTTTATCGATAGAAGACCGAGGTGTAGGAGACTTTTGTTGAGAAGAAGTTCGTGGTGGAGGAGGTGGCATAGAGGTAGATTTACGACTGCTTTCTGACGGCGTTTAGGTGCGAGAATCCTTATCCTTAGCATCGTCATCTCTTGGTCGTTTGGGTTGATCGGCTGACTCCTTGCATGATGATCCGAGTTGAAAATCAAGTAGATTTTCGAAAAATTTAGCTTCATCCGAAGTAAACGCTCCAGATCGCTTTGACATTTGTATCACAAGTTTAGCGATTAACTTCAGTCCAGAGATCAGCTTCTTTTGGCCATTGTATGTTTAACCAATGCTACGATGTTAGGGGTGAGTTGTCGGGAAAATATTTCTCTAGTCACACCGGGGACAGTGTCGAGAAGAAACTTGTGAGTATGATCTCTTGCTTTCTTTTCCAGTTCCTTTAGGACTTTAGGAACGATATCCTGAAGGTACTTGTTAGTGTAACCTTCGATCATTTCGTTCAGTTCCTCTTTACGATGACTCTTCATGAACTTCTGAACAAATTCCCTTTCTTTCTCCATCTTGTCATGCTCGTCATACATATGCCGTATGTGATCGACAAAGAAATTTAGCTTTTGTAGAGCACGTTTTTCTTTCTGACTTGTTTGACGGCTTTGTGAATCCGTTTATGAGCTTGAGAAATCCAAGATCGAGGTGGTTTCTTCACAGATTTGGATGATGATTTTGTTGATCTTTTTGATGGTGGTGGTGATGAGTGAGATGAAGAATCGATGAGGAGGGACATGAGGAGATTCAGGGTCCTTTGGAGGTGCAAAAGTATCCTCCTTGGAACGAGTTGGACTGTTGAGAAGAAAGTCATCATAATCTTCTTCGTCATCATGTCCGGATTTAGCCTTTTCTTCCGTCTGTTCCTTAGCTTCTTCATCAGTTTTCTCTTTCTCGTCTTATTCTTTTCGGTTCCTCAAAGTTAATATCGTAGACTCCTTCACAAGCGATTGTTGTTGCACAAGAGTGGTGGCACCAGATCCCTTATCGGGTTGATTAACCGCATCGGACACGTGAAGAGTGGACGGCACCACTCGATCCTCCTCCGGGGCCACCCATTTGATCTTTTGCAAATTCTTCGACTTTTGAATTTGTCTAACTAATTTAAACTTTTTCTTGTATGATTGATCCAGTTGCTCTTCTTCTTCTTCTCGAGCTTTCATCATAAGACTCAAGTACGTGAGTCTTTCCTTTTCCATGTTCGCTATTGGACTTGGAGGTTTAGGCTGCTGGAGGAGGGATACGGTTGCAGGCATCAGAGAAGGTAATCTCTTCATCTGTGGTCGTACCTTCGTGAGCTTTCGTCCACAAGCTTTCTTTGCGGTTTGGGAATTGGGATGGGAGCAGCTTCCTTAGATGGAACAATCCTCTTTGAGGAAGGGTTCCTCTTGGGGAACTTCCTTTGACTCACAGTACTTTGGTACTTCCTGCACTTACTCTTTTGGTTCTCCTTACAGGTGTTCCAGAAGATTTTTCGTCGAGATGACCAACTTTGCCTTGTCTAACCGCTTCCAGATACCTTTTGTACGTTTCGAGCTTTCTGACATCTTCAGTTAGAAGGAAATCGGTAGCACATCACCTTGTTTCTTTGTAGACGTTTCCTTGATTCTAACAGATAGAATGGGTTCCGTCAACATGTCGTGATTGTCGGGTCATTGAGCCTCTTGGGAATGTCAGGATGAAGTCCAAGTGCTCTCTGGATCAACAATTTAGTATATCCGATGTAGGGAATCTTTGAGCCAAGTTTGTTGAGAAATGACATCATGTCATCCCAAATCAGAGCTTCGATAGCGATGTGTTTCTTGTTGACCAATGCCCAGAATATTTGCAGGTCCATGAGCTTAGGGTGCTCATAGCCGGCCACGCAGAAAATGACTTGGTGATGATCATGTAGAGAGTTCTCCGTGGTTGAGGAATACTCTTAAGCTCTACGTGAGAATGCTTGGTGATTACTCCGGTAGCCTCGTCATAACCGATATTGATTAAGAATTGGAGAGTGAGCTCTTCAGCAGGTGTGGCATATAGTTTGGTTGGATCGACATCGAGGAATTAGGAGAACAGACCTTAAGTCTGCAGGTGTAATGGTGACTTGTTTGTGATTCAGAGTCACCGTCACGGCAGTTTGTCCTTTGACCCTTTCCATAGTGTTCCGAATCTGTTGGATGTAGATCTCAGGAACAGTTGCAGAGTGTGAAAGCATGTTCTGATACGGATGAGTCCTCAGAATATCAATAGCAATTAAACATGAAGATTCGGAGCAAGTGAGGTTGTCAAAGTCAACACGGAGATTATTCTTTCCTATCTTCATTGGATAGCCATGAGGATAGATATCGGCAATGGAGAGAACTTCAGGTGCATCCACATTCATTTGTTCAGCCATGTCGTGATCTGAAATAACATTAGCCAAAAGAACCAACATATCGAAAGACATAATGTTAGTCAACGAAGGTCTTATTGTCTGGTTATTGAATGTAGAGTGTCAATGATTGTTACGAGTCCTAAGTCACTTGTATATTCAATAGTCCAATGACGTCGTGAAATGTTTTCGTGAGTTAGTTAACTTTAAGTTTTAAAGTTTATTTTATCACTTATTGTTCACAACATATCAAACGATTTCGGTTTATTAGTGACATTTTAGGATTCGTGATGATATGATTAGTTTATTTACAAGTTTGTACACGTAACAATTCATAACGAAGGTATGATCACGGCTTATGCGTAGGATTGGTAAAGTTATGCGTAGACAAGAATGATATATGCGTAGGCGTAAACTTACGCGTAGGGTCTTAACTTACGCGTAAGAAGTGCTACGCGTAGGAAAAAAATGACCTTATGCGTAAAGCTTATGCGTAGGCATATATTAACCTTACGCGTAAGGCTACCCGTAAGAGTTGACCTTATCGCGTAGAGGTCATGTTTACGCATATCCATCACAGGATACGCGTAGTCCCATATGTAGAACCTTATGCGTAGAAGCTACGCGTAAGACAAATCTTACGCATAACAAGCTACGCGTAAGGTGATCCTTATGCGTATATTAACAACAACCTTGATTCTGAATATTAAGTGTTGCAAGCCTGAAATAAAGCATCATATCATCAATGTTAAACACATAACATTCATTTTATGACAGATCAAAACACATTTGGACAGTTTAACAGTTACGCGTAGAACTGCATACGCGTAGTCTAAACCCTAAATCTACGCGTATGAGATCTAGCCATGGAATATGCACCAAAGTTTTACTGGTATATCTTAGATGTTGTGAGAGCATAATGACCAAGTTTTAACACTTAATTTGCAGTGAATCAAAAATACCCAATCTCAAGAACCTTAAACCCTAATTTCAAATTGTTAACCAATTCGTGTTTCTGGGTGGTTATAGACCTTGGAAATCATCAATTCAATAACACAAGAGCATAACCCAACAATCTTTTTGACCAAAACACTTCACATTTAGAAATACCCAATTCGACTCATAAACCCTAATATTCAAAAATCATTAATTCGTGTAAATGGGTTTGTTTTGAGCTTAGAAACTATATCATAGATGTTGTTAAAACATTTTGACACATTCCTTTTAACCATAAACACATAACACATGATCATGTGTTCTTACGCGTAAGCTAAGAACACAAAATCACTCATAACAGTAGATTTGACCGTTGAATTCATTTGAAAATCAAAACCAATGTTCAAAAACATGTTAGAAACATTAATCCACTTACAAAATGAAGATCAGAAACACGGATTTCTTGAGTGAATTTTTGTGCGTAGGATGGTTTTAGGTTTTGTAATAAATGAGAAGTGAAAGTAGGTGGGAGGGTGTTTTATTAAAAGTGAGTTTAACCTTTTGACAGTTTTGGTCCCTCCACCTTTTCCCTTTTTTCATCCAAAGCCTCTTGACTTCCATTTTGGTTACCAAATGAAGATTTTAGGAAAGAAACTTGACGACACTCCCCTCGACTTGAGAAAATAATGAAAGGTTATTAATTAAAGTCCGAGGAGTGTCTTTGAACCGGGAAATGTACCACCATTTGTAAAAGATTCAACCGAGATATGATAAATACATGCAAGTACATGATGTTTTGAAGCGGTTAAAAGATTATTTTCTCCCCCTCAACACTTGATCGGAAAAATACTGAATTTTGAAAGATTAAAGTGTTGACGGAAGAAATGTACTTGCAATGTTGAAAGAAATATAGATTAGAAGAATATTTTTGTTGTTTTTATCAGGTTTTATAATTTTGTATTTTGTTTTTGAAAAATTATTTACAAAAGAGAATTTGGTGTTTGATGTGTTTTAAGACTGCTTTTAGGAGATCATCTAATTCCTCTTGAGTCAAACACCTCATACCAATCCGGTGGACCAACTCATTAAACCTAGCGGGAGGCAAGGCTTTGGTGAGAAGATCTCGCCAATTGGTATTCTGCACCACAAAATATAATTCAACAAGCACTGCTCCACGTGATCCTTGATGAAATGATATCGAAGATCGATGTGCTTTGATTTCGAGTGCTGAATCGAAGTTGCACGAGATTGCAATGGCACTCCGATTGTCGCAATACATCGGGATTCTCTCAAATACGTAACCATAGTCTTTGAGTTGTGTTCTCATCCATATGACTTGAGCACAACATGCGGACATGGCTACATATTCTGCTTCGGTTGATGACAGCGATGTACAATCCTGCTTCTTCGATTGCCATGACACCAGTTTATCACCAAGAAATTGTAAAGCTCCCGAAGTGCTTTTCCGTGAGTCTAAGCATCCGCGGTCAGCGTCACGAAAAGCGATTAGTTCAAAACCAGAATCCTTCGGATACCTGATTCCCAAGTTAATGGTTCCCTTGATGTATCGGAGGATTCTTTTAGCCTCGAGAGGTGGGTTTCAGCTTGGTCGCGACTCGATAACGGGAGCATAGATAAACGGCAAAGACAATATCACGCTATCAGTTAGATACATGAGAGATCCAATAATACTACGGTATTTTGTAGGGTCCACCAATTTCCCATGTAAATCAGCGTCTAGCTTCTTGGTATGAGCCATTGGTGTGGCATAGGTGTCACGGGTTTTCATTCCAAATTTGTTTAACAATTCAAGGGCATATTTGGACTGACTCAAGAAAATACCACGGGGTGATTGATGAACTTGCAACCCTAGAAAGAATGTAAGTTCACCCATCATGGACATTTCAAAATTTTTCTTCATTAGTTTTGCAAAAGCGATTGAAAACTTTTTATGTGTAGACCCAAAATGATGTCATCCACGTAAATTTGAACAATTAAGATATGTTCCCGTGATATTGTATAAAAAGAGTTGGGTCAACCGAACCTTTGGTGAAATTATTAGCAATGAGGAAAGATGATAGCTTATCGCACCATGCCCGAGGGGCTTGTTTGAGACCATAAAGAGCTTTGTTCAGTTTGTAAACATGGTTCGGAACTCGGATCAACGAATCCATCCGGTTGGTGACATAGACCGTTTCTTTAAGTTGTCCATTGAGAAACGCAGTTTTGACATCCATCCGATAGACCGTCATATTCATATGAGCCGCGAACGCTAGAAATATCCGAACACCCTCAAGACGAGCAACCGGAGCAAAAGATTCTTCAAAGTCAATACCCTCTTCCTCACGATAACCCTTAGCCACCGTGACGGACTTATTTCTCGATAACATTTCCTTCAAAGATCCAATTTGTTTTTCCAAATCCATTTTAGACCAATGACGTAGACCCTGTTGGTCTTTCAACCAGTTCCCATACTTCAAGACGTTTGAATTGGTTGAGTTCTTCTTGCATGGATTCAATCCGGTTGTCTTTTGTCATTGCGTCTTTGATGTTTTTAGGTTCAGATTGGCCGACAGTGAGTGCATAAATGCAATGTTCACCGTCAAAGTGTGAAGACGTTGTCTCGTAACGACCGGTTGATTCGGGTTGCCAATAATGTTTTCCGAGAGGATGGTCTTCGTCCATCTATGTGTGGAGGGTTGATGTTGGTATACATTGTGCAGATTCTGAGGATTCAAATGGTTTGTTGAAGATTCCGCGACATATGGTGCAGTGCGTCTCATTAGCAAACGGGTTGAAGAACGCATTTGGATCAAAATCTGCAGTGGGGGTACTTCATTCAGAATATCATCGGCTGGTTCATCATTGTTGGAAGCGGTGTGTTCAACTGTTGTGTTGGAGTCAACTGGTGTAGGTGCATCTTCAACAGTAGTTGTTGTAGCAGGTGTATCGGTATAGGAATATTATCGGGTTGTGCAGCGGAAATGGAAAGCGGATACACCGAGCACGTTCATCAATATCGTCCAGTAACGAGGAGCAAATAACCTTTCCATTTGTTGACGAAGTTAGCCGAGGGCTTTCTTGGATGATGGGGGTTGAGGGAAGTTTAAACGGTTGTGACCGGGTTCTAAGTGTTATACTCGAAGCCATTTCGTAAGTTCATCAAAATGAGCATGAATCGTTTCCATCACCTCTTTTGTACGACGATTCCAGATTCGAAAACCTTTTGAATTATCACAGTATCCGATAAAGACTCCAATGTCAACTTTGGCTTTGAGCTTTCCAAAGTCATCACGATCATTATTCGGATAGCAAAGAGATCCAAATACATGAAAGTGTTTTAGATTCGGTTTTCTGTTATGGACAAGCTCGAAGGGTGTTTTGTTGTGGCGTTTGGTGATCATAGAACGGTTTTGAGTATAGCATGCAGATAGATATAGCTTCGCCCATAAGTAATCTGAAGTTTAGCATTGATTAACATTGTTCTTGCAGCTTCCACTAACGCTTCGGTTTCGTCTTCAACAACTCCGTTTTGTTCAGGTGCGTGCAATAGATGTTTGATGCTGAATTCCCACTTTCTCATAGAATTCACGAAGGGTTTTGTTAACAAATTCAGTTCCTTTGTCTGCTTCGATGATTCGACGGTGTTGCGGAGCTGAACTTGTATTTTTGTGAGAAAGGTGATGATCATTTGTGGAGCTTGGTCTTTGCTACGAAGAAAGTAGACCCAAGTCCATCGTGAGTAGTCATCAACAATTACTAAGATGTAGCGTTTGCCATTGATCGTTTGCACACGCATCGGGCCACACAAATCCATGTGAAGAAGATGAAGCACATGCTCGAGAGTGTGTTCCACCTTTGAAAGAAAATGAGCACGAGTGCTTTTCCCTTGTTCACAAGCTGAGCAAAGGTGATCTTTTGAATACGGGAATCGTGGGAGTCCTTCAACTAGTTTGTGTCGAGCAAGGTTGGTGATGGTTTGAAAGTTTAGATGTGAGAGACGACGGTTGCCATAGCCATTTTGTTGATGTTGTCTTTGAAAGTAAGCAAATGGGAGAGGAAGCAACCATGTCTTGCATAGAGATAGTGTAGAGACTAGAATTACGCGAGCCGGACATAAGGTCATTTCCTTGTAGATCACGAATGAAACAAGTTTTCTCCCTCAAAGCAACCTCCAAATCTCCATCACAAAATTGACCTACTTGAAAACAGAGTGACCGAGGCCTTCCACATAGTAAACCCTGCTAATTTCGATGTTCCCATTGACATAGTCTCAGTAGCCCATGATAGCTGCGAAGTGATCATTCCCGAACCTGACAGTGCCAATGAACTTTGCAATAAAGTTTGATAACAGATTTAAGATTGCTGTCATGTGTCGGGAACATCCGCTATCAACAATCCGAGAATGATCGTATCACCTGCATTACACACAGATGACACAGATGGAATAGAAGTAGAGTTGGAACCCGAAATGTTAGAGGGTTCCATAGCAGTTATAGTAGATATACACATCAATAGCTTTAGGTATCCACTTAAATCCTAGTGTGTTATATATCCATTTCGGCCATCTATAACTACTCTTTGCTTTAGTCTTAGTGAATGCACTAGGTGGTACTACATTCCTAGGAGGTGAAACCGAGCTACAGGACAACAATGCGTTTCTTAGAATCTAAAGATGGCGGTCTACCAAGCACAAACTTAGAAAGATTAGTGGGCCTAGAGGTATTCTGGTTCTTAGGATTCCTTAAACGAGAGATGATAGCTTTAGCAACACATTTATCATGGCAATCAAAATTCATACTTTTACCACAAATAACACAAGGTGCATCGATGAATATCAAAAGTACTTTAAGGTTTAGCATTCGTTACATCACTATTTCTATTACATTTGCGAGACGCAATATCTATAGTGGAGGCAACGTGAGTCTTATTCATAGTCCTAGGGTGTTCTTCTACTTTAGCATTCTTGATTGATCTTTTCTTAGGTCGCAACTTCCTATTCTTCGATTGAGTGCTCTTAGGCTGTGAAGTGCGGACGTTTGGAAAAGGCTCAACTATTCCTGTTTCAGTAGAAGGAAGCACGTTAGCTACTTGTGATTTGGCGGTAGAGATTCTAGGTGCATGAGTACTAAGTGTTACGGGGGCTAATCTCTTAATGATTGTTGGCGGAAGTTGTTCATACTTTCCTAACATTCCTCTTAACTTGATGATAGTGTGAATCAGATCTTGATTTTCAGACCGAACATTTCCAGCGAAATGCATAACTTCTTTAGTGTGTGCAAGATAATGATCAAGTTCATTTGATGCTTCATCACGAGTCTTTTTGAGTAAATCAAATATGACACCATATTCCTTTTTAACTTTTACAAGTTCTTGTTCATATTTTGAGATTTGACACTTAAAAGACACGTTTTGATCATCCAGTTGCTCAATTTTAGAATCAGAAGGTTTTGCACGCAATGGCGGTTGATTTTGTGTTGGAAAGCAAGTTGTTGATCGTGAATATCTTTTTGACACCAATTAAGACGACGTATTGCATTTGAAAGTTCGTTTGACAATCGTTTGTTTTCAACTTTAAGGACTCGATCTGAAGCACATTATCAGGGTTCTCAACATTTACCACGAATAAACAGTATCGCCAGAGATATTATCAAATTCATATGACAACGAATTCAATAACACAACATTTTGAACATCAGCACAGATGACATCTTCCAAGAGTCGATCAACATCTTTTCTCAACATTTTCTTTTTACGTTTAGTGTTTGAAATAGATGTTTCTGCTTTCTCGAAAACGTTTTTCATGACCCCAAGTTCCTTATGAAAATCCTTTTCCCGGGCAATTGCACAACTTTTCAAGTTTTTAACATTAGGTAAAAGATTTTTCTGAAAAATGTCTCTTTGTTCTCGCGCCAGAGGCGATTGAAAATGTTCAACTTTGATTTCGGATCGATATTCTATCTCATGTTGTAAAATTTTGAGGTCAGCCATGAAAATGTCAAAATATCGAAGAATTTTTCGATTTTCGGGTTGTGAGTTTACTTCACTAATGGAAGGTAAAGGACCATAAGTTTGTGCAAAGTCTGTTTGGGATTAACAATAGAAGACTCAGGTGTTCTGATGATAACTCTTGGTGTGTTAGAAGAATCCGTTGGTGTGATGAAAGTGACCGGTTTTGAATAATTAAAAGGTTTGTTGTAAACAACAGGTTTTAATTTTGATCGACTCTCGTCTTCTGCATCTAATTCCTCTTGACGATGATATTCAACAACATTCATAATGTATTATCAATTTTATATTACCGTGCACCGGAAACTTCAGGATTTGGTTTGAATGTTTTGGTTGAAAGCTTAGGTTTGTAATCAGCAAGATTCGGTCCATATCCATTTGGATTTGGTTTTAAAGTAAACTTTTCAATGGCTGTGACCGACTCGCCATGTTTGTAAACAACAGTTTTAAACTCTTTAAGTTTGTTTTGCAAGCCGATGATTTCTTCAAGATGATCATCTATTCGTTTCGTTGAATGCTTTTGTATGCAGAGAACTGTTTTTGACAAGTTAACAACTCAGCCTTAGCTTTTGATTTTCCAAGGTGAGAGCGTTAATTTGCTTTTTATGTTCATGTTTCAGCTTGTTCTATTTCAGCACAACAAAGCATTCTTCGGCTAGATCACGCATCTGTCTTTCTAAATATTTTTCATTTTGATAAGATTTGGCAAAGGCGGCTTCAAAACCGTTTTCACGTTTTCTTGAGTTTTGAAAAAGTTGAGTTGCTTTTGTAAACATTCAAAATCCTTTGTTAACAGTGCATTTTTACTTTTCAAGTCCCGATTAATTGCACGACATTCTTCCACTATGGTTTGTTGGTCTTGTATTAAGCGAGCAAACTCTGGATGAGGCAAAAGTTCGGCGTGTTCAACGTGAGTCACAACATGATCATTATTGAGATCCTCAAGTATAACCACGGAGTCAATTTGATTATCAAGGGAAACCGTTTGGTCATCTTGATCGTCAAATATAACTACGGGTCTAGTTGAAAATCGTCGGAATGAGATGTGGACGACTCATTTTGAACATTCGAGCCTTGCCGGATTCGATGTTGGCGGAGATATGAGATCGAGATAAATATGGTTTGTTCGGTACTGAGACAAGCCATCGGTGTCATACATCGGGCCTGTGTCACTCATGTGTAACGCCTGCATATTAGCCATCAACATAACAGTTGCATTGGCCTGCAAGTCCTCCATATCATCATCCGAGTCTGCATCTGCCATAAAGCTCTGTTCTTTGTCCGTGAGAGTTCCACCAGCTTCATCCTTAAGAGCCAAAAGAAGAGCCTCTTTGAAATAAGCAATGCCCTTAGTCCTTGGCTTTGGGCATGCATTAGCCAGGTGTCCCTTCTCATTGCGGTTGTAGCATCGAAGACCATTCAACCCATGCTGAGCATTTCCCTGTTCCACCACTTGAGCTCTGTTGTTATTCCTACCCACAACATTAAACCCTTGACCACCGCCCATCCGACGCACCATAATCACGATTCTGAACTTCAACACGTCCATTGTTCACAATAGCTTGAGTCCGTGTGTTAGATGAGGAACGAATACGATTGTTGGATTTGTTGGTATAACGGCTAAAGGCATTAGCAATCATAGCAAATCCTTGTTGCAATGCTTCGAACGGATCGGATTCCTCACGCTTCACCGACATATGCTTGAGCATTGTTGTTGTATGGAACCAATTGATTTTGTTGAGGTTGTTGTTGTGAAGGTGTGTTTGAAGCATTTGGTTGAGTTCCTGGTTGAGGAGAATAACGGTTTGGAGCATATAAGGCAAGTTGTTGTTGATTTTCCGGATGTGTTGGTGGAGCAATTTGAGCACGGAGAATCCTTTCCCGATCAACTTCCTTTTCATGAGGTTTCAAGTAATCGTACAACAATCCATATGTAGAATGATGCATGTTCTTCGCTTGACGGAGAAAAATGACATACTTCTCCCATTCAGGGACCAAGACTACTCAGGAACTTAGTATTCAACGCAATTCTTGGCATGATGATGTTGTGTTTATCCAAATCATTGATGATGTCCGAAAATCTATGATGATAGGACTCTAGTGTCTCTCGAGGTTCAATCATGAAGTGTTCATAAGCCAAGTAAATTTTGGATTCCAAATCCTCTTGATTGAGTACAGATCCTTCCATAAGAAGACGAATATGATCCCACATTTTTGTGCAGTCTTTTGAGCATCAACACTACGAAGAATTGGGTTTGGTAATCCTAAGAGGATGTATTCCATTGCAAGTTCATCAGCTTCATAATGTAGAAGTTCTGGGGGATTTAAATCTGCAACAGTAGCAATGTTGGTTTGTTCATCTCTTGGTGGAATGGCATTTGGATCTCGGGGTACAATGATAGTAGGCATCTCAAATGGACCTTCTAAGATAACCTTCTTTAAGAACTTTCCATGTGGCTTCTATAGATCACAAAACCTAAAGAACCTTATCACCCATTGATCGTAGTTTCCGTGAGTGAGCATTGGAGGTCTATCAAGTGATCCAGCCTCATGAATTGATTGTTGGCGGCTTAAAGCTTCACACATCTTTGCAAACCAAGTGGGTTCCTTCATAGTGTTCCTTGATGGATGTTGATTGAATTCATTTGTGTACGGTTGAACTTGAGGACTTGGTGGTGGTTGAACCATTTGAGGTTGTGGATTTGCAACAAGTTGTGGAGTATGTTGTTGATTAAATTGTTGTTGATAAATTGCTTGTTGTTGATTCCATTGCTGATGTTGTGGACTTAGTTGTTGTTGTCGTTGAGGATAAGTGTAAGGGAAATAGTTAGAGTATGGTGGTTGTGACATGTTGAAAAACTTGTGTGGTAAAATGGATCTTTGTAGTCGAATGAACCTTTGTTGATGAAGTGTCCTTAGAGTAGAAAAGACAAGAAACCCAGTAGCACTTATGCGTAAAAACACCAAAAGTTACGCGTAACAATGAGGAGTTACGCGTAGGTTTTAGCTTACGCGTAAGTAGGATAAAAGCACTAAAGTTATGTGTAGACAAAAGTTAGGCGTAGAAAGTTAGGCGTAGGATTACCTTATGCGTAGACCTAAGTTTACGCGTAAAGTGAATCTTATGCGTAGGAATTTCTACGCGCGTAAGCTTATGCTTATGCGTAATTTTAGGGTTTTTGCCCAAATGATCTTTTACACTTCAAAGTGCAAAAGATATCCAAAGTCGACGTATTTTCAGACTTATCCAAGTAAGAAACACGGAATAAACCAGGAAAATGAAGATCAAACCAAGGAAAAATCTTACGCGTAATTTTAGGGTTTTGATACGCGTAGGATTACTCGTAACTTTGATTTTGCCCAAATGTGTTTCTAAACCAGATTTTTGTTATGGAATAGCTTCAATAGTACCAAAAGAACACAAAAGTGTGAATTTTGATGTACCAAAATCAGCTAAACGGGTTACGCGTAGAACGACACCCACGAACAAAAACAAGCTTAAAACGTAAATCCACGCGTAAAGTTTGAAACTTTTTGCCAAAAACAAGTATTTTAACACCTCAAAACATTGAAAGTACAAGAATCTTGGATTAAAAGTGTAAAAAACGAGTTTTTAAGATAACCAAAGATTGCGTTATCTTTACGCGTAAGACCCAAAACAAAAACTTCAAAAACAAACGAGTACACCCAACTATTTGGCGATTGATACCCACTGATAGGTCACTAGTTTTACAAACACAAGTTATATAGAAAGGAGATGAGGCGATGAACAAGTATCAAACACACACACACAATAATATAGTATACGGTTAGGCGAGGAATATGTGTGAAAAGAAAACTTGAACAACCAACCTTCAAATGAAGGTTATTACATGGTTTATATAGGCAAGGAGCTAGGGCAACACTCCTTCTCCTTCCCTATTCCTTATTGGCTGGGCTAAGCTTATGGGCCTACTACATAAGCTTGACCTTAAACAAACATAAAGGCCATAATAAAGCTACCTATTACATATGAAATATAAATACTTGAAATAATGCTTAGGAGTGATTCCAA
>OU343224.1:10804074-10928989 GCA_910596185.1 Chrysanthemum makinoi
TTAGGAACTTTGTAGCGTGTTTAGATCGTGATAGAATAGTCAACGAACTCGTGGATTGGGCTAAGCTAAATGGCTATTAGTAAAGTTAAGCTAGCCTTTTATCATTTGTAATCCAATCCAAGTCCAACCCATATCCATGAAGCCCATGGCCGACCCCATTAGAGGCGTTTTGTCTTAGTATAAATACCCCTCAATGTGTCATTTTGAGGGGTGTGCTGAGAATAGTTATGTGTGTGTGTTTTCTTTGCAAATACAAGTTTTCCTTTCTTATTTCTCTCTACACATGCTCATACGCATAATATCAACATCAAGTCAACCATCTTTCTCCAATCTTTCTTCTTCATATTCACGCATAAAGCTTTGTGTTTGTTTAGTGGTATACTCGGTGTGTGGTAAGCTTGGGTAAAGTGATAAGGTTGATATATTTAAGGTCCTACATAGTGATAAATTAATTAGAATCGTTGGTAGTTAGGTACGGTACTGAAAATGTAGTTAAGTCTGTGGAACAAATAGTCGATAGTTAAGTCTGTTTATGATAAAAATAGAATCGTTTGTTAGAGTTATATTAGGGAAGGATATGTACGCGTAGAGATATCTTTATCCTTCTACACGTTTTGTATTCTAGGGTTTCCTAAGAGTATAAAGGAACCCTAAAGTTATATTGTTAGAGATCAAGTTTTAGAGATAAATAGAAAAAGTTATTTAGTAATTATTGTGTTCTTCTTGCTTGTTGTTAATATTTCGCATTAGCATCAAGTACTCTGTGAAAACGTAGAGGGGGGGGGTGAATACGTTTCCGTTTCAAACTTAAAACTTTTGTATCAAATATAGTATAAACCATTGCATTTGCTAATATTGACGCGAGGATGCATTTAGCAGCATTACGGCATGTAAGGCCAACCCTTAATATCACATAAGATTCATAAGATTAATGGTTCATTATAAAATCAAGTTTCACCATTATTAGTCAGGTTGCTTTTTCTTGATCAAGCGTGTCATAATATGTAAAGTGTTAAATATAGTATATGACTATGAAAAGACCAAGTATGTATATGCACAAACATAGACATCAACCACATAGAAAATAAACAATGTAATGCAGAAGAAAAAAGTAAGCGATAAGTAAATGATAGACAAACCCAGCACGAGGATTTATAGTGGTTGCGATTCACAAGGACACCTTCCTTGCCTACTCACTCCACGAGTGCTTTACTGAGAGTTGCTTCACTTTACGACACCCGACTCCATGGTGGGAGAAGCCTTCACAATGTCGCTTACACTTTTCCGTTACTAAACTAAACAGAGTTCTTCCACGGTGAACCAAACCTATCACAACGTCGCCTACCCTTTATCCGATACTAGGCTAGATACCGAGTTCCATTACAAAAGAGGAACTACTACCCAACACTACACCAACAGCTAACCTCAAGAGATCTACTCCTTATGACAATATTCTTGTGACCCAATACTAATCTATGCGGTACATTTGAATCACCATAATAGAGATATGCACCTTAGGCACCTTTCACTATTGCCTTTGACTCGATCTCTGGCACTTCACTAATGCCTTGTGACTTGAATTCTAGGCACTGTTATGTTTGTGGCCCAACGTAACAAACCTTGTATTTTATGGCACAAACACATAAACCATCTAGTCTAGTCATAGATACAGAGAATATGTATAGACAATATCCAAGACAATGTGTCTAATGGATATGAAGTCCTAAACTAAACATCAAGAACACAAAGCATGATGTTGGATCGATGTACTCTAACCAAACTAACTTAAATAGCTTGTTTAAGGTTTAACAACCTCGGATAAATCCTTAGTTATTAACAAAGAAACACTGAACAAACTCTATTAAGTATGCGGAATTTACTAACAAAGCTAAGAAGAATAACTTTTATTATTAACTCTAAATGCTAATTATCAGGATACTTCAACAACTCTAAGAATATCGAACTTCTCTAAAACTCTAAATAATGATTTATGAATTCGTACGTCTAATGCCAATCTAAGGGTCCTTTTATAGGCTCAAGGATAACCCTAGTCGGTTTACAAATTGTATCCTTATACGACAAGTAATCTAATACAGAATATTCTAGAGTTACAATACTTTCTATAAACGAATATAACAATTCTTTGTTCTTGTAGTACTTTGACTTTCATGTGCGATTCTGACTTTATCTTTAGTAGTACTTTGACTCTTTGACTTTTTCGGTACTTTGTAGTTTCACGATGCTTTCAATCTTGACACTTTCATATCCCAACAATCCTCTCCTAACTTGAATTCTACTAGCTTGACTTCAAGTTCCTTTGTGAATTTATCTTTATCAGCTTCATCTTTAAGGACAGATTGTTTCTTAGTCTTTGGATTGTATTTATTCTAGTGTACGTGCTTTGTCAAAGTATCTCTAGAATTATTCTTTACGGCATCATCCAGCAAGCTCCATCTTGCCGTAACATATGACAATTTGTACGTTAATTGAGTTTAAGTTGCATACTATTCTCATCACTTCGGGTGTGTTAACTCTGTGAGAGGTGAATCATTGAAAATTTAATGGATTTAGATCTCTTTACCAAAGCCATTAACTCTGGAGTAGCCAAATGTTTTTGGTGTGTAAGACCATGGTACATTGATAACCATATGATTTTTATCATCGGCTATCATGATTTGAGTTGTCTTTACCAAAGCGTACCCTACGGACTAGTTAGTTCTTTTATCTAATGGTGAACTAATTACCAATAATGGTTTTTCCCCAGCCTTTACCACAAGCCATTTTCTTGTGGGCTAGCCAACTCTTCACATTAACCGATATGGTGAGTTGATTACCATACAACTTATTAGCAAGTTGTCAACTAAAAGCGGATTTGAAATATCTTTACCAAAGCGTTTGCTCATGGATAGCCAATCCTTTTTGTAACCATGGTGGATTGATGACCTATTGATGTTTCCATCTCAAAAACTATTTATTTTATTCAACCTTTGTTTCAAAATATTTGTTACTTAACAAAAGGTTTCTTTCAAAAGCACTTAGCGGTTAAAAAGCTGCAGCGTACTTTGATGAAAGTCTTGTTTGATCGTGATACTTTGAATAAGTCTTGATTTATCAAAATAATTTATTCAAATAAGATTCATACCGGTCGGTCATCCTCATCGGTAATAGTAGTCGGTTGATAAATAGATTGATAACCATGCAAGCAATTTCATTATCCTCTTCTACTTCCATTCTCTAGCATCCTTCTCATAAAGCTGTAAGAGGGTATCTTCTATTTGCAAACATGTGTATCATTGTACCATTTTCCAGCTCTAAAACATGAACACCGGACTCTTGAATCTCGGTAACAATTTCCCAATTCGTGATTCTTCCAAATATCATCGGTGCTCTGTTCTTGAGGTTTCCCATGCGGTTGTTGAGATCTCCAAGTAAAACTAAACCAATCCCTTCTAATGGATTATGTTCAAAGTAAGCTTTCACCACATGATATAAATAGAATAGATCCACTCTATCTATAATGTACAATAAATCCCATAATGTTGAATACTGAAACTTTCATCTTCTTTATGAAATATCGGATAATCTCCTTCTTTGGATTTCCAACTTCAAAAGTACTAATCGAGATCTGTTCATCTTCATGTCACATCTTCTTTGGAATATTCAAAATCTACTACTACGAGATAATTTCTTAGTTCATCCCTAGTCTGAGATCTTAACTTCAATTTTCTTTCTTTGGTGAACATCTTTAACTTGAGTTTTCCTTTTTCTTTTAAACTCTTCTTCCTTTTTGCTTTGAGTCAAGTAGCTTCATCTCTAAAATCTTTGATGCTTTCAACATGTTTCTTATAAGCTTCTATAGCAGCATCATACAATCTTTTCATCTCAAAATAATTAAACCTTTGCAATCCTTTATACCCTTGACTTTTAAGATAAGCCATCATAGCATTTATGTCTTTAGCTTTATTAGGTCTTTTTGGCATAAATCTAACGAGGAGTAGGTGGTAGTAATGGTTCGGACTTAGACATTCAATTCTTCTTGTATTTTCCTAGGCTTCTTCATTAATACCTCTTCATTAGTAACATCGACCACTACTGACATTAAGTTCCTCTTGTACTTTCTATTTAGCTGCAGCTTCATTCCTAGCAATTCAATTGCTCTAATCTGCCAAAGTTAGCTTTTTCTTCTTAGTTTCTACCAGAACACCCTTTCCTTTATCTTTAGGATCAATTGTAGGTTGAGAAGTTCTTGGTTGTTCCTCGCAACTTAGAAATAGTAACACCACCCCTTGGTTGTGATAAATCTTGCAAAATTACAACAATAAACTCATCATCACTTGCTATGAATGGGTTTTGAGTGTAGCTTCTTCTTGATAACAGTTGAGGGACCAACAACTTCTTCATGTACAGTTGTTGAAGGACGACCTCTCTTCAAAGTCCAACAACCTTGGAGTTAATAATTCTTGCATGTAGGATCCTTGTTGGCTTGATTACTTTGATCTTGATTACCTTGATCATCGGTACTTTGAACTTGAACTTGAACTTGCTCTTGGTATCTTGAATGATTTGTTCTTGAGCTTTTCATGTTCTTGTACCTTAGGTTCATTCTCCTTCACAACATCTTCTTTCAAATTCTCTTCTTCTAAATTCCTCCCCAATTGAATGAAGATGTTGGTGAACCTTTGAGGCTGTCTTAGATCTCCTCTGATGATGTTGGGCCAAAAGGCCAAACAAAATTCTTTAGCCTTCTAAACTTGAGTTTCAATTTCTTTATCTGCAGCTTGAGCCTCGGTAGTCTTTTTCAACTTAACCAACTCCTTGTCAAAACATAATTATCAAGGTCATTTCTTGGGGAAATAGTATAATAATCATCTCCTTGAATGGTGAATGTTCCTCGATTGAGAAGCGAACAGTCTTTGTGGAGATGGAGAAGGTGAAGCTACAACATCTTTTGAACCCAGTGCGGAAGCGGTACCTTGTGGAGATCAGTACCTTCTTGAATCGCGGCACGTGAAAGCGATGCTAGAGATGCATACGTTTAGGTGCGATACTTGCAGTCACGTACCTTCATAGCTTCATCTTCTTGACATCGGCTCTAACGGCTGAACAACTTCCATCATAGAAGTAGTTAAGGGAGTATCCCTTCGATGAATTGATCACTCTTCCTAACCATAAAGGTGAAAATTTTGGCTTGTTGAACCACAACAGTAAAAGATCATTGGCTTAGGAACATCGAAAAGTTGTTTATTGAGAACAAACCTTGAATACATTAGCCATTTTGAACCATGAGTGATGTGGGAAAGCATTCCATCAAGAATGATCCTTGAGAAATTAAAACACGATCTGTAGCCAAGCCCACAATAGCAGATGCTATATTTGATCCAAATTGCTCCAAAGAAGTACTTTTGCACTAATACGGTGAAGTAACACATGTACTAAAACTTCCATTGAGGGAAAAGAGTTGTTTCTAAATGTTTGTTCATTTAACGACCCTTCATAACCAATATGTCCAAAAGTATCCCAAATCAACTGTTTATCAAATCGAATGGCCCCATCTTCATCATTAAACAACAAGTCTTCTCTAATAGAGGCTTAGTAATCTTCACCGTTCTTGACAGCTGTAGCTCTAATATAAAATTCATCATTCTCCATATTTTCCATAGCAGTAGCCAAAAAATCTTGAATCCAGGGGCTCAATAATATCTGGCTCCACTAAAGAGCATAACCGATTGGCGATCCAGTAAGATAATCAATGATATCATGAAAAGTGCATTCGCTGATCTTATCTAAATTAGCCACCATATTGTGCTTTGGCGTAGGGCAGTCGCCATTGTTGAATATGTGAGAACAATAAGAGATATAATCTAATAATATAGAGGTGATGAGAGAAATATGGAAAAGATTCTAAAGTATCAATATGAGAGGAAAAATCGGAGAGTAGTTATTTATAGGTGAGATTTAAAAAATCACGACATAAATACCAAACTTACCGTTAAAATTAATTATCCCTCATATTACCGTTGGAACGATGCGTTAATAAGACAAACGGTACTTTCCACGTAGCGATACTTTCCCAAGCAGGTACTTTCCAAGCAGTACTTTCATAAAAATAGTACTTTTTCAAATTCCTCTGTATAAGCTAAGTCACATAAATATCCTCCCCTCAAGCAATGCACGGGACTATACTAATACTAAATAGTCCTCCCCTTAAATGTAGCTCAGTAGTTAATCATGCCAATGCTCACTACCAAGTGAGTGAATCTTAAAACATCAAAGCCTTTGGTGAGTAAGTCAGCTACATTATCATCTGTGTGAACTTTAACCACATTAATGAGCCTGTGCTCATAGCAATCTCTGATAAAGTGATGCCTAATCTGTATGTGCTTGGTCTTGGAATGATAAACTGGATTTTTCACAATACAAATGGTACTCTCATTATCAATATTGATAGGAGTATTCTTGAAATTGAACCCATAGTCCAAGAGTTGATTTTTCATCCACAAACTTGTCCACAAGCAACTTCGGCTACATATTCAAGCTTCGATGAGGATGTTATTGCAATTGTTTGTTTCTTACATTGCCAGGAGACTAATCTTCTTCCAAGATATTGGCATCCACCGGTTGTTGATCTTCTATCATAGTTATCACCTGCATAATCACTATCTGAAAAAGCTTCTAAGTGAAAGGTGACTCTTTTGGATACCACAACCCCAACTTAGGTTGTTGTTTCAAATAACAGAAAATTCTCTTCATTGCATTCATGTGAGAGATTTTTGGTGAGACTTGATATGCGCATAAACAAAGCGCAAACATGATATCAGGCCTTGATGCATTAAGATACATAAGAGAGCCAATCATTGATCTGTATAACTTGACTTCAACAGGTTGTCCATCTTCATTTTTGCCCAATGAATTTATTGATTTAATAGGTGTAGTAACAATCTTCATATCATCAAAATTGAACTTCTTAAGTATATCGTAACATACTTGTCTTGACTTATGAAAATTCCTTCCTTTGACTGTTTAACTTGAAGTCCCAAAAGAATGTTAACTCTCCCATTGAACTCATTTGAAATTCCTTCTCGCATCGGTTTGTTCAAACTCTCGTGACCATGGAATTTGGTAGCCCCAAAGATGATATCATCAACATAGACTTGAACTAACATGATATCCTTCTTGTCTCTCTTGATAAACAAAGTCTTGTCAATAGCTCCCCTCTGTAGCCATGTAGCAATAAGAATGTAGAGAGTCTTTCATACCAAGCTCTAGGTGCCTGATGAAGGCCATAAAGAGCCTTAACCACCTCTGTAGACTTTGTTTGGATGTTTAGGATCTTCAAAACCAGGAGGTTGTTTGACATAAACTTCCTCTGTAATCTTGCCATATAAAAAGGCACTTTTGACATCCATCTAGTAAACCTGAAATCCCATATAAGAAGCAAAAGCAAGAAATATTCTAATAGCTTCAATTCTTGCTACAGGGGCAAACACTTTATCATAATCTACTCCTTCTTCTTGTATGTAGCCTTGTGCTACTAACCTTGCTTTATTCTTGATAACATTACCTCTTTCATCTCTCTTAACTCTGAAAACCCATCTGGTTCCAATAACTCTCTTCCCATCTGGAAGATCACATAATACCCAGACTTCTTGAAGTTTAAATTGAAGAAGTTCTTCCTGCATAGCTTTCTTTAGTCAAAGCTTGAGCAATATTCTTGGGTTCCTCTTGAGAGATAAAACAAGTAAATAGGCAGGTTTGATGGTCCTTATGATTCAGCCTATTTTGTTTATACACAAATCTAAGTAAAGCATTGTGAGGTGTTGAAAAAGTCTTAGCTCTGTGTCTTGTCATTACTCCAGAAGTAAAAGGACCAATGATTTGATCAGAAGGATGATTCTTATGAATTCTTAAGCTTGGAGACTGTGGAACTCCATAAGTATCCTCCAAATTGGTAACATCAGCATCTCTATTGGAATCTGAGAAAATACCTTCATCTTCAAACTCATCATCAGTTTCCTCTAATCCAGGCATGGTAGGATCATCCAAATCATCTAAAGTACTGTCAACTAGTGCAGCAGTACTTTGTTCAAAAGTACTGTCCAAAGTACTGTAAGAGTATTATGCAGACTTGTTCTTCTTCTTTGCCTCTTCATAAGCTCTTCTTTGTTCATCAGTGTAAGCATGTGCTAAAACATCTTGAAGAAGCATCTGATTAAGTTCCTCTTGAATAGATTGATCCTCAGCAGACAATGAGGATTGTGGTGCAACAGTACTTTGCTTAGGAGCATCAGTACCTTGACTTTGAACATTGTTTTCAGTAGTCTCTTTGGGGTTTTCAGACCTAGATTGAGCAACTAGCTTTTTCCTAAACTCTAGACTGTCTACTCCAAAACGAGAAACATCAGGCCTAGGGGGTTGATGACTTCCAGTGGGATGGGGATCTGCATGATAACCATTATCTTTCTTATACTCAGGAGGTGGTTCACTAATTGAATCCTCATTACTAGATGTGTCTACATAATTAATGAGTTCATCATCACTAGTGGTTATATCCTCTAGGTCATCATCAACTTGATTCTCTTCTATGTTATCAAAGTCCATTCCAAAACCTAAGCCAATTTTAATATAAGCTCTTCTCTGTTTTTAAACATAAGTAACATGACACTGCACTCACCCCAAGCAGCAAACTTAGCTAACAAATCATCTCTTTCCTTAGTCGGTTCTCTATTTCATAAATTTTACAGTTTAATTTCCATTCACTTAGTTTTAAATGAAAATCCCTGTTTGTGCATATTTTTCAACCCAAGCTACTTCATTATTTTCATGTGTTAAGATTTTAGCTTCCATAGATTCTATGGTTATTTGGTAACCATTACCTCGGACCTAGCCCTAACACAATTATCTCTTTCAATCACATAACTGCCAAGTAATTTGTGATAAAAATCATGACAATTTGAGCATACCTCGGAGATAGGGGTGAACTTGGTGAAGTAGCCACCATTGCTTGCAGTTGAACAGATCATCTTCACTTTCCATGCTCCAATCAAATTCTCCTAGACATTCTCTGGATTCCAAATCAGCATGTTCAGGTTCCTCATCAAAAGCAGTGCTCGGTCCAATTCTTCCACTGACTCTTCACTACTTCTTCTACTGCTACCATACAGTAAGTCACTGGTTCATCATCAAACTCTTCACTCCAGTCAACTTCTGATAACTTCTCTTGAGCAACCAAAGCCTTTGTTTCAGTAATTGGAATTTCTTTGAGCCCTAACTTTGGTTTCTCAGATGTCCTGTTTGCTTGATACTTAGCAAACCTGCACTCCCTTGTAAAGTGTCCAGTATTTTTACAATTGAAGCATTCAATTTTGGATTTGTCAAAAGTTATTCCCTGTTTTGGTTTGAAATCAATGCTTTTTCCTGTCTTCTTCATATACTTCTTAATCCTAGCAGTGATCATAGCAACTTGTCACCTGATATCAATTTCTTCAAGTATCTTCTTCCAATCTGCTAGATCTTCTTCATAAGTGACAGGTAAACTAGCTTGATGTGCAAAGAAGGAGCACATAACTTCATCTGAGTGTATAGTAGTAGTTGGTGGGGCTTGCTGAGCATAGGTGGGGGGGGGTGTAAACAGCAGTACTTTGAGGAGAAGCAGTACTTTTGGTTGAAGTACTGCCCTTCTTTTCAGATGACAGAAAAGCAATACTGTGTGATTTAGAACTGGTTTGACCATTCATCTCATGCTCATACACCTTCAGTTGATGGTAGAGATCATCAAAGTCCATGACATCCAAACCTGGTTGTCCTCTGATCATTGTAGCAATCACATGCCATGTAGATGGCAAACTCCTTAGAAACTTCAAATTAGCATCCTCAACTTATACTTCTGCCTTGTATAACTCCAACATGTTGAGGAGATTTTGAAACCTATCATATGCAGCATCAAGACTCTCTCTTTCACCAACTGTAAAAGTTTCAAATTGTTGCTTCAGCAGATTTATGTGCATCTTATTAGAAGCTTCATTCCCTCCAAATCTGGTCTTGAGAGCAGCCCAGAGCTGCTTTGCATCTTTAGCATCATGAAATTTTAGAAGATGACCATCTGGAATGGCAGATAAGAGAATGTTGAGTGCCTTCTCTTGATTCCTTAAGGTTGCTGCTGGTAAGACTGCCTTAGGTGCTTTGGGTTGTCCAGGAACATCAATAGGTTCTGGAACTTCTTCATTACCATTAACAATTACATTCCATAGAGCTTGGTCTGTAATGGCAATGTACTGCCTCATCTTCATACACCATAGATCATATTCGCCTTTCTTGATGACTGGAATCCTCATTGAGGTGATGGAAGGTGGTGGAATAGAATCAATCGACATCTTTAGATTTTGTTGTGGTAGGGTTTCTTCCTAGTCAGAGTTTCCACACAGGCTCTGATACCACTTGTTTGATTGATGTACTCTAACCAAACTAACTTAAATAGCTTGTTTAAGGTTTAACAACCTCGGATAAATCCTAAGTTATTAACAAAGAAACACTGAACAAACTCTATTAAGTATGCGGAATTTACTTAACAAAGCTAAGAAGAATAACTTTTATTATTAACTCTAAATCTGCTAATTATGCAGATACTTCAACAACTCTAAGAATATCGAACTTCTCGAAAACTCTAAATAATGATTTATGAACTCGTACGTCTAATGCCAATCTAGGGGTCCTTTTATAGGCTCAAGGATAACCCTAGTCGGTTTACAAATTGTATCCTTGTACGACAAGTAATCTAATACAGAATATTCTAGAGTTACAATACTTTCTATAAACGAATAAAACAGTTCTTTGTTCTTATGCAGTACTTTGACTTTATCTTTAGCAGTACTTTGACTCTTTGACTTTTTCCAGTACATTGTAGTTTACAGTACTTTATCAATCTTCAGCACTTTCATATCCCAACACATGATGTAGGTAGTCTTCTATGGATGAAGATGACAAATTTCCCAAGCTTGTTGTAGAAGATCTTCATGTGCTCGTATGCTTGTGATGGGTGATCACTTCAGTAGGTAAAGATGCAAGATCTCTAAGCTTGCTTTGGAGGATCACTTCGGGAGTATGCTTACAACAAATGAAAGTTAGAAGCATTATGATCATATGAGATGAGGGTGGTTTACATGTTTCCTAATGATCTAAATATCCTAGAAATGGTGGAGAGAAACTATGTGTGAAGGTGTGTCAAACAATGAAGAAATGACTCACTATTTATAGAAGAAAAATAGCCACTGTTCCCCGGATCCCACGGATCCCTCCCTTGAGGGATCTGTCCAGTGTATTACTGGGGATCCGTGGGACGCTCCCTTTTACCCATGGGTTTTGGGTCATGGGTCATGGGTTATGGGTTATGCGTACCAAGTAGATTCAATGTATCTACAAGATGCAATGCATCTAGTCCATGATTTTGAGTGCCCACCAAGGTACAATGTATCTAGACATTGGGTATGGGTCATGGGTTATGGGTACCAAATAGATTCAATGTATCTACAAGATGCAATTCATCTAGTCCATGGTTTTGAGTGCCCACCAAGGTACAATGTATCCAGACATTGGGTATGGGTCTTGGAATTTGGGTTTTACCCAACTACATTCAATGTATTTGGTCAATGGGTCAAATACTTAAGTTTCTACCCATTTATATTACCCATTATAATACATACTAGTTATGTATATATTTACCCAATATGTAAACACTAGTTGTTATACATAAACTATTTAACTAAACATGTTTTAATGGTTTGTTGGGGGTTTGATCATAACGCAACATTACAAACATGTACGAACCTGTGTTGTAGCATACAAGGACTTGAGTCATCGAGAGGTGTTGAGAGTATGTTGAGACAAAATATAATTACAAGTAACTTATACATTTTACCTTATGTATTACAAGTTACATGTTTGTCATCAACAAAACAAATGAGAATGTATAGATTAAATATCGTAATATTTGCACTAACAATCTTCCCCTTTTTGATGATGACAAAAATATATGTAAACGTAATAGATAGGTAAAATGTTAAAGTTACTTGTGTCCGTACTTCCTATACATTACCTTCTCCGTTTACACTCTTCTCCCCCTTTTGTTGAAACAAAAAGGGTGTGTCCTTTAAACTTAATTTCTCCCAAGAATGGCGAGTTTGCATCATCCCTAGTGAAGTTGAAATAAAGACACCTTATTGTTCCAATTGGCACACCACGCCAATACCTTCAACACGAAACACTAATGACGAAGCTTAGCAACTCATGACCTTGAGCTTGAACGTCTTCAAGAGGTGGTGATCTCGCCTTTAAGAGGAACCTATATAATCACACTAAGAAAAAAAATAGAAAGATCCTTTGAATTATAACCATTATTGCCAATGGCTCAATGGATCAAATTTTTGGAGGCTTAACCTACATCAAGGTTAGTGTTTAAGGAAAAAAAATATGATGAGAAAGAAATCTCCCTTTTGTTCTGTTGGAATCACTCCTAAACCTTAATTCAAGTGTTAGTGATTCATATGTAATAGTTAGCTTAATATGGCCTTTATGTTTGTTTTTATTCTAAGGCTTATGTAGAAGGCCCATAAGCCTTGGCCCAAGTCCATAAAAGAAAGGAAGGGACTAGGAGTGTTTCCCTAGCTCCCTCTCCTATAAATACTTTGTAATAACCCTCACTTGAGGGTTGGTTGTTCAATTCATTTCACTTTCACTCCTACGCATAACCATTCTATATTCATACGTTTGTGTGTGTGTGTGTGTTATTGTTCAACTAATCATTCTCTCTTCTATATTTCTACATATTGATGCTTGTGTTACTAATATGGTGACCTAACAGTGGTATCATTCGCCATCTAGTTGGGTGAAACGGTTTGTTTTTTGTCTACTCGTAAGGTTTCACGTTTTTAACCTTTCTCACGCATAAAGCTTTCATTTTTTCACTTTAAAATTCAAGATTCTTGTACTTTAAAGGTTATTTGGTGTTAAAGTTTAAGTTTTTGGCAAAAAGTTTGAAACTTTACGTGTGTAGACGTGTTTTTGAGCTTGATTTCATTCGTGTACCTCTTTCTACTCGTAAGGTGAAAAAGAGTTTTGGATCATGAAGTTTTAAACATTCTTGTTACTTTGGTGATATTGAAGCTATTTCATCATAAAAATCAAGTTTCTAAACACTTTTGGGCATAAAATCAGTTTTTGGTACTTTCTACTCGTAAGCATAACCCTAAACTTACGCATAAGACTACCTAGGTTTGATCTTCAGTGGGATTGGTTTACTCAGTGTTTTCTTGCTTGGATAAGCCTGAAAACACTTCAACTTTGGATATCGTTTACACTGTGATAGTGTAAAGTATTTTTTGGGTTAAAACCCTAGTTTTACGCATAAGCATAAAAGCTTACGAGTAAGCATCTTACGCCTAAGCATTTTTCTACGCATAAGCAAGTCTTACGCCTAAGAAAATATTACGCGTAAAGTTCTTACTGTTAAGCCTTTGGTTTACGCATAAGCTAAGGTTTCACCAAGTCTACGCGTAAGCTCTTTCTACGCGTAAGCTCTTTCTACGCATAAGCTCGTTCTACGCATAGGGTACTAATCTACGCATAAGCTGGTTTTCTACGCCTAAGCACTCCATCAACAATTTTTGGCAGGAAAATTTGAGTAAAATTCAATTTTTAGGGGAGACTAAACGTTCAATTTTTACGCGAGATTCAAATTTTGGTTTAACTCTGAAAATTTTGGTCAAAAATTCAAATTTTTGGGCCCAAATTCGAATTTTTCGGGTCATATTTAGCGTCAAAATTGTCATATCTCAAATTTTTCTTACAACCTTAGAATTGAATTTTATAGTGAATTTCAAATTTTGAGAGTCAAAATTTTTCAAATTTATTTTTGGAGGGAAATTTTGAAAATCACTATATCGGCCTTTCAAGTATGATGACTTCACAAATCTCCTCACCTTCACCAAACCTTGCTACTGATGATTCTGATTATGAAAAGGCATTTGTGGAATTAGAAGAAGGATGGAGGGAAATTAGAAATGCACTATATCGGCTAAACAATTCCAAGCGTCAGACATCATTAAATTCCCGAAATCCTGCAGTCGTGCAAGATGAAAGAGTTGATGTACATGGAAGGAATGCTCAAAGGGATGTTGAGAACGTGGTGATTACTTCAACTGTCGGTAATACGGACAATGAGGTTACATCATTGGAACAGCAGGATGACAGCAGCAGATCTGGAGAAGATATCATACTTAACTACGATACCGAGCCCAACTTTGACAAAGAACAAATGGTTGAGGAAGATATCTTACCCACCTATGACACTGACACAGAACAGATGGTCAAGGTACAATCTACTGTTGATCATATTCTGCCTGCAAATGCGATACAACAAACTGAGCAACCTGAATTCAGCAATGAATGAGAGGTTGACCAGTGTGTTGCACAATGTCCAAACAACTATCTCATGTCTGAGCCCTTACTTGTTAACAATTCAACTGAAACGTCTAATCATACTCTTGAATCTGAAAACATTCTTCTCAAAAAGACCATTGCTCAGTTTCATAAAGATTTTTCCAAACTAGAGGCATATTGCATCTCTCTTGAACTTAAATTACAAAACAAATCTTTTTCTTCAGAACACAATGGTCAGTATTCAAATGAACAAAGTAATCGTGTGGATACATTATTAAAAGAAAATGAGCATTTAAAGGCTCAAATTCAAGCAAAGAGGCTTGCACATGTTGCTTTACAAAACAAACTGAGAAGATTAACTGGCAAGAGTGTGGATACTAAGTTTACAAAACCAACAATCTTAGGGAAATCGTCTCTTCAACCAATCAGAAATCAATCAGTAGTTAGACAACCAACTGCTTTTAAATCTGAACGTTCTAAATCTTCAAAACCACGGTTTTCCTCCCAAGTTGTTGAGAATAATCATTTGACAAATCCAGTCACTCCACATTCTTGGCCTAAGAAAAATGCTTCTGTTTCTGTTAAACCTGTTTCTATTAAATCTGTTTCTGTTAAACCTCTACAAGTAGTTGCACCTGGCCCGTCTAGGATTAGTTCGAACACAATGTCTAAACCGAGCATCAAAATTCAACATTCATATGATACAAAGGACTTGCACAAGAACTATGATCTAGAAAAGGCTAGGAAAAGGGCACTACTCCAAAAGGATGGAATCTTAGGTTCACGACCTAGTGTGATGCCTTCTAGTGTGTTGCATAACACTGCTTGTAGTAGCAAACCAAAACCTATGTTTAATCAACAAACAGTTAGAAATAAACCCGTTGATCTAAATGTAAAATTTCAGAAACCTAATAGGTGGATCAATATAGGACGTAGACTCTTCCCAAAAGAAGTTTCAACATCCCCTAGATCTAACCTTAGATGGATTCCATCGCTGTTGTATCTTGAATATTTTTGTTATTAAGCTTAGGCTTGTGTAGAAGGCCCATAAGCCTAGGCCAAGCCCAATAAGGAAAAGGATGGGAACTTGGAGTGTTGTCCTAGTTCCCTCCTATAAATAGTCTTGTAAACCTTCTATTGAAGGTTGGTTGTTCACTCAAAAAAAAATAGTTACTTTCTCCCCCTCAACACTTGTTCGGGAAAATTGTGAAAGATTTGATAGAACAAAGTGTTGACTGAAGATTTGTACTTGCGATGTTTGAAAGAATTTAGATAGAAGAATATTTTTGAGATTTCCTGATTTTATATTTTTGTATTTTGTTTTTGAAAAAATATTTACAAAAGAGGTTTTGGTGTTTGACTGGTTTTTAAGAATGTTTTAAGAGTTCATCCAGTTCCTCTTGAGTCAAACACCCATACCAATCCGGTGGACCAACTCATTAAACCTAGCAGGAGCGAAGGCTTTGGTGATGATATCTGCCAATTGGTATTCTGTACCCACAAAATATAATTCAACAGTACCCTGTTCCACGTGGTCCTTGATGAAGTAATATCGAAGATCGATGTGCTTTGATTTCGAATGCTGAACAGAGTTTCACGAGATCGCAATGGCACTCCGATTGTCGCAGTACATCGGGATTCTGTCAAATACGTAACCATAGTCTTTGAGTTGTGTTCTCATACAAATGACTTGAGCACAACACGCCGACATGGCTACATATTCTGCTTCGGTTGAGGACAGCGATGTACAATCCTGCTTCTTCGATTGCCATGACACCATTTTATCACCAAGAAATCGTAATGCTCCTGAAGTACTTTTACGTGAATCTAAGCATCCAGCGTGATCAGCGTCTGAAAAAGCGATTAGTTCAAAACCCGAATCCTTCATATACCAGATCCCCAAGTTAATGGTTCCATTGATGTATCGGAGGATTCTTTTAGCCTCAGAGAGGTGGGTTTCAGTTGGTCTCGACTGATAACGGGAGCAAAGATAGACGGCAAAAACAATATCAGGTCTGCTAGCTGTTAGATACATGAGAGACCCAATGATACTACGGTATTTGGTAGGGTCCACCAATTTCCCATGTAAATTAGCGTCTAGCTTCTTGGTATGAGCCATTGGTGTGGCATAGTTGTCAGAGTTTTGCATTCTAAATTTGTTTAACAATTCAAGGGCATATTTGGACTGACTCAAGAAAATACCACGGGGTGATTGATGAACTTGCATTCCAAGGAAGAATGTGAGTTCACCCATCATTGACATTTCAAAATGTTTTGTCATAAGTTTTGCAAAAGCATTTGAGTATTTTAAATGTGTTGACCCAAAAATGATGTCATCCACATAGATTTGAACGATTAAGATGTGAGCCCCGTGATATTTTATAAAGAGTGTAGGGTCGACTAAACCTTTGGTAAACTTATTGGCAATAAGGAAGGATGATAACTTATCGTACCACGGCCGAGGGGCTTGTTTGAGACCGTAGAGAGCTTTCTTCAGTTTGTAGACATGATTAGGGAACTCTGGATCAACGAATCCTTCTAGTTGGCTAACATAAACCGTTTCTTTTAGTTGTCCATTGAGAAAAGCAGTTTTGACATCCATCTGAAAGACCGTGATGTTCATGTGAGCTGCAAAAGCCAGAAAAATCCGAACAGCCTCAAGACGAGCAACCGGAGCAAATGATTCTTCAAAGTGAATACCCTCTTCCTGTCTATAACCCTTAGCCACCAGACGTGACTTGTTTCTAATTACGGTTCCTTCAGCATCCAATTTGTTTTTCCAAATCCATTTTAGACCAATGACGAAGACCCATGTTGGTCTTTCAACCAGTTCCCATACTTCAAGACGTTTGAATTGGTTGAGTTCTTCCTGCATGGATTCAATCCAGTTGTCCTTTGTCATTGCGTCTTTAATGTTTTTAGGCTCAGATTGGCAGATAGTGAGTGCATAAATGCAATGTTCACCATCTGTGTGAAGACGTTATCTTGTTACGACTGGTTGATTCGGGTTACCAATAATATTCTCAAGAGGATGGTCTTTCGTCCAACGATGTGTGGAAGGTTGATGTTGATATACATTATGCAGATTTTGAGGATTCAAATGGCTTGTAGATGATTCTGCAACATCAGGTACAGCAGTTTCATTAGCAAACGGGTTAAAGAACGCATTTGGATCAAAATCTGCAGGTGGGGTACTTCATTAAGAACATCATCTGGGGTTCAGCACGTTGATGCAGTCTTTGTTCAATTGTTGTTGTAGAGTCAATGGTGGTGCTTCTTCAACAGAGTTGTTGTGGCAGTGTGTATCGGGTATAAGAGTAGTATCTGGTTGAGCAACGGAAACATCGGATACACCTGGAGCACGTTCATCAATGTCATCACTAAACAGGGAGTCATATCAAATAGCTTTTCCATTTGTTGACGAGTGAGCTGGGGGATTTGTTCAGCTGATGATGGGGTTTGAGGATTTAATAGAAGTTTAAACGGTTGTGACCGGGTTCCCAAGGTTATGAGACTCACCCCTCCAGCATATGGGTAATTGACATAACAAGCCCATGTGTTTGAGGTAACAGAAATAAGTCAATGTCGTTCCAACGAGTTGAGCGATCTTCCCCCATGGGACGACATAAGGGATTACTTACAACAGTTATCAATCAGCTCTTCCAGATGATGATGAAAGGTTACACTCTTTGTCTTTTCTGGTTGACTTGAGAAACTTTAGCATGCATAAATTGTAACTTCCCCAAATGCCGATGTCTTTGCATGTAATCAGCTTCCCCCAACTGACAAACGTCTTCAGCAGATTCGAAACTTTGATTTCTTCTAACTTTTGAAGTTTTCAGTATGCACCGGAATTTGTAGATGAGCAAAGTGAACCACACAAGGTGAATCTGACTAATTGCGGGAAAATCCGTTCGAGGGTAACATGCCGAAATTAACAAGATCTTCTCGAATTGTAGATGCTTCACACCAAACAAACACGAAAGACGGACGGAACTACAATTACTCTAATGACCGTGTGTGATCACCATCTTTCGATAACTCTGTGAAAGTCGAATGTCGTCTCATTTCTCCCCCTGTGGTGAAGGGAAACGGGTTTCGAATCAAAGAAGGCAAGGAACACTACTCTCTTCCCCGATGTTTTTAATGAATCATGAATCACCTGTCATGTATAATCGAACAAGTGTGCATAAATAAGCTAATAAACTTCTCTACTCGTGATACTCCAAGACCGTGTGTGGAGCAATATGATGAAGAGCTGAAGTAGTCATAACCCGAACTTGTGACTTAAATTGCGCTATAGACGAAGAATAACTTTGGTAAACTTAAAGTTTCTCATCCACAAGTGTGTCCGTAACTCCTTAAAAGTGATGATAAGCTGTGAGCACAACAACGTAACTCTTACATCAGGACTAGATAACTCCAAAGTGAGAAACGCTTGAGCCACAGATCGTACACGCACCTTGATATCCCACTTCAACCTCTTAGTGAATTCCCCGTAGTCACATCTTGCGTTAAATGCTCAAAACTAGCCTTCATTCAAGAACGGTTTCCGGCATATGGGCAAATGTGTGATCAATCGGCCCAATTAATAAGCAGGTCAATAGACCACCTACACTCTCATGTCCATGCCCACTCGATGTTTTCAATGAATCAGAATCATACACCACGTATGTTGATGATGAATTGAAGATAGCGAAACCATGTATGAGGAGACAGCGAAACCATGTATGTCCAAGCAATTGAACAAGTGTGAAGAACCATAAATATCTTGAGAGAATCAACTGCTGATAAAACTTCTCTATTCATTATGTTGATCATCAGCTGTGACATTGTTGTAGGAAACACTTTGTTCTTCTGTTTTCAGAGATTCGATTGGAGGTGCAGCTACAGTAACGGTTGTTGTTGTAGATTCAGATGTATCAGAAATTAGAGTATTATCAGGTTGTGCAGCGGAAACATTCGATACATCAGAAGCACGACTTTAGACAGAATCTTTAACCAGAGGAGCAAGCAATGTTTCCAATTCTTGACGATTAAGTACAATGGTGGAGCAGCTGATGGATCATTAAATTTTAACGGTGAGAAACGGGTCCTACGCTGTTTTGCAGTAGAAGCCATCGTTGTTGTACCTGCATAGAAAAAATAGGAGGGGGACAAGAAAGAAGAAACATGGAAAAGGATGGGAACTTGGAGTGTACTTGCATGTTTCCAAAAATACGTTTGTTTCTTCTAAAATGGTGGATACGTTTCTTGTCAAATACTCTCCTCGGACTCAAATGTTTTTCAAAATTCATTATTTCAAAAGTCGAGGGGGAGTATCGTTAAGTTTCTTGCCTTACAAGTGTTTTGTCTAACCTAAACGGAAGTTAAAGGATCTTGGTTGGAACCTCTTTAAGGTTGAGGGACTGAATGTGTCAACTTGGCAAATTAATTTTAACAAAATCATTTACTCCTAAACCACCAAGATCAAATCTTCTAAATCCGTTCAAGCTGTTCATAATCTGTAAGTTCTAAATTGTTTTGATCAAGATTCTAAACAAGGATTTCAAAAAATCTTTCAAATCCAACGGTTAAAACTCTTTAAACTGATTTTGGAAAACTGTTCAATCGAACGAATTGGGTGTTTATGCATAAAAGTGTTTGGATTGAAATGAGTTGTGTTAAAACCTTTATTAGTGTCTATTAAACTTGTTTCAATTGTCCAAAACCATCCAGAATTGTAAATTTCATTAATTTGAATTCTAGGGTTCTTGCGCTCATCTAGGGTTTTTCTATTCTGTGATATGTTATTAGGTGGTCAAGAAAGTGTTAGAATAAGTATATATGCATGATTTGAACCATTAAATTAGCCCAGAAACATCTAAACTGTAAGAATTTAAGTTTTAGGTTTTAGGGTTCATCTCCCATGAATCTTCTTATTCTGTGGTGGAAATGTGTTATATCTTGTTCCTTTGCACTCATATGACATCTAGGACGCTCCAGAAACATTCTTGCTTGATTTGGGTAGCTATATCTCTTACGCGTAGATTAAGGGTTTAGGGTTTAAGTAATTTTACGCCTAAGTCTTTCTGTGTGTATCTGATATGTTCTTATGCTTATTTTGTGATCTAAAAGATGTTTGGAGTTAACTGCAATCAAGTTTTCATGTTTATATTTAACAGGTTAATTATTCGTAATGTCAGAATCTTTAGGTGTTCAAACCGTTACGCTTAAGGAATACTTTATGCGTAAAGGTTACGCCTAAGAGAAATCTTACGCGTAGCTCTTACGCATAAGGGGTCTACAGTGGATTACGTGTATCCTGGAAAGATATTTGTAAACAAGGCTTGTTACGCATAAGCTTTACTCTTACAAGTAAACTGTACGCGTAACATCTAGCTTATCCCTACGCGTAAGCTTAAAGCCTTTGAACTTGTCTTACGCGTAAGAAACTCTTACGCCTTAGCTTGGTCTTACGCTTTAGTTTATTCCTACGCATAAGCCCCTTTCTTACGCATAAGGATCATTGTTACACATAACCCACTGTTCACTACATTTTGGCCCGTTACGCATATGTTACTTGTTAAATGTTACGCATAGGTCACAAATATATGATGTTTCATATAAGCTTACAAAAGTTAATATGTTGTGTGTTAAGTGAATTATTGGTCTTTGAAATTTCAAAATTAACATGTTCACGTAACTTTTCACATCAACTTCAAACAATTGGATAAATGTGACTTAGGACTTGTAACTAACATAAACATGTTACCATCATACAAGTAATTAGATAATAAATCAGACTAAAACAAACACATTGTGTTTCCATATGTCTGTCTCTTTGTCTAATGACTTTCAGATCACGAAATGGCTGCAAATCAAGCAAACATCAATGCCCCAGCTGAGCTCTCGATGGCAAACACATTCCAAGCTGGATACGACAAAACAATTGGCAAGAACTATCTCCGTGTCATCTTCAACAACTTCGTATGCTCATTATCATCTTGCAGAATTGCTGTGGACATCCTTCTGCAAC
Organism: Chrysanthemum makinoi; assembly: GCA_910596185.1. Classification (NCBI taxonomy): domain Eukaryota; kingdom Viridiplantae; phylum Streptophyta; class Magnoliopsida; order Asterales; family Asteraceae; genus Chrysanthemum; species Chrysanthemum makinoi. The sequence goes on from OU343224.1 coordinate 10,825,523, forward strand.
ATCCATTCAAATTCATGCTCACAAAGTCATCCTGATGATGAGTATGATTCAATGGAAGAGGAAATAAAATTTCATAAGACATTAAAGCAGAAAAGGATGGAATACCATGCTTCAACCTTTCCGGTTAATCAACCCGGTGGGGCAGGAGGGTCAAGTAGTAGTCCTCCACTTATGGAAGATCCATTGCAATCAACTCTTACCCCATCCGATCCGGTTAATCAACCCGGTAAGGATCAGGGTGTCACTGTCACTACAACTGTTGAAATGAAGCAACCACAACAACAACTAAAACATCCGCAAGAAGAAAATCATGGTGAAGATGTGGAAATATATGACGAAGGAGATTACGATCATGATAAGGATGAAAGAGTCCCTGATGATGATAATTTGGCGTCTGAAGAGGAAATGATTCGAAAAGAGAAAAAAAAGCTGCTAGAGCTGAGAAGGAAAAGTTTAAGAAGAATCAGACAACTACATAGTTGACAATCCAACACACATACCTCAACAGTCTTCCAAACCACCTCTTAACAATTCCACCAAACCCAAATCATCATCTCAATCATCACCTCCATCAACATAAGAAACAACTAAGTCAACAACAAAATCTGTTAAGAAGGCAACTCCATCCAATGATTCGACAAATGGTTAAGCAGGTTTTCACCACTACACAACAAGCTACACGGCCACCACCATCTGATCAACCAAGGGTTTCAGAAACCACACCACCAATGGAAAGAACCGATAATCAATCTACATACACTGGTGGTGTGCATCATGACATACCTGAGCCCCAACCTGAACCTCAACCGATATTCAAATCAAGTACATTATTGCACTCCTTGTTTTCATACGCATCAAAAAGAGCGTGTGGAAGATATCCACCTCGGGTTCGAATCTTACCTAAATTCTACACTTCATCGGAATCAATCAAGAACCTCAGTACAAAATCATTCATAAACATAAGTTTGGGTTTGTCTACCAAAGTGAAAATCATCATACTTGCTTCATGGCTTTCGATGAAATTCACTAAGTTCTATGACGCCACCCTGGAGATGGTTCGAGATGGATTGTCATATCGATTGAAAGACATTGAGTTGGGTATAATTCAGACGAAGAGATGGAATTCAAAGGATCGCAAGGATGTTCGTTGATTTATCACTAGGATTGATGAATGTTTGATGCATCGGGATCAGATGAAACGGTTGGAGAGCTATGTGGGAGGATGACCATACTTTCCGATTCTGACTTTCCAACATCCTCAGAAAGTAGCTGATCGTCTGTAATCATTGGGTACTCTCTAGATTGTGATTTTGTTTGTTTGATTATCTGACAATGGCGTGTGCACATATATCAGTGTACAACCCGTACTTGTAAATAAAGGACCCTGTGGTACGCTTCAGTGCCACAATCCTTATAAAAGGAGAGAAAGCTTCTTACTTTTGGGTAAAACCTATCAAACCTTTTAAATTTTTTAAAAATGTTTTGCTCAAAAGAACAAGTACTTTCCCTTATGATTTTCAAAACCTCAACCGTTTATATCACTTATTGAGGGGGAGTACTTGACTTATATAATTTTGTTCACAAATTGTTCTTTGTGTAATAATCTTCCCACAAAACTCAAAATGGTCATATTTATTCTCAACATTTCTTTAAAAATAACATTTATATGCCATTTTTTAGGGGGAGAAAATTATGTGATAAGAAATATGTTGTGTTTTGCTATTGAATCCTCGTGTGAAAAGACTTCAACCCATGAATTGACGGGATCTGAACAGTCATACATTGAAAAGATTTGTCTTCCAAAGATTTATCCAAGTAAATTGTACCTATTCGAGAAGCTCTTGATAGACATGAACTTTGACGGGTTTGACAACCTTTCGAGGTTTGTCCACACCTTCAAGGTAGTTATTAGAGCTAGTTGTCACCTAAAAGCTAACAATGTAACTCTTTAACTATGCAACGTAATAGTGTCTCGCGGGGGATTGTCTATATTGAGTCGATCAATTCAAAAGTGCGCGCTCTTCTCTCACCGTGAAGATTTCTGTCTTAACACTTAAGCACGTGTGGAGGGGGAGTATTTCTGCTATTAGATAAAACTCTCACAGTGGTACAAAATGTTTTTCATTCACAAACACTTTGAGAGATTTTCATGAAAATGGTTTTATGGCAACATAGGTTAGTCATGGAGTTATAAGGTGACTAAGGTTAGGAATAACCGTCCTATGATCCGCCATAGCCGGAGGGATCTACCCAAGGACATCACAAATAGTTAGTACTTAGAAGTCCTTAGGTATGATTATAAAAAAAGGAGAAAATGAGAATCGGAGAAAGAAGGAGTTGAAGAATTAAAAAGAAATGCAAAGAAAAGGGTGAAAAGAAATAGCCCTCCAGATTATTCAACTTAGGGCAGACACCGGGTTCAATTCATATGCTACTGGTCGTCACTAGATGACACCGGTATTGAAGATAAAAGTCGTCATGGACCCAGTGACGCATGCACTAAACCTTCTTAGCCACTCAAGTTTCTCCCAAAAGAAGCTTGTTTCATTCTCACATGGAACCCTACGTAAACTATCGGCTTTCTCTTAGAGATTGCTGGTATTTAAGAAGGAGACCCTCTCCCTATTCTCCGCTCAGGAAAACCAAAACGCACTATTGAGTCTAGAGCCACGAGATTCATCAAAAGATCTCATAGGTACACTTGACATTTCATCACTTGTTGTTCAACAATAAGAACAACAGTGGTACGTTATCGAGTCCTACACAGATCCTAGCAATCTGTCGAGAACATTTATGAGAGGTTCACTACTGTGATCCTCAATGATTGAATGGAAACTCATGCCAGGGTCAACATCAAACAGCCCTGACAGCAGGTCGCTTCGGTAACTCCCTGTGGATTACCCTTAGTGGTCTCAAACGGTCTACAGTTGTGAGGTGATGCTTCGGTGTATCTCAGCGACTCATCTGAACCGTAGGTGTACTTAGGTACATCGCGTTATCTCACTTGTGGGACTCCGGTTCAGGAACGGCCTTTGTGAGAATTAGAGTTGTGTTTTCACACCATGCTGTTAACACTCTCGAAGTTCAAACTTGTAAGTGCCGGAATCCGCTTATTACTAACCTTTCTCATGTTTACTTCTTATGGAAGCTCTGGAGCGGACTGATCGTGCAGATTCTCCACGTGCTCATACCAACAACATCACTTATGAAAGTTCTCTCATAATCAAAGGCAACACAAAGTCAGAATGATTCTTCGTCAACAAAGAATCTACAAAGTTTAAAGACTTAAAGAACTTCATCAACTGTAATCCAACATTAAAGAGCGTGTGAGCATGTTGGAGAAAGACGTGGAGACACTGGAGCAGCGAAGCAGACCTGATGCAGATTACCACAACATACTATCACTTTCAAAGAACAAAGAACTAAAGAACAAAGAAAATGAAGACGTCAAAGCAGAATACTTCAAAAGAAACAATTTCTCTACACTGGGGAGATTGTTCGAATCAAGACACTTCTTCTCACAAGAAAGAAGAATGTCAGAAGACGTCAAAGCTACTATTACATCAGCACCTACAACATTTATCACTCATTCATTCATCACTAACACTTAGGGGGAGATTGTTGGAATCACTCCTAAACCTTAATTCAAGTGTTAGTGATTCATATGTAATAGTTAGCTTAATATGGCCTTTATGTTTTTTTTTATGCTAAGGCTTATGTAGAAGGCCCATAAGCCTTGGCCCAAGTCCATAAAAGAAAGGAAGGGACTAGGAGTGTTGCCCTAGCTCCCTCTCCTATAAATACTTTGTAATAACCCTCACTTGAGGGTTGGTTGTTCAATTCATTTCACTTTCACTCCTACGCATAACCATTCTATATTCATACGTGTGTGTGTGTGTGTGTGTGTTATTGTTCAACTGATCATTCTCTCTTCTATATTTCTACATATTGATGCTTGTGTTACTAATATAGTGACCTAACATGTTGAAACATAAAGGAATTTTGAAGAATGAATGTATGCATGCTCCCCCTTGACGGTTGCTCCCCCTTGTTAAGGGCGTCAAGTATTTTTATGAAGGCTAAGACGAAATTATTGCAAAATTTGCAATGTTTTTGCTTTGACGAAAAACTCCCCTTTATTAAGAGCGTCAAGTTCTCCTAGTGTGTTTTGAAAATCTACAAAAAAAAAGTTAGTGCAAAATTATATTCCTCTATGGACGAGTAAGTCATATGATGCACTTTATAAATGCTCGACGGACGCTCCCCCTAGCTCGAGGGCGTCAAGAAGAACCTACAAAAAAAATTAGTTTCAAAAAGAGAATACTCCTACTACTTGCATTATCATGGTTGGTTTAGAGGTTGTAAGGTTTGTTCAAGGTAGAAAAAAATGTGCTTAAGGATGAGACGCATTTCATTACGAAATTCACTTGGCTTTTGACAACATAGATGTTTTGTGGAGGATGGTTGAGCGACCATGAATTGTAGTGGTAGTGAGACATTTGTAGGATGCGGTTGACACAATAAGCTTGTGGTTTGAGGTTGTGGTTGACACAAGTAGGATGTGGTAGAACATGAGACATACTTCATCACGTAGTTCATGAACTAGACCTTGGACATGGTGATAATGATAGAAATCATCATTATGACTTAGAGGTATGGAAGTTGTGGTAGAGGTGATGAGAGGTCAAGTATTACTAGGTAATAAAGAGACTCAAGATTAGCAAGGGATGATGATGAAAGGTATCAAGGTGAATCTTTGACTTGGTTGATAACTCAATAGAGGTGGTAGACATGATGACTTTGTGAGTAGTGATAAAAGTGGAGTAAGATGGTTAGGATGATGCAAGATTAGGAATATAAAGAAAAAATGTGTGAATGAGCACAACTTGACTTGATGATGAAATTGACCATAGTCATCTTAAAAGAATCCAAAAAACTTAGTACAAAAGGAAAACATTTATACAAATGGATAAATTGTTCACATAAAATCATGAAACGAAAAGAAAGAACACGTAAAGAATCATATAAATGCAACTCATTTATAAACATATAAGAAACTGATAATCCTAAGTGTTGAACAAGTGCTTGTGTGGAAAAAGGAAATTTGAAATGATTATCTAAAGAGATAATGTACCTACTGTTCCACGGTTCCACCGGTTCCCTCACTAGAGGGATCCGGCTAGCTTAAGTCTAGGGATCCGGCTAACAGATGAGGTGAAAAAAAAGGTGATTGGGTTCTAGCAAGGTCTAGCACCTACATATCCTAAGTTACTCAGTCTATTAAGTGTCTTACATGAAGATGGACTTAAATGATCAAGAGAAAATGATTGATGGTAGCTAATGATTTTTACAGCAAGCACACATGTATACATGTTTAAGCAAAGCAAAGAGAGCATGTAGAGATCATATATAGGCAATCAAATGAGATCGAGCTAACAAATAACACAAAGGTTTAGAAAACTTAACAAGCACTATTCAAGAAGCCTAAAACAAATTTACAATCTAGATTAGTAAATCATTTACACTAACAATGACATGCAAGGTATGTGTCTTGAAAGAAAAGAGCGCATGATGGTGTTCAAGACAAAAGAGTTGTGAGGTGCTAGTTTAGGACAATCTAGTTATTATGGATGATGATTAGCATACAATGAGCTTCGTCCATGAAGTCATGTAGCTCTTCTCGATCAAAGCAAGATAATCACTTGATGAGGCAAGTGGTTGTGATTAACTAAAAGAAAAATTAATTTTACAACTTGTTTGATTAGTAATCCTAAGACAATGCAAAGTATTTCCATTGTAAACTTACTTTAGGAAAACATAGGAGTATAAATTTCTCAAGTGAGAGAATGAATATGAGACTATTACTAGCGGTGCTCAATTACGGCTAAACGCCACCATTTTTACGGGCGATTCTACATACCCAACTTCTGTCAAGGAAGCAATTCAATCGTTAGGTCAAATTGAGTTTCTAGTGCAATAAGTTCTCCAGTATTCATTCTCAAGTTAGGAAAATTTATATTCCTACAATGGCCTATCGAAGAGTAACAATGATGATACTTTGCTTCATTTTTTTTGATATTATACTTGAAACAACTAAGGTGACGAAGGTGTAAAAAAATTAAAAGTTGTCCATATGGTGAAAAAAAATGGTTGGATGAGCTAGTTCAACATATGTTGTTGGAAAGCTAGAGTTTGGACTTTCGGATATGAACAATTATATTTGCGTTGCAAAATAATTTACTTGAGTATATCGGATGAAATAATCAAGTTGTCAATCCTACTATGAAGCTTGGAGAGCGATCATGAAAAGGATAACGGGAGATTACATCATCAACACAAGTGTAGGTTATGATCCGATGTACATTCTTGTTGTTTTTAGAAAACAATACAAGAAAATATGAAATCAAAAAATCATATAAGCACATAAAACATTTATGTTGCACACATGACAAACTCAGTCAAAAAAGCCATTTAGTGTGTTATATGTTTTAAACATTTTTCAACTTATAAAACTAACATTTTCGACACAACTAGATGTTATCCCAAACACTCCTTCAAGTAGCACATTGATTAGTAGAATATTACTAAATCGAAAAGCAAGAGAATGAATATCAAGGTAAGGAAACCACATATGTTATTCAATCAAACAAACACAAAAGCTATTTGAGATAAGCAAATAATCAAGTAATGCAAGGAAGACAATTTATCATTTAGCATAGCATACGAAAGTTCTTTTCATCGCTTTATGTTAAACATGTATACCAAGCTTGATTAGTTTCTTTTATAAATATAATCAAAACCTTAATTTCAAAAGAGGACACATTGTTATTCAAAGATGAAAACATCCGTCTCCAATTAGATCAAAAGTTTGTGCAAAAGTTATGACCAAAAAATGACTTTCTATTATAAATCAATGATTCTGTAAATTTTTGTTTTGAATCAGTTTATGAAACCATTTTTAAATGAAAGTAGACTCAAATACCTTTAAAACGATAGGTGGCACGACTTCTAACGACTTACGGTTAATTAGTTATGAATTTTTGAAATTCAGACAAAACTGTCTTCTGTACCACGGATCCCACGGATCCCTTACTTGAGGGATCCGCAGATCTGACACAGAATTACAAAAATGTATGTTTTGACCCGACGAAAAGGTTTAACCTTTGTAGACTTTTTAGTGAAGTTATATTACCCATTTTTACCTTTATTCAAGCTTGATTAACAAGATATCTAACAACAAAACTTCAAAGGAAAAAAAATCAACAAAACACTTTTCATATTATGCTTGACTTCACCAAAAATTTGATACAAGGACCTTACTCGTTTTGAAAACCATTTGTTTTAAAACTAGAGCCAACCCGCTCTGATACCAATTGTGAAAACGTAGAGGGGGGGGGGTGAATACGTTTCCGTTTTAAACTTAAAATTTTTGTATCAAATATAGTATAAACCATTGCATTTGCTAATCTCGACGCGAGGATGCATTTAACGCATTACGGCATGTAAGGCCAACCCCTTAATATCACATAAGATTCCGCAAGATTAATGGTTCATTATAAATCAAGTTTCACCATTATTAGTCTGGTTTCTTTTTCTTGATCAAGCGTGTTATAATATGTAAAGTGTTAAATATAGTATATAACTATATGAAAGACCAAGTATGTATCACAAACATAGACATCAACCACATAGAAAATAAACAATGTAATGCAAGAATAAAAGTAAAGCGATAAGTAAACAAACACGAGGATTTATAGTGGTTCGGCTACAAGGACACCTTCCTTGCCCTACTCCACTCCCCGAGTCACCTACTTGAGAGTTGCTTCACTACACGACACCAAATCCTTATGGTGGAGAAGCCTTCACAACGTCGCTTACACTTTTTCCGGTACTAAGCTAAACACTGAGTTCTTCCACGAGGTAGAACCAAACCTATCACAACATCGCCTACCCTTTATCCGGTACTAGGCTAGATACCGAGTTCCATTACAAAGGAGGAACTACTACCCAACACTACACCAACAACTAACCTCAAAGGAGATCTACTCCTTATGACAATATCAACAAGGATGACAATATCCTTGTGACCCAATACTAATCTATCTTGTACATCGAATCACACCATATCGAATGTACACCTTACGCACCTTTCACTAATGCCTTTGACTCGATCTCTAGGAACCCTTCACTAATGCCTTGTGACTTGACTTCTAGGCACCCGTTATGTTTTGTGGCCCAACATAATAAACCTTGTGTTTTATGGCACAAACACATAAACCATCTGGTCTAGTCATAGATACAAGAATATGATACTAGACAATATCCAAGACAATGTGTCTAATGGATATGAAGTCCTAAACTAAACATCAAGAACACAAAGCATGATGTAGTTAGTCTTCTATGGATGAAGATGAAAAATTTCCCAAGCTTGTTGTAGAAGATCTTTATGTGCTCGTATGCTTATGATGGGTAATCACTTCAGTAGGTAAAGATGCAAGATCTCTAAGCTTGCTTTGGAGGATCACTTAGGGAGTATGCTTACAACAAATGAAAGTTAGAAGCATTATGATCATATGAGATGAGGGTGGTTTACATGTTTCCTAATGATCTAAATATCCTAGAAATGGTGGAGAGAAACTATGTATAAAGGTGTGTCAAACAATGAAGAAATGGCTCACTATTTATAGAAGAAAAATAGCCACTGTTCCCCGGATCCCACGGATCCCTCCCTTGAGGGATCCGTCCAGTGTATTACTGGGGATCCGTGGGACGCTCCCTTTTACCCATGGGTTTTGGGTCATGGGTTATGGGTTATGGGTACCAAGTAGATTCAATGTATCTACAAGATGCAATGCATCTAGTCCATGGTTTTGAGTGCCCACCAAGGTACAATGTATCTAGACATTGGGTATGGGTCATGGGTTATGGGTACCAAGTAGATTCAGTGTATCTACAAGATGCAATTCATCTAGTCCATGGTTTTGAGTGCCCACCAAGGTACAATGTATCTAGACATTGGGTATGGGTCTTGGACTTTGGGTTTTACCCAACTACATTCAATGTATTTGGTCAATAGGTCAAATACTTAAGTTTCTACCCATTTATATTACCCATTATAATACATACTAGTTATGTATATATTTACCCAATACGTAAACACTAGTTGTTATACATAAACTATTTAACTAAACATGTTTTAATGGTTTTTTGGGGGTTTGATCATAACGCAACATAAAAAACATGTACGAACCTGTGTTGTAGCATACAAGGACTTGAGTCGTCGAGAGGTGTTGAGACAAAATATAATTACAAGTAACTTATACATTTTACGTTATGTATTACAAGTTACATGTTTGTCATCAACAAAACAAATAAGAATGTATAGATTAAATATCGTAATATTTGCACTAACATACTCATTGTTAAAGAGTTCTTCACATAATTAGTTTGGATTTATCCAAGTTAGTTATTGTCTTACAAGGATGCTTGGATCCATAACCTTTGGACCTACACCCTTTTTCTTACCGGGTTGATTAACCGGATCGGAAAGGGGTAAACTAATGTCTCTCGAATTATCCACAGCTTTGTGTGACACTTGAGCACAACAAAATAACCCCTTTAAAGTGATAGCTATACGCTGTGGGCACAACAACGTAACTCTTTACATCAGGTATAACTAGAAAACTCAAGTCTTTGTCATTCGTGACGGTTAAACGCTCGAACAGGGATCTCAAAGAATTATGCATCCAACCAACCCCAATATCTTCAAGATACTAAGTACACGCACCCGTGATATCCCACGTAAACCTCAAATAAATAATAACGAATTCAAGCCGTAGTCACATCTTACGGTTAAATTCCCAAATCTAGCCTTCGTTACTTGGTTAGAATGAACTATGATAATGGTTTTTCTGATCTTGTCAAAAAATGTATCCCCGTGAAATTTGTAAACCAAAATTACCACTCTTTTAGCCAAGTATTATACCAAAATTCATAATAATCAAATTTGAGCCCAAAATCTACTAATATTCGGTTATAACATATACAGTCCAAAAATAGTCCAATTAGTAAAGACAACACAACAGGCCAATCATTCATGATTATTATAATGGTTCAACCCAAGAGTAAAATTCATAGCCTAATGCATATAAATTAAATACCCGGCCCCAAAAAAATTCATTAAGCCCAATCGAGAGTAAGAAATACCCGGTTAAGAGCATTTTGCAATCCAGATCCAAATCCAATAGCTAACCCTAATAATTAGGGTTATATAACAGCCACAAGTACACACCCTTCCTAATTTTTTTAACCCTAATCACAAATATGCGCCCCTACACTTACTTTTGTCTCCCGTTTTGTCAATCACACAACACAACCGCTAACATGATCCTTTTTAATCTTATGAACAATGATTAACAAGGCTTCATGATGATCTTGAATCGTTCACAGGTAGGTATGTAATTGTTTTTACGTTTTGTTTTTGGACTTTGAACGAGCCAAGAAAAGAGAATGACATAGTTGTTATTTAACTTTTCTTTTTGGTCTCGGATAATGCAATGCTTCATAAAAGATCAATGAAGAGTTTTTCTCTTTGGACAATGTATTAGGACGTGTATGATTACCAAAGAGTAAACTGAGATCTAATTCACCCATTTACTTTCTTTCTTGCAATGAAACAAAGATTGATAATAACATAGTTTTTATTAGTCATTCTTTAATTTCGGATATAAAAGAAATTTGTAGCTTCGTAAATAGATCAATGATGGCTTTCTCTTTTGCTTATGACTTTGTACAAATGTTTGAGTATCAAAAGAGCCAACCTGAGATCTAATTTTCTTTTCATGTTTGAGTCTTGGTATATCTTTTCTGTTTGATCAGTGATGAATGCTTTCTCGTGTGGTGGGACTTGTCTTTGGACGTGTCTTGATTACCAAAAAAGAGATTGAACTGAGATATAACTGTATTTACTTTTAATTTGCGAGTTATGATGTAGGAGTCTTGATTGATGATGATAAGTTGTAGTTGTTATGTGTGAAAGATGGTTAGGATAGATTTGGAATTTGATGTTGGCGGCTTGAGGGTGGGATAAAGCTTGTATGTCTTCTTTTCATTTCGTATTATTTTCTTCTTGGACTGATGATGAGTTAGACTGAAGTCCAAAGAGATGGTATTAGGTTTCGTGGTTTTGGTCCTTGTCAATTTACGAATAAGACATTCTTATTCGTAAACCTTACTTGTAACACTTTCTTGTTCGTAAACAGTTAGAGGTCATGGTCATTGACAGTTTACGAATAAGACTTGCTTATTCGTAAACCTTGGTCGTAAACCAGAGTCTTGTGCGAAAATATTCTTATTCATAACCCTTCTTAGTCGTAACTTTCTTATTCGTAAAATTGCTTATTCGTAAAGAGCCTTAGTCGTAAAACTGTGTCTCTTACTCGTAAACGTTTTCCTAATTCTTAACATAACGGTATTACGAATTTCTTTCCAAGAAATTCGTTAGAAATCCCTTATTTATAAGAAGAGGGTTTTGACTTTTGTTGACCAAGATTCCGACGAGTTTTTCCGACCATTTTTCCGTTCAGCATACACAAACCCATAAAAAACTGAATGATAAGCATCATTTTTAACCCATTGACCATAATATCTTGACCAATAAAGAACTGTTGATGACTGTTGGAATCACTCCTAAACATTATTTCAAGTGTTAGTGATTCATATGTAATAGTTAGCTTAATATGGCTTTTATGTTAGTAATCATGCCCAGGCTTATGTAGAAAGCCCATGAGCCTTGGCCCAAGTCCAATAAGGAAAGGAAGGGACTAGGAGTGTTTCCCTAGCTCCCTCTCCTATAAATACTCTTGTAAACCCTCACTTGAGGGTTGGTTGTTCAATTTTATCTTTCACTTGCACTCTACGCGTAACCTTTCTACACTTATACGTGTGTGTGTGTGTTTGGTTAGTTGTTCATCCGATCTATCCTCTTCTCTATTTCTTCTATTGATGCTAGTGTTACTAATATGGGAACCTAACAGTGGTATCATTCGCCAAATAGTTGGGTGAACATACTTTGTTTTTGAAGATTTTTGATCTTACGCGTAAACGAGCTTCTAACTTGTTCACGTTTAAAAACTGATTTTTAACACTTTTTAATCCAAGATTCTTGTCCTTTCAACGTTTTTAGGTGTTAAAATATATGTTTTTGGCAAAAAGTTTCAAACTTTACGTGTGGATCCTTGTTTTTCAAGCTAGGTTTTTACGTGGGTTAAGTTCTACGCATAACGTGTTTACAAGCTTTGGATCATCAAGTTTCACACTTTTGTGTTTTCTTGGTGATATTGAAGCTATTTCATCACAAAAATCTGGTTTGGAAACATCAGTTGGCAAAAATCACTTTTGGCTATTTTTTACGCGTAAGTGAAACCCTAATCTTACGCGTAACTGTTCCTTGGTTTGATCTTCAGTTTCGTGGATTACTCAGTGTTTTTCTTGCTTGGATAAGCCTGAAAACACTTTGACTTTGGATATCTCTTGCACTGTGATAGTGTAAAAGGTCTTTTGGGTAAAACCCTAAAATTACGCATAAGCTTAAGCTTACGCATAGATCTCCTTACGCATAAGATTCATTTTACGCCTAAACTTTGTCTTACGCATAAGTTAATCCTAAGCCTAACTTTTCTACGCTTAACTTTCTGTTTACACATAACTTTAGTGTTTTTTCTCATTCCTTACGCGTAAGCTAATCCTACGCGTAACTATTGCTGTTACGCGTATCTTTGGTGTTTTTACGCATAAGTAGTACTTGGCTTTTCTGTGATTTCTACGCCTAAGGATACTTCATCAACAACGGTTCATTCGACTACAAAGATCCATTTAACAACACAAGTTTTCAACATGTCCCAACCACCATACTCTAGCTATTTTCCTTTCACTTATAATCAACAACAACAACTAAGTCCACAACATCAACAATTTAATCATCAACAACAAATTTATCAACAACAATTTAATCAACAACATACTCCACAACTTGGTGCAATTCCACCACAAATGGTTCAACCACCACCTAGTCTTCAAATACAACCTTACACAAACTTCTACAATCAACATCCATCCAGGAGTACTATGAAGGAACCAACATGGTTTGGCAAGATGTGTGAAGCCTTAAGTAGCCAACAATCAATTCATGAAGCTGGCTCACTTGATAGACCTCCAATGCTCACTATCGGAAATTATGATCAATGGGTGATAAGGTTCTTTAGGTTTTGTGATCTAAAGAAGCCACATGGAAAGTTCTTAAAGAAGGTCATTATGGAAGGTCCATTTCAGATGCCTACTATTGTCACACCCGCAGATCCTAATGCCAATCCACCAATAGATGCTGTCACCAACATTGCAACCGTCTCAGACCTCACAGGTGATGAACTTCTACATTTTGAAGCCGATGAACTAGCAATGCAATACATCCTTTTGGGATTACCCAATCCGATCCTTCAAAGTGTTGATGCTCAAAAGACTGCTAAAGCAATGTGGGAACATATTCATCTTCTTATGGAAGGCACAACACTCAATCAGGAAGACATGGAATCCAAAATCTACTTGGCTTATGAACACTTCATGATTGAACCATGAGAGACATTAGAGTCATATCATCATCGCCTTTCAGACATCATCAATGATTTGGACAAACACAATATCATCATGCCACGAATTGCTGTCAACACTAAGTTCCTAAGTAGTCTTGGTCCGGAATGGGAGAAGTATGTCATTTTTCTCCGTCAAGCTAAGAATCTTCATCATGCTACATACGGATTGTTGTACGACTATTTGAAGCCTCACCAAAAAGAAGTTGACAAAGAAAGGGCTATCCGTGGACTCCCGGCTCCACAGTCACTTCAGGACAATCAACAACTTGCTTTGTGGGCTTAAACTAGTGTTCCTCCTCAACCTGCTTCTCAACCAACTGCAACCATCATACCATATGATCCGTCACAGCAACAACCTCAACAAACTCAATTGGTTCCATACAACAACAACAATGCTCAAGCACTTTACAGTGAAGCTGATGAGGACTCCGATGCTTTTGATGAATTGCAACAAGGATTTGCTATGATTGCTAAAGCCTTCGGCCGGTATACAAACAGATCCAACAATCGCATTCGTTCCTCATCAAACACAAGAAATCAGGCTGTTGTGAACAATGGACGCGTTGAAGTTCAGAATCGTGGTTATGGTCGTCAGATGGGAGGTGGTCAAGGGTTTAATGCTATAGGAAGGAATAACATGGGTGCTCCGCAACAACAAAGGGCTCAAGTGGTTGAACAAGGGAATGCTCAGAATGGGGTTAATGGTCTTCGTTGTTATAACTGTAATGAGAAGGGTCATCTGGCTAATGCATGTCCTAAGCCGAGGACAAGAGGCAGTGCTTATCACAAAGAGGCTTTGCTCTTGGCTCTTAAGGATGAAGCTGGTGGCACTCTTACCAACAAGGAACAGAGCTTTATGGCAGATGCAGATTCTGATGATGATATGGAGGACTTGCAGGCTAATGCAGCAGTGATGTTGATGGCACATATGCAAGCTCTACACATGAGTGACATAGGCCCAGTGTATGACACTGATGGCTTATCTCAGGTACCGGAACAAAACATACTCATTATTGATCTGATATCTCCGCCAATTTCTTCATCCGACAAGGATCAGAGTGTTCAACATGAGCCATCCACATCTCATTCCGATGATTATCAAATAGATCCCGTAGTTATATTTGATGATCAAGATGACCTTATGGTTAATATTGATAATCAAGTTGACTCCGTGGTTATATTTGAGGATCTAAATAATGATCATGTTGAGACTAACGTTGAACAAGATGAGCTTTTGTCTAAAAGAGAAATTGAGCTCTTGACCTTAATTAAAGACCAAGAATCTCGTTTGGAAATTTGCACGAAATTAAAAGAGAAAAATGCACTGTTAATTAGGGATAATGAATGCTTAATTCGACAAATCAACTTTTTCAAAACTCAAGAAAACCGTGAAAAAGGTTTTGAAGTCGCTTTTGCCAAATCACATCAAAACGAAAAATCTTTGGAACGACAGATTCGTGATCTCGCAGCTTCGAAGAATGCTTTGTTGTCTCAAATAGAACAAATGAAACATGAACATAAACAACAAATTAACGCTCTTACTTTGGAAACTCAAAAAGCCAAGGCTGAGTTGTTAACTTGTCAAAAACAGTTCTCTGAGTACAAAAAGCATTCAACAAAACGAATAGATGACTATCTTGAGGAAATTGTCGACTTACAAAACAAAATCAAAGAGTTTAAACCTGTTGTTTATAAACATGGTGAATCAATCACAACGATTCAAAAGTTTACTTTCAAACCAAATCCAAATGGATATGGACCGAATCTTGCTGATTACAAACCTAAGTTTTCACACAGAGCATTCAAACCAAATCTTGAAGTTTACAGTGCAGAACATAGAATTGATGATTCAATTATGACTGTTGTTGAATATAATCGCATGGAGGAATTAGATGCTGATGACGAGAGTCGATCAAAAATGGAAAATGTCGTTTATAACAAACCATTTAACTATTCAAAAGCCGTAACTTTTGTCACACAACATGATACTTCTAACAAACCTTTGGTTATCACACCAGTTTTTGAAGTTAGTCCCCAACACAATGGTGCACAAATTAATGGTCCTTTACCTTCACTTAGTGAAGTAAAAACTAATGTCGAAAGT
The DNA here is from genome assembly GCA_910596185.1 of Chrysanthemum makinoi. NCBI lineage: Eukaryota > Viridiplantae > Streptophyta > Magnoliopsida > Asterales > Asteraceae > Chrysanthemum > Chrysanthemum makinoi. The sequence continues at coordinate 10,841,273 of OU343224.1, forward strand.
TGTCGCGTTATCAAATACTTTGACACTTTCTTATCTGGCCTCAAAATTTTGGAACGTGAGATTGAATTTCATTCTGAAATAAAAGTTCAACATTTTCAATCGCCAATGGCGCGAGAACAAAGAGATATTCTTCAGAAAAGAATTTTACCCCATGTCAAAATTTTGAAAACTTGTGCACTATATTGGGAAAGGTATTTTCACAAGGAACTTGGTCTCATGAAAACAGTTTTCGAGAAAACAGAAACATCGATTTCAAATACTAAACGTAAAAAGAAACTGTTGAGAAAAGATGTTGATCGACTCTTGGAAGATGTTATCTGTGCTGATATCCATAATCTTGTGTTATTACAATCTGTTGCATATGCATCTAATTATATCTCTGCTGATACTGTTGATTCTGTTGAAATTGTTGAGAATACTGATAATGTGCTTCAAATCGAGTCTTTAAAAGTTGAAAATGAACGATTATTAAACGAACTTTCATATGCAAAACGTCGTCTTAATTGGTGTCAAAAAGATATTCACGATCAACAACTTGCTTTTCAAAACAAAATCGCCAAGTTGCATGAAAAAAATCTTAATCCAAAACTTGAGCAACTGGATGATCAAAACGTGTCTTTTAAGTGTCAAATCTCAAAATATGAAAATGAACTTGCAAAAGTTAAATAGGAATATGGTGTCATATTTGATTTACTCAAACAGACTCGTGATGAAGCATCAAACGAACTTGATCATTATCTTGCACACACTAAAGAAGTCATGAATTTTGCTGGAAATCTTCGTTCTGAAAATCAAGATTTGGTGCACACTATCATTAAGTTAAGGGAAATGTTAAGAAAGTATGAACAAGTTCAGCCTAGCATCATTAACAGAATTGCACCTGTAACACTTAGCACACGTGAAGCCAGATTGCCTACTGACAAAACACAAGTTACTAATGTGCTTCCCGCTACTGAAACAGGACTAGTTGCCTCTTTTCCAAACGTCCGCACTTCACAGCCTAGGAGCAATACAAGGAAGAATAGGAAGTTGCGACCTAAGAAAAGAATAATAAGGAATGCTGAAGTAGAAGAACACCCTAGGACTTTGAATAAGACTCACGTTGCACCTACTTTAGATATTGCGTCTCACAAATGTAATGGAAAAAGTGTTGTAAAGAATGCTAAACCTTTAAGTACTTTTGATATTCAGTCTGATGCTTCTTGTGTTATTTGTCGTAAAAGTATGCTTTCTGATTGTCATGACAAATGTGTTGCTAGAGCTATCTTGTCTCGTTTAAGGAATCCTAAGAATCAGAATACCTCTAGGCCCATTAATGCTTCTAAGTCTGTGCTTGGTAAACCGCCCTCCTTAGATTCTAAGAAACGAATTGATGTCCTTGTAGTTCCAGTATCACCTCCAAGGATTGTTGTACCACCTAGTGCATTCACTAAGACTAAAGCTAATACTAGTTGGAGATGGCAGAAATGGATACATAATACACTAGGATTTAAATGGATGCCTAAAATCATTGATGTGTGTATTTCTACTATAACTGCTAAGGAACCCTCTAACTCATCGGGTTCCACATCTACTTCTATTCCATCTGTGTCGTCTGTGTGTAATGCAGGTGATACAGATCATCCTTTGGATTGTTGATAGCGGATGTTCCTGACACATGACAGGCAACCTTAAACTGTTATCTAACTTTGTTGCAAAGTTCATTGGCACTGTCAGATTCGGGAATGATTACTTCGCAACTATCATGGGCTACGGAGATTACATCAATGGCAACATCAAAATTAGCAGGGTTTATTATGTGGAAGGCCTCGGTCACAATCATTTTTCTGTTGGTCAATTCTGTGATGGAGATTTGGAAGTTGCATTTAGGGAAAAAACTTGTTTCATTCGTGATCTACAAGGAAACGATCTTATGTCTGGCACCCGCAATTCTAGTCTCTATACAATATCAATGCAAGACATGATTGCTTCATCTCCCATCTGTCTACTCTCAAAGGCTACATCTACAAAATCTTGGCTATGGCACCTTCGTCTTTCCTATCTAAAATTTCAAACCATAACCAACCTTGCTCGACACAAACTTGTTGAAGGTCTCCCGAGATTTCGATATTCTAAAGATCACCTATGCTCAGCTTGTGAACAAGGGAAAAGCACTCGTGCTCACTTTCCTTTAAAGGTGGAACACAGCACTCAGCATGTGCTTCATCTTCTTCATATGGATTTGTGTGGCCCGATGCTCGTGCAGACGATTAATGGCAAACGCTACATTTTGGTAATTGTTGATGACTACTCAAGATGGACTTGGGTCTACTTTCTTCGAAGTAAAGATCAAGCTCCACAGATGATCATCACCTTTCTTACGAAAATTCAAGTTCAGCTCCGAAACACAGTCCGCCAAATCAGAACAGACAAAGGAACTGAATTTGTAAATCAAACTCTTCGGGAATTTTATGAGAAAGTGGGAATTGAGCATCAAACATCCATTGCACGCACACCAGAACAAAACGGAGTTGTTGAAAGATGAAACCGTACTTTAGTGGAAGCTGCCAGAACGATGTTAATCAATGCTAAACTTCCAGATTACTTGTGGGCTGAAGCTGTCTCAACTGCATGCTATACTCAGAACCACTCAATGATTACAAAATGTCACAACAAAACACCTTTTGAGCTTATCCACAACAGAAAACCGAATCTCAAACACTTTCATGTATTTGGATCCCTTTGCTATCCGAATAATGATCGTAATGACTTTGGTAAGCTCAAAGCCAAAGCTGACATTGGAGTCTTTATTGGATATTGTGAGAATTCAAAAGGTTACCGGATCTGGAATCGTCGTACAAAGCAAGTTATGGAAACGATTCATGCACATTTCGATGAGCTTACGGATATGGCTTCTGAGCATAACAGCTTGGAACCCGGTCACAACCGTTTAAACTTCCCTCAAACCCCATCATCAGCTGAACCAAGCCCTCAGCTTACTCGTCAACAAATGGAAAAGCTATTTGCTCCACTGTTTAGTGATGACATTGATGAACGTGCTCCAGGTGTATCCGATGTTTCCGTTGCTCAACCAGATACTACTCTTATACCTGATACACCTGCCACAACAACTACTGTTGAAGAAGCACCACCAGTTGACTCTACAACAACAGTTGAACAAACTGCATCCAACGACGCTGAACCAGCTGATGACGTTCTTAATGCAGTACCCCACGCATTTTTGATCCAAATGCTTCTTTAACCCGCTTGCTAATGAAACCGCTGCACTGATGTTGCGTAATCATCACAAGCCATTTGAATCCTCAAAATCTGCATAATGTATATCAACATCAACCTTCCACACATCGCGTTGATCAAAAGACCATCCTCTTGAGAATATTATTGGTAACCCGAATCAACCGCCGAACAAGACAACGCCTTCACACGATGGTGAACATTGCATTTATGCACTCACCGCCTGCCAATCTGAGCCTAAAACATTAAAGACGCAATGACAAAGGACAACTGGATTGAATCCATGCAGGAAGAACTCAACCAATTCAAACGCCTTGAAGTATGGGAACTGGTTGAAAGACCAACAGGGGTCTTCGTCATTGGTCTTAAATGGATTTTGGAAAACAAATTGATGTCAAGGAACCGTAATTAGAAACAAGTCACGCCGGGCTAGGGGTTATAGCAGGAAGAGGTATTGACTTTGAAGAATCATTTGCTCCGTTGCTCGCCTTGAGGCAGTCGCCGGATTTTTCTGCATTTGCGGCTCACATGAACATCACGGCTTTCAGATGGATGTCAAAACCGCTTCTCAATGGACAACTGAAGAAACGGTCTATGTTAGCCAGCCGAAGGATTCGTTGATCCGAGTTCCCTAATCATGTCTACAACCTAAGAAAGCTCTCACGGTCTCAAACAAGCCCCTCGCGCGGGTACGATAAGTTATCATCCTTCCTTATTGCCAATAATTTTACCAAAGGTCTCGGCCTAACCTACACTTTTATACAATATCACGGGGCTCACATCTTAATCGTTCAAATCTATGTGGATGACATCATTTTTTGGTCAACACATTTAAAATACTCAAATGCTTTTGCAAAACTTATGACAAAACATTTTGAAATGTCATGGATGGGTGAACTCACATTCTTCCTTGGAATGCAAGTTCATCAATCACCCCGTGGTATTTTTGAGTCACCCAAATATGCCCTTGAACTGTTAAACAAATTTGGAATGCAAACTGTGACACCTATGCCACACCAATGGCTCATACCAAGAAGCTAGACGCTGATTTACATGGGAAATTGGTGGACCCTACCAAATACCGACGTATCATTGGGTCTCTCATGTATCTAACGTACCAGCGACCTGATATTGTTTTTGCCATCTATCTTTGCTCCCGTTATCAGTCGCGACCAACTGAAACTCACCTCTTTGAGCCTAAAAGAATCCTCCTACATACAAGGAACCATTAACTTGGGATCCGTATCCAAGGATTCGGTTTTGAACTAATCGCTTCACCGTATCACGCAGATGCTTAGATTCACGAAAAAGTACTTCAGGAGCATTACAATTTCTTGGTGATAAACAGGTGTCATGGCAATCGAAGAAGCAGGATTGTACATCGCTGTCCTCAGAATATGTAGCCATGTCGGCCTGTTGTGCTCAAGTCATTTGGATGAGAACACAACTCAAAGACTATGGTTACGTATTTGACGTAATCCCGATGTATCGCGACAATCGGAGTGCTATTGCGATCTCGTGCAATTCAGTTCAACATTCGAATCAAAGCACATCGATCTTCGATATCATTTCATCAAGGACCACGGGAACAGTGTATCGTTGAATTATATTTTAGTACGTAATACCAATTATGCAGATCTTCTCACCAAAGCCTTAGCTCCTGCTAGGTTTAACGAGTTGGTCCACTGGATTGGTATGCGGTGTTTGACTCAAGAGGAACTGGATGAACTCTTAAAACATTCTTAAAAACCAGCCAAACACCAAAACCTCTTTTGTAAATATTTTTCAAAAACAAAATACAAAATTATAAAATCCGATAAAACAACAAAAATATTCTTCTATCTATATTTCTTTTAACATTGCAAGTACAATTCTTCCACAACACTCAAATCTTTCAAAATTCAAGTTTTTTTCGATCAAGTGTTGAGGGGGAGAAAGCTAATATTTTTCAGTTTAATAAAACCTTGTACTTGCATGTTATCCTATCCCGGTTGTTTCTTTAATAATGGTGGTTACTTTTCTCGGTTTACTCGACACTCCTCGACTAAAATTTATAAACTTTCATTATTTCTAAGTCAAGGGGGAGGTCGCCAAATTTTTCCAAATATCACTCGTTTGGTAACCAAAATGGAAGTTAAAGGCATTGGATGTAAATGGTAAAGGTGGAGGGACTAATATTGTCAAAAGCTCAAAGTTATTTGTCATAAAACTTCCACCAACCTCATTTATTCCTCACTTCATTATTATCTTACCAACCTAATCCTACGCGTAAAAATCAATCTCTCAATCCGCTTGCTTGATCTTCATTTTGTAAGTGGTTTTATAATTCAACGGTTTGTAAACAAAGGTTTTGATTTATATTAAAACCAACGGTTAGATTTTCACTTATGGTGATTTGGTGTTCTACGCATATGCGATGAACACCTAATCAAGTATGGGTGTTTGTAGAAAAGATAGTGTCAAAATGTTTATCTAACATCATTGAAACTATTTTGATCATTAAACACACCTGATACATGAATTGATTGATATTGGGAATTAGGTTTCGCGCTGAATGGGTATTTTCAAATGAGAACGTTTTTGGTTAAAAAGATTGTTGTGTGATGTTGTTTACAAGATGAATTGATCATATCCATGCTTAGAATCAACCCAGTAAACACTAATTGATTGATATTTAGAAATTAGGGTTTATGTTCTTAATATTTGGGTATTTTTGATTCATTGAGAATTTGATGTTAAAACTTGATATAACAACTCACTGACTTCTAGAACTACCGTAAAAGATTTGTGCAATTCCTATGGCTAGATAACTTAGCGTAAAATTGAACCTTAGGGTTTAGGTTTACGCATAATGTTCTTACGCTGAATCGCTTTATGCGTATTCATGATATGATCTGATGGTGATTGAATGTAGATGTTAATGATTGTGTTATGAAGAATTTATTTCAGGTTCTACGCTTGAAAATTCGTAATCAAGGTTTCTAGCAACCACGCATAAGGATCACCTTACGCCGAATGTTATGCGTAAGAAAATCTTACGCGCAACTATTACGCTAGGTTCTACATAAGGACTACGCGTATCCGTGAAGGATATGCGAACAAAGGACTCACGCGATAAGGTTGACTTCACTAGTAAGCCTTACTGAAGGTCTATATACGCCACGCTGCGAAGCTCTACGATAAGGTCCCCTTTTCCACGCTGCATATTTCTTACGCCGAAGTCAAGAACCCACGCATAAGCTTCGGCTAGGCGATATCACTCCCGCTAACGCATAAGCTTGCCATTTCTACGCCTAAGCCTTGTTTAACCTTAATTATGAATTGTTACGCGTGCAAACTTGTAAATAAATAAATCATAACGCCATAAAACCAATAATGTCACTATAAGCTTAAATGTTTAACAAGTTGTGAATAATAAGTGAAAACATGGACTTTAAAACTTAAAGTTAATCAACTCACGAACTTATCACGACGTCATTGGACTATTGGACAAACAAGTGACATTGGACTCAGAACAATCATCGATATATCACATTCAATAATTAGACAATAAAACCATCTGTTGACTAACATAATGTCTTTCGATATGTTGGTTCATTTGGCTAAATATCTTCGGATCACCATGGACGCCAAATGCAGAATGTGGATGCACCAAATGTTCTCACCGTTGCCGATATCTTCCCTAATGGCTATCCGATGAAGATTGGAAAGAACAACCTTCGTGTTGATTTTGATACTCTACATGCTCGAGTCTTCTTGCTTGATAGCCTGTGGACATTCTAAGAACCATTCTTATCATAATATGCTCACCAACCGCCACAGTTCGAGATCTACATTCAGCAATTCCTGGAACACAATGAAGCGGATCAAAGGCAAAATGTTGTGACCGTGACTCAATCACAAGCAAGTCACCATCACACCAGCAAAGACTTGCGGGCTATTCTTCTCCTATCTCCGTCATCGAAGCCAACCAATACAATGCACACCAATAAGAGACTGCTCAATTCATGATCAACATCGGTTATGACGGCAACAGGTAATCACAAGCACTCTTCCGCTGACTTGAAGAATATCCTCAGCCCTGAGAACCCTCTTCATCATCATCACAAAATCTGCTTCGACGGGATAGTGGTTATGAGCATCCCAAGCTCATGGAACTACAGATTTTTTGGGCTTTGGTCAACATGAAACATATCGAAGTTGAAGCTCTGATATGGGATGACATGATGTCTTTCCTTAAAAAGCGAGGCACCAAGATCCCATACATCATATACACAAAACTGCTGATCCAAAGAGCTCTTGGTTAAACCCGATATTCCCTTGAGACTCGGTGACCCAAACAATCACTCCATGTTGTATGAGCCTACACTCACCGTGATTCAAGGAATCTAAAACAAAGAAACAGGTGCCGTGGCCGCCGATCACCTTCTCTGATGAAATCAAACATCTTTACTCATACAAAAGGTATCTGGTAGCAGTTGATGAAGGTAAAGTTGTTTTTCTCGATGACAAGTCTTCTGGCACACCTATTAGGAAAACCGTAAGAGGCAAGCGTGAAGTGTTGCAAGCACCGAGAGTCAACGAAGTTCCCAAGAGAAACCTCCACTCAAAAGGAAAGTTCCATCTAAGGAAGCCTGTTTCTATTCCCATTCCCAAGTCTCGAACCAAAAGAAAGCTAGTTGATGAAAGCTGAGGAAAACGAATCGTGAAAGAGGTTATCTACTCTGAAACTGCAACCATTGACACTCAACAAAGCTAAACCTCCAATCCAAAAGTTTCAAGGAAGACCCCCAGATTTGAGCAAGAAGAAGAAAGCTCGATGAAGAGCCACTAGACACCGACCACAGGAAGAAGTTCAAAATCAGACTCCAACACAAGGCAAAAGAGTTTGAACAGAACAAAATGCGTGCCCCCGGAGGGTCTAGTGGTGTGTTCCTACACCACCCCTCGGATGCGTTAATCAACCCGATAAGGGAATTGGTGCCACCATTTGAGCAACAACAAAAGAACTTGAGGAACCAAACAGAAGTCTGAGAAAGAAAAAGCCTGATGAGGAAGCTCGGATTCAGTGCTGAAGAAAAGGATAAAACTGAAAAAGATGACAAGTGAACTATGATGACTTTCTTCAAAGTCCAATTCACCCGAGGAGAAAACTTCAACCTCCTAAGGACCTCAATCCCCTCATGTCTCTTCATCATCGATTCATCCTCTCACTCTTCACCACCACCATCCAAAAGATCAACCAGATCCACATCCAAATCAATGAAGAAGCCAACCATCTTGGATCTCAAGCTAAGACAAGAAGTAAAGTTGTCAAAAGTAAGGGAAGAAAGATGCGCCAACAAAGTCAATTTTCAATGTACAAAGATCTTCATGACGAGAATGACAAGATATCAGTTACCGAAAGGGAGTACATCCAAGTTCATGCAACGTGATCTTCAAGGGAAATGAATGAGATGATAAAGGTTACACTCACAAGTTCCTTCTTGACATCGCTCCCGTATGACAAGGAAATGTACACCAGATAACTCTATCCGAATCTATTGCATTTGGCCAAGCAAACTATGAGATCAACACCTATGCATGTGAACATCAATCCAGCTTGATCCCATAATATTCTCTAGATGCTGAATTGGTTTCCGTGCTAGTAGCTCAAATGTCTAAACGATCTGAACATTTACTTCTCTAAGGTAAATCGTTTAAGCATGCTGCCGAATACCAACTCAAATCAGATATGTAGAAGAGCTCAAAGGCCTAAACGCCCAAGAGACGCATGAAGATAAGGATAAGGATAAAAATGACGAGCCTAACGCCCAAAGAAGCATCCGGAGAACCATCATCTATGCCACCACCACCCAAGGACTCTCACCACCAAGACGATCTCCTCCTCGCTTCTCCGACAAACCTCGGACTCGAAGTTACCACCCCAGCAGAGAAAACCGGTGATCACTTTGAGTATACTGGTGGTGACGATGAGGAAGTCCCCGAGCCCCAACAACAACCCACCCTCCCGGCCAACAAAGAAACCATCATCCTCATCAAAGCCAAATAGGGAAGAAAAAGACGTCAGCCGATGTCATCTCATGGCTAGACGAAGATGACACCGAGTTTGAATGGTTTCCTAAACTTGTTGATGCCACTCCCCGCCTAACCGATGATCCATATATGGTAGAAGGTAGTACGCTTGAGCATGCTAAGTTATTACAAGAGAAGTTCCGTGAAGAAGATGATAAATCGAGTTGAAACGAATCAAGAATGAAGCATTTCAACTACTCAAAGACAGTTCGGAAAGTGCTATTGAAGTTGAATATCACCTTGATAACATAGCACGAGCCATGTCTAATAACATTGATTGGCTCAACCTCGGCAAACATCGACTTCACCAAAAGGGACAACCTCCATACTACACCGACCGCTAAACCTCTACCAACGACACAACGGATCAACCTAGGATTCCATTTCGCTACTTCTTCAACAAAGATTTGAATTTCTTCTACACTAGCGATGGTACAAAGAAATACGCTACATCACTTACACTTCCGCTCCCCGCACCATATACTCCAAACCGCATAGCCATCAAGAAAGGGCTACCCACATTTTTCCAAGACGTGGAACAGATGACATTGATGCAATAACGGGATTCATCATTGGCTTCGATTTAATCTACTACAAGCCGCTGTGTTCGAAAGTCTCAACATGAAGTGTTCAAGGATAAAGGGATCGGTGGCTAAGTGTACATGTCACCCTTTCGCCTAAATGGGATTACACCTTTCAAAGACTATCGTGGTCAAAAGACAAGATGAAAGGACTATGCATTCTGGAAGCGGACTTCGAGAACTTGTCTCAGACATTGAAGATCTAGATTCTGCAAAGTACTGAAGAATGAGACATTTTCGACCGAAATTCAACGCATACATCAAGTCCTTACTCATCTTCATCGCAGCATAGTGATCCAAGAACGTAGAAGATTTACAACTTCTGTTGAATCATATCAAACCCGTCAACTTCACCTTCATGACGCCTAGAAATACCTCGACATCAACAAGTTTCACAATACACTCTCATCAGAAACCATTCGAGTAGTTTACCGCAGAGGAACTACAACGAACTGGATGCGTAGAGATCTTCACAAGTTTGGGGATCACGCATTGAAGAAGGTCAGGGATGGCTTGGCTTATAGGTCAAGGAGATACATGAAGGAATTGGTTCTCCAAAGCGATGGAATTCTAAGGATAGACGGGATGTGAAGAGGATCATCACCCTAATTGATGAAAGGTTGTAAAGAAGGGACCGCCGTAACCTGGAGAGCTTTGTAGGTGGTCGCCCCAGATTTCGCCTCACGTGCTATCAACGCTCTGTCGCATTCCTGAAAGATTGATGGACTTCCCGTACCCCTTAACTGCTTCTATTTCATATTAATTTGGATGTGATTATTTAATGACAATGGCTTGTGCACACATAATGCTGTACAACCCGCTTGTAATGAAAGGACCCTGTGGTAACGCCTGCCACAATCCTTATAAAAGGAGAGAAAGCTTACTGAGTAAAACCTATCAAACCTTTCATTTTTTAAAAGGTTTTGCTCAAAAGAACAAGTACTTTCCTTATTTTTCAAAACCTCAACCGCTTATATCACTTGTTGAGGGGAGTATTTGACTATAAAATTTTGTTCACAAATTTCTTGTGTAATAATCTTCCCACAAAACTCAAAATGGTCATATTTATTCTCAACATTTCTTCAAAAATAACATTTATATGCCATTTTTGAGGGGGAGAAAAAAAATTATGTGATAAGAAATATGTTGTGTTGCTATTGAATCCTCGTGTGAAAAGACTTCAACCCATGAATTGACGATCCGGAATACATTGAAAAGATTTGTCTTCCAAGACTTATCCAAGTAAATTGTACCCATTCGAGAAGCTCTTGATAGACATGAACTTTGACGGGTTTGACAACCTTTCGGCGTTGTCCACATCTTCAAGGTAGTTATTAGAGCTAGTTGTCACCTAAAAGCCGACAATGTATCTCTTTAACTATGCAACGTAACCGTGTCTTGCAAGGGATTGTCTATCTTGAGTCGATCAATCAAGTGCGCGCTCTCTCCTCGCAGAGTTTCGTTAAAACTCTTAAGCACATGGAGGGGAGTATTTCGAGAAATATAAAACTCAATGGTTCAAAATGTTTTTCATTCACAAACACTTTGAGATTTTCATGAAAATGGTTTTATGCAATGGAGTTATAAGGTGATTAAGGTTAGGAATAAACCTATGATCCGCCAGAGTCGGAGGGATCTACCCAAGGACACTACCAATAGTTAGAATTAGAAGTCCTTAGGTATGATTATAAAAAGGAGAAAATGAGAATCGGAGAAAGAAGGAGTCGAAGAAATAAAAAGAAAAGCAAAGAAAATGGTGAAAAGAAATAGCCCTCCAGATTATTCAACTTAGTGCATAATCGGTTCAATTCATATATGGGTTGTCACTAGATGACACCGGTATTGAAGATAAAAGTCGTCATGGACCCAGTGACGCATGCACTAAACCTTCTTAGCCACTCAAGTTTCTCCCAAAAGAAGCTTATTTCATTCTCACAGGAACCCTACGAAATCTACGGCTCAGAGATTGCTGGTATTGAAGAAGGAGACCCTCTCCTAGTCTCCGCCAGAAAACCAAATGCACTATTGAGTCTAGAGCCACGAGATTCATCAAAAGATCTCATAGGTACACTTGACATTTCATCACTTGTTGTACAACAATAAGAACAATAAAGGGTAATGCGTTATCGAGTCCTACACGATCCTAGCAACTGTCGAGAACATTTATGAGAGGTTCACTATTGTGATCCTCGGTGATTGAATGGAAACCCTGCCAGTGGTCAACATCAAACAGCCCGGCACAGCAGTCACTTCGTAACTCCCCGCGATTACTTTAGTGTGTCTCAAACGGCTCTAGTCGCAGGAGGTGATGCTTCTGTGTACCTCAACACTCATCCGAATCAGAGTGTACTTCTGGTACATCGCGTTATCTCACTTGTGGGACTCCACCAGAACGCCTTTGTGAGAATTAGAGTTGTGTTTTCACACTATGCCTGTTAACACCTCGGTTCAAACTTGTAAGTTGGAACCGCTTATTACTAACCTTCTTATGTTTTCTTATGGAAGCTTCTGATGAATGATCGCAGCAAATTCTTCACATGCTCATACCAACAACATCACCAATGGAAGTTCACTCAAAAGGCAACACAAACCAAATGATTCTTCATCAAGTCAAAGAATCTACAAAGTTAAAGACTAAGAGAACTTCATCAAGACTATAATCCAACGTTAAAGAACGGTGAGCATGTTAAAGAATGACGGAGACATGGAGCAACGAAGGCAACGACATACAACAACATACTATCACTACCATCACAAAGAACAAAGATCAAAGAACAAAGATGACGCCAAAGCAGAATACTTCAAAAGAAACAATTTCTACACCGAGATTGTTCATTAAGACACCTCTTCACAAGAAAGAAGAATGTCAAGACGCCAAAGCTACTATTACATCAGACCTACATCGCTATCACTCTTCATTCATCACCAACACTTAGGGGAGATTGTTGGAATCACTCCTAAACATTAATTCAAGTGTTAGTGATTCATATGTAATAGTTAGCTTAATATGGCTTTTATGTTTGTAATCATGCCGGCTTATGTAAAGGCCCATGAGCCTTGGCCCAAGTCCAATAAGGAGGAAGGGACTGTGAGTGTCCTAGCTCCCTCCTATAAATACCTCTTGTAAACCCTCACTTGAGGGTTGGTTGTTCAATTTATCTTTCACTTCACTCTACGCCATAACATTTCTACACTATACGTGTGTATGTGTGTTTGGTTAGTTGTTCATCCGATCTATCATCTTCTCTATTTCTTCTATTGATGCTTGTGTTACTAATATGGGAACCTAACAATGACCATGTTAACTGACCACGTTTTTCACGATTATGGTACAAAAGGTGTTAAAAGATGATGTTATACAAATCTGTAATAGAGACCAACAAAACAGATTCTAACATTAAAATTGAAAGCTTGAGACTATGACCACTTATGGATACACCCAAAAAACTGTTATAACCAAATGAATAAGAAAACAGTAAAAAAAAACTTGTTAAAAAACAGTTTAAAAGGTGACGATTTTTGACAAGATAACACCACAAAATCAACCATAGTAATAAAACCTTGCTCTTTATACCACTTGTAGAATCGTTGTTTAGGTTGATATGGTGATTCGAGAGGTCGGGGATGATGGTAGAATACCATCTCCATAAGAAAGAGATGAAATAGAGAGAGAATTGAAGAGAAATACTATGTGTTTATTGATAAGTAAAAGAGAAAATACACAAAGAGTCTCACCCCTTCATGAAAGTATGAAGGGGTATTTATAGCCTAACACAACATAACTATTACAATATTACCTAACTAGTCCATGTGTTTTGACTAAATAAGATAGATAATGTAATTTCTCAGAAATGTCGTTCCATTTACGTGTTAGGAGCAATCCCAACAAACATATCTAAACTTTAGGTTATATTCAAATGGTAAAATAAAATGTGGTTCCAGATTTTTTGGTTTTACAATTTATGTAATTTACTCTAAGGACGGTGGCTGCAATTTTGAAAACCCAAAAGGATCATTTATGTAACTTGGAAGGATAAATGGTCAAACTACTCATATAAAAACAATATGTCAACATTAATACTAATAAAAGTCTTTTTTTATTCGCTATTTTAAAAAGTTTTTTTGAACAAATATAATATTTTTTAAATGCTAATCTCATAAAAAAAATGATGTGGATGTCGTAGCCATTGGCTACGGAAACCAATGTGTATCCCATATTACTTATTGAGTGTGTTATAAATTTATGAATTATTAAAAAGAATACATAATAGTAATCAAATACGGAGTACTACGTGCTATGCTAATTTACATATTTTGTTAAATATTTTTATCAACTACTACTGTAATGTAAAAAACTCTAGTTTCTGGCGTATGTTAACTTAAGAAACCATTCAAAAATACTTTTAGGTTTAATTTCAACATAAGAAGTTTAGGAAATTTTTGTGTGATGAATTTTATACAATTGAATATGAGGTTCATGTTTTATATATACTATACATAATTGCAAATAATTTAAATGTGATAGATGGTATTCGATGATAAATATACTTGTATATTTTAAAAAAAGTTGAATAGAAAACGAAGTCCCGCCGCAACGTGCAGGGGTGTAAAACCTCGTATATTATATTTTCGCTTTCACGTATTATAGTGTTATGATTATCTTTTTTAATAAACACAAATTATTTTTGAAGTTATGCTTTATGTATGTATTAGTTGAGAATCGAACCCAATAGTCGGTTTGACAACCCTTATACCGATAGGTAAAAGGTAAACAAAACTGGAGGAATACGGTTTTTATGGAAGTGAAGAAATGTAGTTATTCACGCTTTCCCTAATGAAAGATTGGAGACTGAAACATAAGACATCTTTAAACAAGTCTTTTTGTGGATTTTCAACCGCTCCACATATAAGTGAAATAACACTTTAAATTGGGACAATTGGGTTTTTTTTTACTGATGAGGTGTTTTATTAAATTTGTTTTCTTAATTAAGAACTATTGGGGAGAGTTAGGATCAAATAAGAAGAAAAATTAAAATGAAAATAATAAGAAAAAATTACAACCACACATTTCAGATGCACTTACAAATTGCATCTCTTTTAAAAAATCTCACTCTGATTTAAAATGTGACTATAAATTCTTTTTATTATTCTCATTTTACCTTCGTGAACGGTTTCTTTTAGTTTGAGTATGGCATGTTGTTATTGTCTATTCGGGTGCTTGTATATCTTTTGGCTGAAAACCATCATCTTTTGTAATTTTTGGGTCCTTTTTGATTCAGACGATCATTGTTCGAAATGTTTGGCTTCTTCCAATAAACTTAAACATCAATAGGTTAAAAATCCTACTATTTGATAGTTCGTTATTAATATATCTTAAAAATGTTCACTAATAAAAATTTCACAATTTAATAAAAGTGTAACCGTCACAATACAATATTAGCGTACTTGTAAAATAATAGGAGTATATTTATATTTTAGAAGTCTTTTAATTGGTTGAAAGCTAAAACAAATACTAATAAATTTGAAATAACTTGAATGGTATCATAGACAATATAATTATACGAGGGAGATAAATATTTTACTATTATGGCTTGTTACATCTTTATCTTTACTATATAAAATGGAAAAAAGGTCAAAGGTGAAAGTGAAAACTTGAAATTTGAAACTTGAAAAGTCAAAGTTAAATATTAAAGAAAAATGTTATCTTTAGGATCCCTCTAAAATGAATTCATAATTTCCACTAAATAAGGGGAATTACATATATCCTCATTTAATCACTATTAATTACATATTGACTATGCATGTATTCATGTTTAACTTGCATCGTAGTTTTATTGTCAAAATGACCCAACATTTAATATAAAATTACCAAATGATGTGACTAAAGTTTTTTGTTAAACTTTAAAGATATGTTATAGTTTTGTAACTGATGATAACTGTCGTGATTTCTTTTAAAAAATCGCATCGAGTAAGAAAACGGCCCAAGCAAGACACGCCAAAACGCATGCTGAATCTTGACTACTAAACGCAAATTTCGCTAAACGCATCTACCAACTACAAGACGTTATACAAATCGCTAATAAAAGATCAAAACTACCTAAATAAAATTTTAAACTAATATTTTATTTATATTAAAAACTTAAATGTATTATATAATTTTTTAAAACAATCGACGTTCTCATAATCATAGAAAAAATGTGCCCATAATACTCATTTAAGTTTCACGTGCTTATATCGCCAATTTCAAAAAAATGAGTGTGTTAAACTTCAAATTTTAAAAATTTTTGCCAATTTACTATCTTTTTTGCTGTAAGACATTTCACACCTCTAATTAATTTGTAAAAATTATTTTGATAATAGAGATGGATACAAGAAAGGGTATAAATGTCATATGCTAAAGTAATTTTAACAAGACAGAATACGGAATTTAATATGTAAATCGGGTATTTTGTTATTATGATGCTTTTAAATATTTAATTAATAGTGCTACTTGTGCTACTCTTTCTCAGATTCAACGTAAAATAAATAATCCAGAATTAATAATTGATTGGCTTTCTTGTTTCATACCTCTTTGTTACCTAATTAACATAATTTTTTGTTTTGTGTTGTGAAACAAAAAATATGTTTTAGTCCCGCTAGACAAGTAAAAGATAGATAAAAAATTTAAATGCTGTTAATAATTACTTAAAAATATATTAAAGAACTAACATAATTGTTTGACAGACCATGAATGATTTGTAATGTTGAGAAATAATTTTCACATGTAATATAATTACCATTAACTTATCAATTCTATAACTATATGTATATAATTACCATTAAGAATGCAAACTAATATTAAATTAAAACAGATTGATATTTAAATGGAAAAGTCAATACAACTTTTTTATTATTATTATGCCAAAGCTGATCCATATTAAAACTTTAAAACGAAAAATCTCAAATTCTTTTCAAACTAAAATTTCTACATAAATTCAAAAGCTTTGACTTTAATGAATAAATACCATAATAATTCATACCTAAAATTTCAAAGAAATGAATGACAAATTTTGACAACTTTTACTAATGTAATTTCCCAAAAAAAAAATATTTTAATTTATTTAAGCTGCAACACTAATAATTTCTAAAAGTTTACCAACAAATTATGTTTTATAAGGCACTATATTACAACTTATTTTTATCATATGTTAATTCATGTTTATCAAAGCGATCTCGCTATATCTTTATCTTACTTCATATAAAATGGTGCCACAAAAGGAAATAAAACTTGAAAAGCCAGTTAAATATTAAAGAAAATGTTATCTTTATGATCCCCTAAAATGAATCATAATTTCCACTAAATAAGGGAATTCATATATCCTCATTTAATCACTATTAATTACATATTGACTATGCATGGTCATTAACTTGCATCGTAGTTTTATTTGTTAAAACTAATCTAACATTGAATATAAAATTAGTCAAATGATGTGACTAAAGTTTTTTTGTTAAACTTAAGATATGTTATGTTTGTTACGTGAATCAGATGCCATTAACTCACGTGATTCAAAAAAATTGGGAATAGGTAAGAAATTGGCAAGCAAGAAGTTAAATGGGCATCGCTAGAATGATGTAAATGTATTTGCTATAAATCTTACTTAGACGTTATACAAATCGCTAATAAAGACTACCAAAAACTTCAAATAAAATTTTTAAACGTAGATTTTATTATATTAAAAACTTAAATGTATTATATAATTTTTTAAAAACAATCGAATTCTACACTGAGGGAAAAATGTACTAATGCTATTTAAGTTTTCATGGCTTATATGTGTAATTTCAAAAAATGAGAAGTTAAATGTGCCCAAATTCTTTTAAAATTTTGCTTTTACCATCTGTTTGAATTTGGACAATTTAAGTTGAGTAAATGGTTTTGATAATATGATGGATACAAGAAAGGGTATAAATGTCATATGCTAAAGTAATTTTAACAAGATGGGTAAATATGGACTTAATATGTAAAATCGTATTTTTGTTATTACATGCTTTTAATGAAATATTGTCTTAATAAATGTGGCTAATCAAGTACTTTTCTGTATTCAACAAAATAAATACCAAATTAATAATTGATTTGCTTTTATACTTCTTTATTAGGTGAATTAATTAATTTTTGTTTTGTGTTAGGAAATGAAAAATATGTTTTAGTAAAGTAGACAAGTAAAAAGATAGATAAAAAATTGAAAGGAAAGAATAATTACTTAAAATATATTAATGACCATTGACAAAACTCTAAAGTTAAGAATACAAAAACAAAGCAAATCTTCTTTAAAAAACATACTTTCTGATTTAAAATGAGGTTATGAACATAGTTTTATTAATCTCATTTTATGGTAATCCTTTTACACGTAGTAATTACAAATTAAGACCCATCAAAGAAAAATTGAAAGTTAAGTCAATATTGAATATTGCAATTATCTTAATGCATTGTTGAATGTTGGAAATATTTTCACATGTAATATAAACCATTCATCAATTTTATAACTATATTACATAATTACCATTAAAAATGCAAACTAATATTAAATAAACAGAAAATGTTTAAAGTTTTTCAATACAACTTTTTTTATTATTATTATTATACATAAAAGATATCCATATTTCAAATTAAAAAGTCGAAAATGCTAAATTACAATCTTTAATAAAAATTTCTACATAAAAATTCAAAGAGTATAAATCTAAATAAATATTACCATACAATTCATACCTAAAATTTAAAAGAAAGAATATAAATTTTACAACTTTACTAAGTAATTTAAAAAAAATTAATTTATTTGCTTAACACTAATAATTTCTAAAAAGTTTACCAATAAATTATGCTTTATACGACCATATTACAACTTATTTTTTATTATATAATTCATACATGATCATATGCATCTCGCTATATCTTTATCTACTATATGTTAAAAAGTCAAAAAGTTAAAACTTGAAAACTTGAAAAGTTAAATATTTTAGAAAAAATGTTATCTTTAGGATCCCTCTAAAATGAATTCATAATTTCCACTAAATAAGGGGAATTACATATATCCTCATTTAATCACTATTAATTACATATTGACTATGCATGTATTCATGTTTAACTTGCATCGTAGTTTTATTGTTAAAATGACCCAACATTTGAATATAAAATTAGTCAAATGATGTGACTAAAGTTTTTTTTGTTAAACTTTAAGATATGTTATAATTTTGTTATGTAACTGTATGCTTGTCAACTTGTCGTGATTTCTTGAAAAATTGGGAATAGAGGTGGCAAAACCAAAGGTCGGGCAAGACAAATAAAATGTAAGACGGCTAGAATGCAAGACGCGCCTAAACGCATGTATTTAAATGCAAGACGGCCAACGTACAAGATGTTATACAAATCGCTTAATAAAAGACCAAAAACGACGAAATAAAATTTTTAAACGTAATATTTTATTTATATTAAAAAACTTAAATGTATTATATAATTTTTTTAAAAACAATCGTAATGTTTCTACAATTGAGGAAAAATGTACCAAGTACTCATTTAAGTTTTCAAAGGCTTATATGCCAATTTCAAAAATGAGTGGGTTAAATGTGCCAAAATTTTTAAAATTTTGCCAATTTAGTCTATCTGTTGCAAGACATTTCACACCCTAATTCTAGTTGCAAGTAAATGGTTTTGATAATAGAGATGGATACAAGAAAGGGTATAAATGTCATATGCTAAAGTAATTTTAACAAAATGGGTAAATATGAGAATTTAATATGTAAAATCGGTATTTTTTGTTATTATGATGTTTTGGTGGGGAATTAATAATAAGTGTGCTACTTGTGCTACTCTTTCTCAGATTCAAGAAAATAAATACGGTAATTTAATTGATTCTTTGCTTCATAAATTCTCTTTGTTACCGAATTAATATAATTTTTTTGTTTGTGTTAGGAAATGAAAAATATGTTTTAGTCCCGCGTAGGACAAGCAAAAAGATAGATAAAAATTAAACAGAAGAATAATTACTTAAAAATATATTAACGATGTAGAGGCCCACTAAAACTCTCCAGTTTAAGCAATACACAAAAGCAAAGTTTACGTAAACTAAACATACCTTCTTATTAAATCTAAAAATGAGTAATATGAAACATAGTTTGGTTAAATCCACTGTTTTATGGTAATCCTTATTACACGTAGTAATTACAAATGTTCAAGTACTAAAAGAAAAAATTGAAAGCTAAGTGTCAATATTGAATATTGAACCAATTATCTTTAATGCATTGTTGAATGTTGAGGAAATAATTTTCACATGTAATATAATTACCATTAACTTATCAATTCTATAACTATACATACTACCATTAAAAATGCAAACTAATATTAAATAGAAATATTCGCATATTTAAAATGAAACAATACAACTTTTTATTATTATTATTATACATACAAAGATGTATCCATATTTTTAAACTTAAAAGTGAGATGTTAAATTTTCAAATTCTTCAGAAACTAAAATTTCTACATAAAAATTCAAAAGAATTTGACCTTAATTGAAATAAATACCATAACAATTCATACCTAAAATTTCAAAGAAATGAATGACAAATTTTGACAACTTTTACTAATGTAATTTCCCAAAAAAAATTAATTTATTTGCTAACACTAATAATTTCTAAAAGTTTACCAACAAATTATGTTTTATAAGGCACTATATTACAACTTATTTGTTGTTATGTTATACATAGCATGATCATCGCGATCTCGCTTATAAAATATTAAAATACGAAATCTAACTATATGATTTTTTAAAAATATTGTTGACATTTATATATCAGATAGTTGAAATTAAAATGATATTGCAGAAATAATCAATGCTTACAAATCACAAAACATCAGACGATTTATTATTTACCACCTGTTCATTTTTTTGTTCGTTTCATGACAAACACGCTAAATACAAATGCTTTCCAAATATTGCTATAATGATTGTGTATGATTGGTGCTTTTCTTTAGCGGCTACAAATTTCAAAGATATTAAAAGTGCTTTTGAATAATTAATAAAATATATTATACAACCGTGATATATTTTGCGCAGTTTCTAGTAGTTTTTTACATTTTCCAAATCTCGCGCTATGAATGATAACTACAAAGTGCTCAATCAAGAAGTTCGTCAAGAGGATTCAACACCTCAAATGCCGCTATATAAATTTTTTACACGCCGGAGTTGCATGTTAATATCTATAATTGATTAATGTTTATTTTCAGCCATAAATATTTTATATGCTCTTCGGATACACGTATAATTTCGTGAATTATCATGTTACAAAAACACTTCACCACAATATCGGCGATAATCGTTAATTATTCGCCATGAACCACGCCGCTAAAGGCGACCGCTTCTGTCATACCATATGTCTTGTGTTTTTATAGTTTATTTTGAGTTAATTATATAAATCGCCCTGGTTTGGCCAAAATTACTGGATTCGGTTCCTATACTTTCATTTAAGCTATTCTGGTTTACAATCTTACCGATTTCATTCCCGATCCACCAAATTCTATGTTTTGCGTCATGTGTTAAGTCCTTCGCGGTAACCAACTGCTGTTTTATATTGTTATTCCTTCGGATTAAATTTTGCACCGCAATTTATTTTTAAAATATACTTTTCCCCACATTACTCCAAGTTAATACACCATGTCTGGTTGTCTGCCGCTTTTATCCGCTTCGCCACGCTTTTTCCACGCAAAATTATATGGTCCATGTTTATTATTTTTTTCCTGCTTTTCCCGCTTTTCTTATCAGTTTTAAATTTGTCCGTTTTTCTTGATTTGCTGCTTTCGTTTGTCCTGTTCACCTTTCCGCACAGACGCTTTATCGGTTTTACGCTGTCCGTTTAAAAAAAATTTTGATGTATAAAAAAAAAAAATTGAATAAAAAAAATATTTTTCGAATATATATATTTTAAAAATATGTCCGCTTTTTCAATATTTTCGGAATTTTTAAGATTTGCAAAATATTTGAAAAAAATATTTGAATTTTTTTCATTATGTCCGTTTTTTAAAATATTTGAAAAAATATTTTTTGTTCAATTTTTTTTTGAAATTTTATTCAATTTTTAAAATTTGATATTTGTTTTTCAAACGTAGTAGAAAACAGAAAAACGAAACAACTAAACGAAAAACGGACAAAAACTTAAAAAGCAAAACGGATAAAAAATGGACAAAAACGATAAAACGACAAACAGTAAAAAGATACAAAAGCATATAAAACAGACGAAAAGGGATAAAAAGAGATAAAACGTAAAAACTAATTAAAAACGAAGGAAAACGGATAAAAACAAACGACGATAAAAACGCACAAAAACGAAAAAAATGAGCAATCTATTATTAACGGAAGAACTAATCGAAAACTATATTTTAAAAAAATAAGGACTAATCTGCAAAATTTATTAACGAAGGACCTAACATACGCGAAAACACTTAACGGACTGCACTAACGAAGGACTAACCGCGAAAAACACTTAACGGATCGGTCGGATCAAGGACAAAATCCGCAAGATTTGTAAAACCACGTGGACGAAACACACCGAAAAATATAGGGACAATATCCGTAATTTTGACCAAACCACAAGGACGATTTATGTAATTAACTCTTTATTTTTTATTCATTGTTTCATAGTCCAAAACAGAAACATTCCTATTCCTATGACCATACCAATAGTATAATCATGCAGATCCCAATTAGTTAATGACTATTACTATCAAATTGACAAAGATGTTTTTTAGATTTGGGCCCACTATCACGAATGAATTTATACATATTCTATACTCCATATACATATCTTTCATAGTTGAGGGACCCACCACTACTATCAAATACATATTCATTGTCAGAGAGTATACCAAATACATACTTAAAGGTAGTAAACGATACGAAAATCTTTTCCTAAAATCACCCGAAACAAAATTCACAAAACTTACCATGCACACACATAACAAATTTTTTTTACTAAACCCTAATAAGATACCCCCAATCTCTACCAGCTGGACACGTGGCATCAGCCACCACTCTTCCTTCCATCTTCCATATATATTTTTCCCTTTTATTTTTTTATCATATTTTTCTATCCTCCTCTTCTCCAAGCAAACAATCTCATCTCATTCTCTCTCTCCCTCTCTCTCATCTTTCAATCATCAAACTGCTTATTTTCTGCTTATTCATAATGAAACGGAACCCTTTACCACTTCCTTCAGAAGTAGAAGTTGAAGCTATTGAAACTTTATTAAGTTTACCAAACTTAATAATGAAATATGAATTGTTAAGTCAATATAGTTTCACTTGGGGTATTAAAAAGAAAAGATCTGTTTTGGTTAATCGGAAAGTGACGTCATCCTCTGTGGTTCTGGATGCTGATAAAAGCCCTTCAACTCCTTTGTGTTTCGTAAATAGTGACGGTGGTAGTGACGGTTTTGATAAGGCTAATAAACCGTTGCCTTCTTTATCTTTCAAGAAAATATTAAAGAAAAAGGTATGAATATTTTTTCTGAGTTTTGTGAAATTTTGAAACATGGGTTTTGTTTGGATTGTGATTTTGGTATCTGTGTATATTTTAGATTTGTTTAATTTTGATGTTTTGATGATTCTTGATTTTATGTTACTATGTCTCTGTTTTTTATAATGTTCTTGATGCTTTGATATGATTTCTTTACTTAATTATTGAATTGTGTATTGAGTATTGGATTGGAAGTTTGACATGTTGATTGTAGATTACCATTAATTATTTTTTATTTTTTTATTCCTATTAATATTGAAATTATTTCTTGAGTTTTTTTATTCAGGATTTACCTTTTTCTTGATTTTTGAATATTAATGTTTTGCCCTAATTTTTGTTACAGTTGGTAGATGATTTGAAGGTGAAATTAAGTGGAATGCAAGAAGAAAACGATAAACTCAAAAGGGTATGTAATCTCATAACTTTTACTTTTATTGACTTTTTCTTTGAAATAATATTTTCCTAATATTGGTTAATTAATTCTTAAATTATGGAAACAGGATATTGCATCAATGGCACAGAAGAAGCAAGAACTTCAAGCTCAAAATCTGGAATTAAAAGCGAAAAAACAAAAGGTACTACCTATTTTATTTTGTAAGTTTAAGTTTTAAGTCTACTTTGATTACTCCTATTTATGAACTTTATTTGATGTTTTAAATTGAATTACAGATAAGTTATACAAGAAACATGGAGGATATGCAGTTATGGAATAATCCTCTGAAAGTGAATCTTGATCAACATGTTCAACAACGTTATCATCATCAACAACAACAAATTTCCATGTATGCCCCTCAACAACAACGACAACAATACATGGTAGATCCAAACACTGGCAAAGTAATGACAATGTCATGCTCTAGTAACATTAGCAGTGGTGGTAGTAGATTTGATTTGTTCAATCAGATAGAGCCACGTGTCCAGAGAGAGACTTATGATTTCATGTCTAAATCTCAACCATTGGATCATGGTAAATACATGGTTATAGATAATGATCTAAGGGCTAGAAATTGTGCAGCTGCTAGAAAGAGAAGGATTATAAGAATGAAAGAAAACAAAAACTCTTTGTTAAACATGAGATTATCAAGAGGGAGTAGATGATGGTAGGTTTGACTTTATTGTAAAGTCAACCTTGATAGAGGGTGGTTTGGTAAAATTAGCTTAAGGATGGTTAAATTTTTGTCTATTCTTTGGTTTAGGGTTGAGGTTGTGATGATCCATTGGTAAATTAGAACATAATTCGGTTTAATATATAGTTTTGAATATTGGAGCAAATTCTTTTTGTTATTTAGATGTTCTTGTGTCACGTCTTTTTGTTTTTGCTATATTTGCATTCATAAATGTTGTGCTATTTTCGATAGAATCTCCTTAGATAAAAGAAATGTTTTTGTTTTCTTTGGTTACATCATAGAAAAGTTGGTTGTATTGTTTAGCAAGATGACCCAATGCTTGCAGCCATAGGGATATGCAAAGTGTCAACAACTAGGTTTCGATAGTTGGGTGGAAATGACATTAACATCTTGTGTGACATTGGTCTTTTAGGATGCAGCGTAGATGTTTCTAAAAAGTATTTGTGTGTCAAGTACTACACCAATCAGGATGAAGAATGTGAATGAAAGATTACACATTTACAGGGAGAAATTAAAAGGCTAATTAGTGTTCTTAATTATGCATGCATATTTTCTGGGACTCGTGTATTCAAAAGTTTTATAATAATCATATACTCTTAAATAAATTGGTGTAACTGGTTTTTATATTGGTTCATACATAATGTTTGTGTCATATGA
The DNA here is from genome assembly GCA_910596185.1 of Chrysanthemum makinoi. Lineage (NCBI taxonomy): Eukaryota > Viridiplantae > Streptophyta > Magnoliopsida > Asterales > Asteraceae > Chrysanthemum > Chrysanthemum makinoi. The sequence continues at coordinate 10,866,489 of OU343224.1, forward strand.
CAAACTTTAGGCTTTTAAACCAACACACGTACTCATAAAACTTTGGGAATGTCTAACCAATGGCCTAAGGGCATTGGTTAAGATTTGTCATTTTGTGGTTTATAATAACTATTCATGTGGTTCCTCCGTCCAAATATATAATTATGTGTCAACTATAAGGACCATTTGTGTAACTAAAAATCATAAAATGACAAATCTTAACCAATGCCGTTATTGGTTAGACATTCCTTAAAACTTTATAGTACAAAAGGTTTTAAGTGTGTAACCGACGCACATGAATAAGATCCTAGCTATAGTGTTGACTGTTTCGTAAGCTAAAATGTGTACTTGAAAACCAGTTGAAAATTTGAACCATGGTGTTGAAGTTTTTTGACCATTTAAATGCTTTGACTTGATTTTGGACCAAGAGGCCAAGAGCCCAAGACCCATTGGGCCTTACGTTTGTACAAACGTGAATAACCCCACGTTTAGGTAGGGGGGTGCACATAATTCGGGTTCGACTCAGAAAAACTAAAACCGAACTGAACCGAAAAAGTTGAACTGAAATTGTATTCGAACCGAATTAAGTTTTTAGTTTTTGTTCGGTTATGATTTTGGCAAAGTGAAACCAAACCAGACTGAAAACCAAATTCACACAAGTATATTTAAAAAAAATCTTTATAAATAAATGATTAAAATTAAATAATTCGGGTTATTCGGTTCGATTTAATTCAATTTAAATTCGTGTCGTATCAGTTTTCAGTTTTACCCCGAAATATTTTTTAACCGAGCCGAATAAACTGAACAACCCGATAACCGAACTGATAAACATCCCTACATTTAGGCATTTAGCTAGGGGTGTTGATCATTTGGGTATCGAATTATTCGGTTTATTCGGTTTAATTAATTCAGTTAAATTTATTTCTGGGTACTATTGAAAACTGAACCGAACCGAATTTATATTAAGTTAAACCGAACCAAAAACCGAATCTAAATTTAATTTGGTTTTCGGGTTGACCCTAGTTACACACTTTATATATTTATTTTTAACTATATCTATATATATTTTTAGCCTCAAAAAAATTTCAAACTTAAAATATTTATATTTTTTTGAAAAATTTGATTTGGTTACAAATTCGATTTATTTTTATTTGATTCGAATGGTTTTGGTTTTTTATTACTATGAATATTACCCGATTTGTGAACACTTACATTTAGCATTGATAAACATTATATGACTATATGGCTTTCATTCACTTTTTGTATAAATTGCATCAGTAATAATAGAAGCAACATATCGGTTAAATGTTTGATCGTAATATATAAAATGATTTAAAGCTTGTTATTGACACAATAAAGATACACCAACAATACATTTTCCATGAGATCGAGGAGCATAAAATTGGCGGTAGAGTATCCATGCAACAACTTTTAGGAAGGTGAGATTGTGACGTTAGCTTCATTGCGAATTTAGGATATTCTGGCTCCACGTGTTGTGGAATTTACCCTTTTTGAACCAACATTTTCTTCAACAAGCAAAACTAAACTCGTTGCATAATGGGGGACAAGAATGTTTTTTAGCTCTAAAATGGCATAATCTATCTTTCATAAAGAATGTAATGGCAAATGGTTCACCATGACTCACATCATTGTATTGCAATCAAATTTATATTATCTCTTACACATGCACTGGTCAACATATTTCTTAAAGAGCTTGATATAAGGGCTGTTGGTTCAAGCCAAAACTTTTGGCGCCACCCTTTGACGCGAGACACCACATCATAAGTGGGCTGGTGGGTCTTGGCGTCGTGGCCTGGTGCTCATGCCATTTTTTATTTTTATTTTTAAAAATAACGTTGGATAACAAGTAGGAAAAAAAGTTGCCATTGCAGGGTGTTTGTGACCCTTTTTTTTGTAATAAATCCAACATTTTTAACAAGATCTTGAAGTCGTGTCTCTATTTGTATTTTCGTTCGAACAAAAGGAAAAGATTTAAGTGTCTTGTTTGGGCTCGATTAACACAAATAAGAAAGAAGTAGGATTGTTGTTTGTAGTTCGATTATCATAAGAAAAAGAAAGCCATATTTATTTTTCTGTGATAGACCTAGGAAGGTGAGAAGTTGTGTGTGTTGTTGTGGCTGTCCGTTGTTTAAAGTGAGAAGTAGTGTGTGAGAAGTTGTGATTGCGTTTTGTTTATTTTAGGGTTAAGATTGAATAAAATGGTGGCGTAGTACTTATATCTTTAAGTTAGTGGGTAAGTTAAAGGTTTTGGGCTTGCAAATGTTTTTCAGTTGGACTGGTTATCAAAAAGCGACAAATTAAAGTAGTTGAAACTTTTGTCAATTTTTTTGGTTATTATAGTAGCTGAAATTTTTGTGTGCTAAATTCTTTGACATAAATTTTGGTATATTTTTGGATTACGGTTTTTATTCGTGTTTTTTTACATAAATATGAAGGTCTTAGCTATCAAAACAAACAAGATGGATATGGTTGACGCGACTATCATCGAGACGGAAAAAGACGAATTCGGGTAGAGATGGCAACGGAGCCGGGTATGTGGGGAATGGTTGATACAATCTCCATCCCCGAAGTCTAATAGCTATTCCCATCCTCGTCCCCAGGGACGGATTTAGGGAAGGCCTGTGCCAACGTGCACCCTGGAATTTTTCGAGATAGTGTTAATTTTTTAAAAAAATTATCGTTTTTTAATAATGTATCTTAATGCACCCGTGCATCAAAATGTGTTTCTAGTATTATTTAGTTGGTTTAATTACAAATAAAAAAAATAGAATTTTGTAAAAGTTCTCAATATGACAAAGCCCAAAGATAAAACAAATTTAATAAATTAAAGCACAAAAGCCCAAAGATAAAACAAATTTAATAAATCGAGAGCTGGCATAAAAAGGATAGATTGTATCAACATGTTAGTAATGTTGATAGCTATCACAATAGAGCATTCCAAAAATGTGAAAATCTTCTTAAATAAGATCAATCCATTGTCGAGGCCTTTAATAAGAAAAGTGAAATTGAGAAGAAGAATTATCTAATTAGATTAAATGCTTCAATTGATTGTGTTAGATTATGTATGAAAACAGAGAATCCAATGCGTGGTCGTGATGAAAGCGTAAATTCATTAAATAGAGAGATGTATCTTGAAGCATTGCAATTTCTTAGAAATCATAATGAGGAAATTTGTGCGGTTACATTAGAAAATGCTCCAAAGAATTGTATCTTGACATCGCCTATGATTCAAAAAGATATTGTTGGGTGTATTGCGAAAGAGATAGTTAACTCTATTTGTTTAGATATTGGTGATGATGTGTTTTCATTGTTAGTTAACGAGTCTAGTGATGTGGTTAAGAAGGAACAAATGGCTGTGATTTTGAGGTATGTTAAAGGAGAGATTTCTCGGTATTATTCATGTAAAGAATACATCTTCTTCTACTCTAAAAGCTGTCATTGATTCTTTATTTAATGAACACAACTTAAGTCTACAACAGGTAAGAGTTCAAAATTAAGTCTTAAATATCTTCTGTTTTTTAGCAAGTTATTATTTGTCTTACATGTAACATGTTAATTAAATATTTGAAACAGTTGCGAGGACAAGGTTACGATGGAGCAAGCAATATGCGTGGTGAGTTTAATGGTTTAAAAGCTCTAATCCTAAAAGTAAATGATTGAGCATATTATGTACATTGTTTTGCTCATCAACTCCAGCATATTTGGTTTATCGGTTGTTGAAGTTGGCTTTAGTCTTGCCTGTTGCTACTGCTACGGTTGAAAGATGTTTTTTCAAAAATGAAACTCATTAAAACTGATTTGCGTAATGGGATGGGCGATGATTATTTTAACGACGGTTTAACTTGTGCCATAGAGAAAGAAGAACTTATTAATGTTAAAAATGAGGGTGTACATAAGCCTTTTTTTGCTATGGGAGATCGTAGAATCACTAATTAGAGGGTTATATGTTCATTTATTTATCGTTTTTATGAAATCTTCAAAAAATTATGGTTCAAAAAATTTCATGCACCCAAATCTGTTCCTCGTCACCGCCATCGGTCCCATCCCGGGGGGTCACAGTTACGTCCCCATCCCCGTCATCTCACAAAGAAATGTCTATGTTTCATACAATTCAAGCATTCGACACAAAACATAATAACGACATAGTCAAGTGTGAATAAGTAACCAACTGTACACAAAATGACGTCTAGAATGAATTTTCTACTTTTAGCAGCGAGTTTCTTGAATTCAAAATGTAACATATCAGTTTAACACTTTTACATAACAACTATTTCTTTTCTAGTACGATGCAGACTTGTAATACAAGAAGATTCACTATATTATTTATTCATTTATGTACTGTGTATGAGTATTACCTATGAAAAAAAAAAAAAAAAAGAAACAATGTAGAAGAACTTTAAGTGCCTTAATTAGTTACAGGTAAATCCTTCTATACAAGAATATGAACTATGAAGTATAAACTATTCTTATTTTTCACCAGTGTTGCACCGAAATGCCCTCGAGCTCGCGTACCCGTTTCGAAACGTGGTGGGAACGGGAACAGCTAGCCCCGAAACGCCCTCGAAACGTTTCCTTGCCGTTTCCCTATCCGTTCCTGGATTCCCATGCCGTTTCATCATGAACCATAACATGAGACTCTCGATTTTCTCCAAGTTTACTTCTCTTAGACTGCTTTCGGTTGCCGATACTCGCTTTGCCTACATTATTGTGATACTTAAGAGATTTATACTTATCAAAACGGAACTTCAAGCTATGGTCATAAGCGAAGAATGGTCTTCTTTTAGAGAAGATGACAATGTGAAGGCAAACTTTGTTAAAGAAAAGCTTGTGAATGATGAATGGTGGGATAAAGTATCATATATTCTTAATTTCACTAGACCTATATATGATATGATTAGAGCGTGTGACACCGACAAACCATGTTTGCACTTGGTGTATGAGATATGGGATTCGATGATTGAGAAAGTGAAGATTGAGATCTACAAGAAAGAAAATCGTCGAACATCTGAAATAAGTCTCTTTTATGATGTTGTGCATGGTATTTTAGTGGCTCGATGGGCGAAGAATAACACTCCTCTACATTGTTTAGCTCACTCTTTAAATCCAAGGTATATGATTTTAAACTATATGCTTGATTACTATTATATACTTATGTTTTGACTTTTACATGTTGTAGATATTATAGCGATGCATGGTTACTCGAGGATTCTACAAGAAGGGCTCCACATAGGGATGCAGAAAATTCACAAGAAAGGAGAAAATGTTTTAAAAGGTTGTTTCCTAATAATGATGAGCAAAGGAGAGTCCTTGATCAGTATGCATTGTTTTCAATGAAGAGTGGATGTTTTTATGATTTAACAAGCATTTCAATGATGGGTACTATGGAACCAAATAATTGGTGGGTTAACTTTGGTGCTCAAACTCCTTTTCTCCAGACTTTGGCTTTTAGATTACTTGGGCAACCTAGTTCGTCTTCTTGTGCTGAGCGTAATTGGAGTACTTATGCATTTATTCACTCACTAAGGAGGAACAAGTTGACTACAAGCCGTGCTCAAGACTTGGTTTACATCCATAATAATCTAAGACTTTTGTGAAGGAATCCGAATGATGATGTAAAGACGTGAGATGTGGGAGGAGATACTTTCGATTCAATGGAAGACGTAGGGTTTTTGGAGTTTGCTGATCTCTCACTAGAAGAACCGGAATTTGAAAATGATTTGATTATTGATAACTAGTTATCTTTGGAACATGTAGTACTTTTGGAGTTTACAATTTACATCAACATATATTTATTTTGGATTTTCTTTAATATATTTTTAATTTTTTTATATTTTTATTGCCGTATCTATGCCGTTCCCGTATCTTGAATTTTTGATTTTTGCCGTTTCCCGTTCCCGTATCGTTCCCGTATCCCTTTGCCGTTCCCGTTTCGGTGCTACACTGTTTTTTACTTTATTATATCTCTTGTAACCATTCCAACTTATCTATTCAATTTACTATGTCCAGTGTAATAATCACAATAATGTTCAAAACACGCTAAAAAAACCATACAGACATTTAGAATGACGAGTTTGATTTAGTGTTTACCTTGATAATCCATGATCATGGTGCAATGATGCGCATGAATGGTGTATACAATGATGTAGAACTTAAGACTGCTAGGGGTTAAAATTTGTGGGCTTGAATATCAAAGATTAATGTTCATTGTGCAAGACTGAAGATCTTTGTTAGTTGTAGGTGACTGAGAAATTAGTCGATGACAACCTTGTTTCCATTAACTATTACACCATGATTTCAAATATTTTATACATATAATTGTATTTATACATAAAATATATTCGGGGACCCGTGGGTATTACCATCCTCGCCTCCATAACCGTCTTTCAGCATCGGAGATTCCCCTCCCCCATTCCCATACCCAGTCAACTCAGGGTCTGGTCAAATCGGGGTCGGGTATCGGATTCTCTGTCGGATTCGGAGTTTTTTGCCATCTCTAAATCCGGGCCTTAAATTATTCCCATTTTTTTTTACGATGTGTTTGATAGCAATAAAAGAGCATTTTTGAGTAATTAGCGTTTAGCATTTAACGTTATTGGTTGTATGCTTGTTTGGAATCATCAGCAGTTAACATTTGTGAAGGAAAAAAAAATGCTAAATGCTCATTGAAATAGCATTTTAAGAGCAATTTAATTAAAGAAATACTTAAATACTCTCATACAACTTATTTAAAGTGTTTTTATTTGAATATGTATGCCTTTTTATGTCATTTTACACATTATTCTTACAACTACAACTACTCTACTAAACACTTTTATAAAATAAACAACTACTGCTACTGCTAATTTTGACAAACACACCTTTAATGTACTTTTTTAATTTGATGTCCTTTTTTATTTATGTAATGTGTTTTTTATTTTTAACTCTGGCTCCTAGGCACAAGTTAAGACACTCAAAAGTACATCGGGATCACATTCAAAAAAGAGACACGATTCACATAAAAGTACAGACAGGTGTACTTTCATGTGGGTCATAGTGTACTTTTGATGTGCTTAACTTGTGCCCTTAGGTCACAAGTTAGAAAAACCTTTTTTTTATTAATGAAATTAAATTTTAGTTAAATATATTGTTTAATTTTGAAAAAAAAGCACTAGAAAACTGATATGCGAGAGAGGAGATTTTGATGCCATGGAAAAAAAGTACTAAAGTAACACTAGTTTTTTTCACGGCACCACTTTTGACACAAAACTTTACCTAGCCTTCTTAGTATTTAGGTATACACGAGCGGGGGCACCCGCGCATTGCTGCAGGGATGTTGTGTTTAATCTAAGTCGAAAAAAAAATTGTATATTTTTTTTGTTATTAAGGACGAAATTTGCAAAAGGTCGATAACGGGGGACTAACGGTACAATTTGAAGCTAACTTGAGGGACTAAAAGTGTAAAGCGCGTATGAACAGTGCATGCACTATTCCCAACTATATGTGCACTGTAGCAACACTGTTTGGTACTGTTATGCACTGTAGCATTGATATTTTCGCTTTTAGTCCATGAAACTGACGGGTTGTTGCACCGTTAGTCCTTAGGGACTAACGGTGAAAAAAAAAATAACATTAGCTGTTTGTGTTTAATATTTGCACAGTAACAGCCCTGAAGTTATCAAGCGTTTACGTTACAAATTAACTTCACGACTGTTAGATAACAACCGTTAAGGACTAACTTTGCAATGACCAACAACCTCAGGGGCTAAAATGAGGCTAACAGGAAACTTTCGTGTGCACTGTTGCTACAGTACCCGCATATGCTTTTTAGTATATATATATATATATATATAATGACTCAAACACACAATACACAAATTTAATTTCAATTGGTCACCGATTTCTCTCTAGTATGATTCAACAGTGAGTTATTGCCAATCCATGTAACAATATTAAAGAGCTAGGTGTAGTGACAACCTAATAATTTTTATTGAGTTGTCACATCTGCACACACCAAATAACTCCACTATAACTAAAACACCATCTTTACTTATAAATGTTATAGGCGTCAATGGGTCTAATAACACACTACCGAAAATACTTCACTAATTCAAAAAATAAAAAAAATAAAAATAAAAAAACCAATACCGCTCGCCAACCCAATCACTTTTGTCCTAATAACATGGTTATTGTTATAGGTGCGGTGTATAGCTATGCATTAGGAAAAAAATAAATTGATGGATCTGGACACACTCCTTGTGTCAATGATATTTTGTATGATATTATTAAGCACGCGGAATTTACTTAGTAATACTTAGAAGATGGATTATATGATGTATTGTATAAAATACAGATTAAACACAAAACTTAAGCTCCAATATTATTGATGAATAATACGAGTGATCTTAGCTTATCACTAGGGTTACACCTTGAAGCTCTTGTGAGTAATACGTAGGTAATTAACAAGTACCTAAGACAATGACCTAGGACCTCCTTTTATACAACAAGGAGTCCTTTACAAGATAAGTATAAAGCTAACATAATAGAATATACACAAAATCTATTCTATACTTATCTAGACGCGTTAACAAACTTAAAACCAACAGCAGTGGTAATAATGAACTGGCAGTGGGAATACGTTTCCACTGCTAGTGTTAATCCAAGCAGTGTAAACCACATACTATCCATGGTAACAAATTATTCCCAACAATCCTCCCCTAAACTTATGATTTCTCTGCAAATCAATAAGTTTCTTCAATATGCATTATCTTCAAGGATTTGGGGAATTCAATCAAACACTTCACTTCTTTCTTAACTTCTGTATGGCTCTTGAACATTGATCTTGAAGTCTTTGTAACAATGCTCTGACCTTTTCATTGTCTTCATTAACTCTTATTGGTAAGATTAACATCACTGTAAGAGCTCCAGCTCTAAGTGGACATTCTTTCTCAGCAAGCATGAAAAAGTCTTCTCCATTTGTTGTAGAGACATGATGAACTTCACATGAATCATAGTAAAACCATTTAGTACCAAAACTTGTGAATAAGGTTTTCCAGAGTCATCATCAACATTTGGTTCATAGAGCCTTCTAAGATTCACCCATAACTGCATCTCCTTTGTATCTTTGAGATCTTGAGCATTAAACCTTTCTTGAACTAATCTCCATAGTGTATTAAGATCATCTCTGTCAAAAGCTTTAATAAGATCTTCAAATGTCATGAATGATGAAGTTGCACCACCTAGCCTTGTGATCTTCCATGATGGAGCAAAATTGCTAGCAGAGAAAACTTCCCAATCAATAATAGGATGTCGAACTTGCAGTGGTTCTGGATAAAAATCTCTTTCTTCAATCACAATCATTCCAATCAATTGATCTTCAGTGAGTTTCTCAAGAGGGAATTTTCTTCTCAGTAGAGATTGCTTGATCTTCATCAACCTTAGTCTTCTTAACAGTTTGAGAATCACTTACTTTGGCCTTTCTCTTCAATCTATGAAACCTTTTTGCTTCTTCTTCAGAGCCCATTGGAGTAAAAGCTTTATCTTGTCTTAGAACTCTGTAATAAGCTCTTTCAACTTGATCATCAGTCATTCCTCTAAATTGATGCTTCTTGCAATTACCAACATGATAACAATAAGTTTTCATGTATGCAAGTATTTGTGCCTTGGTTGGTTGTCTTGATTTCTTATGGCCCTTTCCCTTTTTGACTGAATTGATCACATCTTCAAGTGCTTGATTGTTCTTCATTTGAATGAAATCCTTCAACTGAGCTGTTCTTTGTTCCTCAATTAAGGATACATCAGCTACAAGGTCAATTGCCTTTTTCTTGATTTCTGGATTATTAGCAATCAAGAATTCAATATCATCTTCAGTAGGAACATAATTAAACTCTGGAGTATTCTCTACTAACGTAGGTTGAACAAAGGGAAAGTGGATCAACAAAATCTTCCATTCTATTCAATCTTTTAGCTTCCAAAAAGCTTGCAACTTCCATTTCTTTCAATCTTTTCCTCTCAGCAACTTGTTCTTCTGCTATCTTCTCTGCAAGATCTCTATCAAGAGCAATCTGAGTTTGTCTTCTCTTTGAAATTTTGCTTCCAGTTTGCTCTACATCTTCCATAACTGCTTTACCCTTGTCTTTCTTCAAATTATCAAATTCTTCACTTGCAGTGGCAAAAGTTGGCTCTGCAGTGGAAATCAAATCAGTGGTAAAACCAGTTGCAGTTTGAAAAATGTCTTGATCTTCAAGTTGCTCTTGATCTTCAAGTTGCTTTTGATCTTCAAGTTGCTCTTGATCTTCAAGTTGCTCTCCATGAGTTTCAGTTTCCTTTGCTCCTTTACTTGTATCTCCTTCATCTTTAAAATCAATTGTCCTCCCTCTGTCAAGACTGCTTTTCCTCCCCTGTTTGGAAGAATTTCCCAAATCATGATCACCAATCACCATCGGTAGGTGAGGATGAAGATGAAATCACCAGCTTTGCGTTTTCTTGTCTCTGTTTCAACCCTTGTATCTCTTCCTTTAAAGTCTGAATCTCTTTCTTTAAATTTTGAATATCTTTGGCATGTTTCTTCTTGACATGTGCCAAATCTTTTTGTAGAGATTCAACCTGCTTGACTAACTTGGTACACAAAACCATCAATTCTAATTGGTTCCCACTGCCCTCATCACTTCCAACTGTGTTACCTATTGGGAGAGGTGAATCATGGGGCAAAGGATCAGATTCCTCCCTAGTTGCACCAGGTTGAAGTCTAGAACCACCACTGCTTGTTCCTAGACCATAAGGTTCAGAAACTTGCTGTGTTGTCATGAGAGGAGTTGACTGTTTAGGCCTTCTCTCATAGGTTCTTGAAACTGGTGGGGTATAATCAATGTTTGGAACATTAATTATGGGTGTGTTTTGTTCAGTTGAAATTTTAGCAAGCATTTGTGGTAAGAGAGGTGTAAAAATCATATTGCCATCTTTGTTCAAATTTTGAAAAACTTTAGGCTTTAGGAAACAGATTTGATAAACATTATTAGTGGGGTTGCAGTTGAAACTCATTTAGCAATGCTTGCACAAACCTTGGATACATTAAAAATTTTGTTTTACTCTGTACATTGCCTTTCATACTTGTAAAAATATAGTTTGACCAGTTAAAAATCTTATCAGTGACTAGACAAACCAAAGGATAAGCCATGGTTGAACTAAATTGCTCATGAGATGTTTTCTTTGGACTTAGACAATGTAACAAAGTATGAATCAAAAATCTCCATTGGGGACAAAAACCACACTTTTTGAAAGTAGCCTTTTTGTCAATGGTATCATACCCCATGGATGATAAAGTATCATGTATTTCGGGCATAGGTAATGTGATGAGACCATTGAGATCACCCAATTAGAGTACTCTCCTCAAGGATGCCCCGGAACATCAATAGTTACCCCATCCACAGTGGCTCATAGAGCATCCACTGTTTCATGTGTATCTCCAATCTCAAGTGTTATGGACTGAGCAGAAGTCCAAAACTGTTTGATTTGAGAGACATAAATTGTGGGTTTTAAAAGCAAAGCATACCTTATATGTGTGGTATGTAGAAAGTCCACAATTTGATGATAAACAGGGCCACTCTTCTCGTTAGACTTTTGTAGGTAGGCCACTAGGTTGTGCTCATCTGCAAAATTTAAAGATGCCATAGAAACTTTTGATGAAAAACAATATTATGTCAGTAAGAATTGAAAGGATAGCTAGCCAATTGAGAGAGAAAGATATATAGGGTTAGGGTTTAGAATTGTTGCGCAAGTAAAATTATCTTAAGAAAGTATTAAAATATAGAAAGAAGATAATTCTCTTAAAATTTTAACCCTATATATATGGCAAACAATGGTTACTTTCAACGGCTAGTAAAAAATAAGTTACTGACACAATCAGTTGTAACGGCTAGAACAACAGTGGTAAAATAACACTGTCAATGGTAACTGTGAACTAGGGGTAATTTTCACAAAAATTTCAAAGAGCAGTGATAAATAAAATCATATAAAACTAGACTACTCTTATCATAGTTTTAGCAAACTACCAGCTATCAACGGATTTGATATGTCTTTACCATGAGCCGTTTGCTATGGACTAGCCAACTCTTAATCATAAAGAATATGGTGAGTTGATAACCATATAGTTTTTGGTAAACTATCAACTATAAACGGATTTGTTAAGTCTTTACCAGTAGCCGTTTGCTCTGGACTAGTTGATTCTTATGTGTATAAGACATGGTGAATCAATAACCATTTGTTGTGTATCTCAGATATACACCTTTTAAAATCAACTCCTATCAAAGCTTCCTATACAAACTCATACAACAATTTTAGTACCCAACAGCCTCCCCTCAACATCAGAGAACAATTATGGATTAAGCATTCCAAGACTTGTTACCAAGTACTGAAATCTTCCCACATCAAGACCTTTTGTTAATAAATCAGCATAGTTATCATCGTAAGATGAATTTTGACAACTTGAATTAGTCCCTTTTCATAGCAATCTCTAATGAAGTGGTGTCTAATTTCAATATGTTTGGTCTTTGTGTGTTGAACAGGATTCTCAATGATGCAAATGGTGCTGCTATTGTCAATATGTATGATGGTATTCATGAAATTGTACCCATAGTCCAAAAGTTGATTCTGAATAGAACTTGAGCACAACAACTGCAGCAGCCCACATACCTGCCTCGGTTGATGAATTAGCCACCATAGTTTGCTTCTTGACCGCCATGACACTAACTTGTTGCCAAGAAATTGGCATCCACCAGTTGTAGATTTTCTATCCAAACTAGCTCCAGCATAATCACTATCTGAGTAAGTAACCAAATCTAGAGGAGAATCTCTGGAGTACCACAATCCAGAGTAGGAAATGCTTTAAGGTATCTGAAAATCTTCTTCACAGGAAATCAAGTGAGAGAACTTGGGAGTAACTTGAAACCTTGCACAGGCACACACTGAAAACATGATATCTGGTCTAGATGATGTAAGATACATCAAAGAACCAATCATAGACCTGTACATGTGCACATCAACAACTTCACCACTATTTTCCTTCAGAAGTAGATGTGTAGTCTTGTCTGCAGGAGTGCTGGATGACTTTGCATCAGTAAACTTGAACTTCCTTAGTATCTCAGCCACAAATTTATCTTGATTAATGAAAATACCATCTGGCCTCTGCAGTACTTTAACTTTGGTTGTATTGAATCACGTTATATTAATGAAGTTTCTTTGTTTTCCTTTTTCCACTGTAAGCATGTTACCACTGGTTGCAATATAGTTCCCACTGTAAAATAATTTTTGTGTAAATATCAGTGGACAACAAGATAGAATCTAAACAACCTCGAGCATCGATTTATCAAAGAGTAACCATTCAATGTAAACAAAGAATCCTTCAAATCTGCAACTCACAAGCATAAATCAAACGCTGGAATCACTGTTGAGTTTTGGCAATGGTTAGTGTATATACTTGAATGAACATAGCAGTGGCTATACTCAATAAAGTCAACTCATAAACACTGATACACTTTCCAAGGCCACAGGACTCCAATTTACTTCTCAACTACTTACACCTTCCCCTCATTAACTTCTTGAATCCAACTTATTTAACAAACCATTTAACACAAACCACTCAAATCACATACTCCAAAACTCTCACTCTCAAAGATCATTTCACCAACAACACCATGAGTCAATATAGTCCGATCAATCTTTCTTCTAGCAGTTCATCTGATAGTTCATGGGATGACTTTGTGTTGAAAAACCCTGGGAGAGTTGAAAAAGAAGAGTATGAGAAGGTTGTAGCCAAGAAGAGAAAACATTCAATTGTTCTTTCAAATCCTTTTCCTGCTGGTCCTTCATCACTACAACCAGAGTGTTAATACAAATAAGCCGTAAAAACGTTTATTTATATTTTACGATCTTCTAATGTTTTGTCGATAACAAACGTAAAATCATTTTAACGAAACAAATAAAATACGTAAATGGTTTGAACTAATAGTTTCTAACATATTCACATTTTCACATAAAATACTAAAACAAGTATAAGTGATTTTATGATTTAATATTACATATGTACAACAACTAGTGTTTACATATTTGGGTAAAATATACACATAACTAGTATGTAGTATATTGGGTAATATAAATGGGTAGAAACTTAAGTATCATAACCCATTGGGCAAATACATTGAATGTAGTTGGGTACAACCCAAAGCCCATGATCCATTGAGCTTGACCCATAACCCATTGCATGACATCATGCTTATATCATATATGGATAATATCCATAACCATGGTATTGACCCATACCCAATGTCTAGATACATTGAACCCTTGGTGAGCATTCAAGAGAATGTCTAGATACATTGAACCCTTGGTGAGCACTCAAGAGATACATTGTATCTAGCCAAAGATCCATGGATCAACCTGTCACACCCCCAAATTACCTGTTTTGCAGCGGAATGGAATTCCTGGGGATTGACTGTCATAGCATCACAGTTACAGATATATTGAACGACCTAAGGTGTCGTTTGGAAAATACATCGTTTGATTTAATAAAATAATCAGAGTTACAAAGTATAGGTCCCAAATGAAAGTTACTATATGCGGAAAGTAAGTTTAGTACAAGTCAAACGATGTTTTTAAAGTGTATAAAACCCATGTGAGACGCGTCGTCACCGCGACTCTATGATATGTCCACATGCATGCCATGAAGTGAATGCCTTAGATACCTGAGATAAAACATGCTAAAAATGTCAACACAATGGTTGAGTGAGTTCATAGAGTTTGTGTTGAAATGTAAAGCCTTCAAAATCGTTTATGCAGCAAAGGCATTGTAAATCCACTCAGTTCCAAGTTCCGCCCATACAAAACTTGCAACCTGTGTGTTCACAACCCACTGCCAAAATATGTATAATTTATGTTCAAACACATGATGTCAAATGAATTCACATAATAGTGCATGACTTATGTATCAATAGTTACTTGACGTAATTATACCAAGACATTTAGTTCAATGAAAATCCCAAGACATTCGCAATGATGTTCCCAAGACATTTAGCTCAATGATGTTCCCAAGACATTTAGCTCAATGATAATCCCAAGACATTCAGCTCAATGATAATCCCAAGACATTTAGCTCAATGATAATCCCAAGACATTTAGCTCAACGATAATCCCAAGACATTCACCAATGATAATCGTATAGAAATTCTAAATATGACAATATTGCTACCTCGTATGATTAAACATTCAATTCAGTTAAACATGTAGTTGCAAATATCATGAATGTCATAAAAATAGTTGAGCATGTATCTCCCCCAAAAGTAATTCAAAACAGTTAAAAGAGTAGGGGCTATGACTCACTTGGACAATGATGCGATGGCAAAAGTGAGTACACCGAAATGTAGCGTGAATCACTAAACTTGACCTATTATGAATGATATGATACATAATAAGTTATGATGTAATGTTATGCATGCAGTTCGGATGATATTTATACCACTTATGAATTTTGAAAACAATACTTCTCGTCGAAAAATACTCCTTTGACGTCTTGACCATTCTTAAATTACTTTACAAGTATTTACGTCAAAATGTCATCCTACAATAGTTTCTTAATGATTTATTGTGAAATTATAACTTTTCGTCGTAAAATAATGTCGTTGGAAATTTCATAAAAGTGACTAAAATGGCCTCGAAAAGCTAGTCGTAAAATGGTGCACGTCGAGCGTTAGGAAACGAACAACCAACGGTTTTGGAAAGCTTGTATCATAATCTCAAAGTTTTGGCATTTAAGTTTTTATCCTAGAGGTCTCGTTCATAAAGAAAAATATAGGTTAAGTAGGGTGATTTTGTCCAAAATGTAGTTTAAAAGTGAATTTCGGCAAAGTTTAAGCAACCGTAGTTAATTCATTACAACCCCGCTATACAAACGGTTGGTCGTTTTGGAAAATATGCTTGATGATCTCAATTTTATTAGAAGACATCTCTTTACAAAAAGTTCTACGTCAATTTTAAAAATAGCCTTCAATATGGTCACTTGTTTATCCGTAACACTTGTCTAATAAAAATAATATAGTTTTCTTAAATAATAAAGTTACGGCAATTTTGTGAAAACGTGTATATTTTGGTCGTTACAAATCCGTTTCACGTGATATACGTCCTTAGCTTCGTATCAAAGTATACTAATATATTTTTGATAAGTCGAAATAATTTATAACGCTTAGGACTCATTTTTGACTCGCAAAACAAAATGTATTGCTGAAATTTCAGGATATATATATTTCGTCGTCAAACTTGAAAAATTCATATCTTCTTCGTTATAGTTCGTTTAATCCGTTCAGCGGCCACGGATTCGTTTTAAAGTATATTTTCTAAATATCTAGGCCAAAATTTTATGTCTACTGTCGGATTTTCCAGATTTACAAAATACAATCAGACCCTTTTTAATACTTGTCGAAAAGAGTTTTTCTCGTACTAAACCTATTCCAACCCATTCAAAACAACTCCGAGGCTATTCTAATCCTACCATACACCTTCTTAGGGTGTCATGGGTTCCTAGACATCACCAAAAGTGATATATTACAAGGGATAATTTATAGGATGACTTATATATGTATAACTCTAAAAACAATGTAAAATGGTATAAATATCCATAAGTCTTGCATGCTTTGCTCAAAAATGATGAAATAGATATGAAATGAAAATGAAAGATGTAAAATGAAAATAATATGCTTACTAGTTACTTGATGAGGTGACTAGAACAAGGGATAAAACCTAAACACTCTAGGTTTTTATTTCAAAACCTTGATTAAGAGTGTAACTAGATTGTAAAAACTTGATCTTGGAAAATTTTTATGAATCTCATCTTGCTCCTTAGGTGTGACCGGTTCTTGGAGAGGAAAAAGGAGAGAAAGAAAAACTTGACTAACTAGAATAATTGTTGTGAATGAAATGTGTAAAAGTAAGATTGTGTATAGTTCTCAACATGTAAGAAGAATTTTTTTACCAACTAATAAATGCATCATCCCCCTTGGTCGGCCAAGGGGGAATGTATTTCCAAAATATATATTTTTTTTATTTTTATATTGCATATATAATTGTGTATGTAAATGAAATTAAGTAAAGGTATTTGTAACATTTGTGGAATTAGGGTAGTTTTAGTTAAAAATAAACTTTAATGGATCAAAGTAAAGTATATTGAGATCATATAAATTGTAAAGATACATTTCTTGTAAAATTTGAGTGATATAATAATTATCGTGTAGTTTTTAAGAAAAGTCTGTAATAATATAAATTTAACGATTTATATACAAAATAAATTTAAAACACTAGGTAAACTCAAAATATTATTTTATAAACTAAATGTAAGTATAAAATATGTCGGATAATTTTTGGAAGTATTGGATTAAATGTTCAAAATAATAACTTACGCGATAACGTTTATTTAATATGAAATTTACGCGTTTAATGTGGAATGCAAAATCATAAATGAACTAACATGATGAAAATGATGCTAATGATATGTAGACTAAACCTAGTCTATATGAAATGTCCGTGATGATATGATCATGAATTCACAGCTAAACCATTACGGTTACGTGAATTTGAAACTGTAAACCTATTAACGATAAATGATGAAATTGTGAAGCATGAATAATGTTTTGAAATATGACCACGAAAATACGAAGTTGTCACATTCACTACCACCAAAAAGGAATTCACCTGAATTCAGCCTGTTAGTCTATCAATTTTGAGTTTGTGATGAATATCGAGGAGAGAAGACATGGAGAAGTGTCGTTACGGTTATCGATGATTGAGAGTGTATAAAACATCATAGTAAAGAAAATATCGGATGAATCTCTCATAAGTAACACTTTGAATTGGAACATGTGAAAATTTTGCTTGCACTAAGATTTATAAATAACCGCTCCCACATAACATGATCCCTCCAGAATTAGACATAGTTAGCTAGGCTATGTATAATTAAGGAACGATAATGTGACGTTCGGTTTAGTTGTTATAACTCTCAATGTTTACATAGATTTAAACCATGCCGCTTAAAAGAGATGAGATAGAAGGTGATAAGTTTGAGGTTATTTTTCAAAACGATCGACGGTTTCCTAAGAAATGGGTTATGAGATGTTGTAAGTGCTTCAAATGTATGATGGTTTAGTGACTTAGTGTGTGAATAACGTGTAACTCGACATGTTAGTGGTGAAACAAAGGAGTGAGAGTGACTTCGCCCTACTTAAAGGTTTATCTCGGCATTCGACGTTATCGGTGATGAGTCAACTGATATTAAAATTGTGATAGGGAATGACAAGGCATTCTCCACATTGGAGTATGAAGAAGGAATAATGGAATGGGTATTTAAAGGCATCCATGTGACAATCGATTTGGAATAAAAGTAAATAACTCGAAAAATGTACGTATAAACCGGATGTAAAGTGAACATGCACTTATGATGAAATGATGAGATGCTATGATGATGTAGTTATAGTCTAGGGTCAATGATGCAACCTAGTTCTCTATAACCGAAGCTCTGATACCAATCTGTCACACCCCCAAATTACCTGTTTTGGAGCGGAATGGAATTCTGGGGATTGATGTCATAGCATCACAGCTAGATATATTGAACGACCTAAGGTGTCGTTTGGAAAATACATCGTTTGATTTAATAAAATAATCGAGTACAAAGTATAGGTCCCAAATGAAAGTTACTATGTGCGGAAAGTAAGTTTAGTACAAGTCAAACGATGTTTTAAAGTATATAAAACCCATGTGAGACGCGTCGTCACCGCGACTCTATGATATGTCCACATGCATGCCATGAAGTGAATGCCTTAGATACCTGAGATAAAACATGCTAAAAATGTCAACACAATGGTTGAGTGAGTTCATAGAGTTTGTGTTGAAATGTAAAGCCTTCAAAATCGTTTATGCAGCAAAGGCATTGTAAATCCACTCAGTTCCAAGTTCCGCCCATACAAAACTTGCAACCTGTGTGTTCACAACCCACTGCCAAAATATGTATAATTTATGTTCAAACACATGATGTCAAATGAATTCACATAATAGTGCATGACTTATGTATCAATAGTTACTTGACGTAATTATACCAAGACATTTAGTTCAATGAAAATCCCAAGACATTCAGCTCAATGATGTTCCCAAGACATTTAGCTCAATGATGTTCCCAAGACATTTAGCTCAATAATAATCCCAAGACATTCAGCTCAATGATAATCCCAAGACATTTAGCTCAATGATAATCCCAAGACATTTAGCTCAATGATAATCCCAAGACATTCAGCTCAATGATAATCGTATAGAAATTCTAAATATGACAATATTGCTACCTCGTATGATTAAACATTCAATTCAGTTAAACATGTAGTTGCAAATATCATGAATGTCATAAAAATAGTTGAGCATGTATCTCCCCCAAAAGTAATTCAAAAATGTTAAAAGAGTAGGGCTATGACTCACTTGGACAATGATGCGATGGCAAAAGTGAGTACACCGAAATGTAGCGTGAATCACTAAACTTGACCTATTATGAATGATATGATACATAATAAGTTATGATGTAATGTTATGCATGCAGTTCGGATGATATTTATACCACTTATGAATTTTGAAAACAATACTTCTCGTCGAAAATGTACTCCTTTGACGTCTTGACCATTCTTAAATTACTTTACAAGTATTTACGTCAAAATGTCATCCTACAATAGTTTCTTAATGATTTATTATGAAATTATAACTTTTCGTCGTAAAATAATGTCGTTGGAAATTTCATAAAAGTGACTAAAATGGCCTCGAAAAGCTAGTCGTAAAATGGTGCACGTCGAACGTTAGGAAACGAACTCAACGGTTTTGGAAAGCTTGTATCATAATCTCAAAGTTTTGGCATTTAAGTTTTTATCCTAGAGGTCTCGTTCATAAAGAAAAATATAGGTTAAGTAGGGTGATTTTGTCCAAAATGTAGTTTAAAAGTGAATTTCGGCAAAGTTTAAGCAACCGTAGTTAATTCATTACAACTCCGCTATACAAACGGTTGGTCGTTTTGGAAAATATGCTTGATGATCTCAATTTTATTAGAAGACATCTCTTTACAAAAAGTTCTACGTCAATGTTAAAAATAGCCTTCAATATGGTCACTTGTTTATCCGTAACACTTGTCTAATAAAAATAATATAGTTTTCTTAAATAATAAAGTTACGGCAATTTTGTGAAAACGTGTATATTTTAGTCGTTACAAATCCGTTTTCTACGTATTATACGTCCTTAGCTTCGTATCAAAGTATACTAATATATTTTTGATAAGTCGAAATAATTTATAACGCTTAAGACTCGTTTTTGACTCGTACAAAACAAAAACAGTTTGCTGAAATTTTCAGGATATATATATTTCGTCGTCAAACTTGAAAAATTCATAACTTCTTCGTTATAGCTCCGTTTTAATCCGTTCAAGCGGCCACGGATTCGTTTTAAAGTATATTTTCTAAATATCTAGGCCAAAATTTTATGTCTACTGTCGGATTTTCCAGATTTACAAAATACAATCAGACCCTTTTTAATACTTGTCGAAAAGAGTTTTTCTCGTACTAAACCTATTCCAACCCATTCAAAACAACTCCGAAGCTATTCTAATCCTACCATACACCTTCTTAGGGTGTCATGGGTTCCTAGACATCACCAAAAGTGATATATTACAAGGGATAATTTATAGGATGACTTATATATGTATAACTCTTAAAACAATGTAAAAATGGTATAAATATCCATAAGTCTTGCATGCTTTGCTCAAAAATGATGAAATAGATATGAAATGAAAATGAAAGATGTAAAATGAAAATAATATGCTTACTAGTTACTTGATGAGGTGACTAGAACAAGGGATAAAACCTAAACACTCTAGGTTTTTATTTCAAAACCTTGATTAAGAGTGTAACTAGATTGTTTAATACTTGATCTTGGAAAATTTTTATGAATCTCATCTTGCTCCTTAGGTGTGACCGGTTCTTGGAGAGGAAAAAGGAGAGAAAGAAAAACTTGACTAACTAGAATAATTGTTGTGAATGAAATGTGTAAAAGTAAGATTGTGTATAAATCTCAACATGTAAGAAGAATTTTTTTACCAACTAATAAATGCATCATCCCCCTTGGTCGGCCAAGGGGGAATGTATTTCCAAAATATATATATTTTTTTTTATTTTTATATTGCATATATAATTGTGTATGTAAATGAAATTAAGTAAAGGTACTTGTAACATTTGTGGAATTAGGGTAGTTTTAGTTAAAAATAAACTTTAATGGATCAAAGTAAAGTATATTGAGATCATATAAATTGTAAAGATACATTTCTTGTAAAATTTGAGTGATATAATAATTATCGTGTAGTTTTTAAGAAAAGCGTCGTAATAATATAAATTTAACGATTTATATACAAAATAAATTTAAAACACTAGGTAAACTCAAAATATTATTTTTATAAACTAAATGTAAGTATAAAAATATGTCGGGATAATTTTTGGAAGTATTGGATTAAATGTTCAAAATAATAACTTACGCGATAACGTTTATTTAATATGAAATTTACGCGTTTAATGTGGAATGCAAAATCATGAATGAACTAACATGATGAAAATGATGCTAATGATATGTAGACTAAACCTAGTCTATATGAAATGTCCGTGATGATATGATCATGAATTCACAGCTAAACCATTACGGTTACGTGAATTTGAAACTCGTAAACCTCGTTTACGATAAATGATGAAATTGTGAAGCATGAATAATGTTTTGAAATATGACCTGAAAATACGAGTTGTCACACAACCCATGACCCATGACCCATAACCAAA
Source organism: Chrysanthemum makinoi (assembly GCA_910596185.1). Classification (NCBI taxonomy): domain Eukaryota; kingdom Viridiplantae; phylum Streptophyta; class Magnoliopsida; order Asterales; family Asteraceae; genus Chrysanthemum; species Chrysanthemum makinoi. The sequence goes on from OU343224.1 coordinate 10,888,346, forward strand.
ATACCCATGGGTAAAGGGGAGCGTCCCACAGATCCCTAGCTTTACGCTAGCCAGATCCCTTGTGGGAGGGATCCGTGGGATCTGGGGAACAGTAGAGAATTTTCTCTATAAATAGAGAGCCATTTCTTCCTTTCTACTCATCACTTTACACACATACTTCCCCAAGTATTCTAACCCTCTAACCTCAGATCTAAGTGATCTATGTAGTTTGTCTTTTGTTTTTGTGTGATCTTCTAGGTTCCTCTTAAAGGAGAGATCACCACTTCTTGAAGACGTGCAAACTCAAGTCCATGAGTTGCCGTGCTTCGTCATCATCAAGACAACTAAGGTTCTCTTGTTGATAGTTCTTCCTTTCTCCATAGATGTTGGGTTGAAGGCATTAGTGAAGAATGCCAAAAGTGTCAAGATGAAAGCATTAGTGAAAGGTGCTCATCATCCGTGTCTAAGCATTATTGAAGAATGCTAAAGGTGTCAAGACGAAGGCATTAGTGAAGGGTGCCAAGCGTTGTGTCAAAGGCATTAGTGAAGGATGCCAAAGAATCAAATCAAGTAGCATTTGGAAAGAATGCCTAGGTCGTATAATCGATTAGGTGCATCGTTATACATATAAGTATTTGTTTATTTACAAGGATGGTGATATCCTTGATGGTGTTGTAACAAGGAGTAGATATCCTTGAGATTAGGTGTTGTGTCATGAAGGGTAGTAGTTCCTCCATAGTAATGGAACTAGGTGCTTAGCCTAGAACCTAATAAAGGGTAGGCGACGTTGTGATAGGATTAGTTATCCTAAGGTGTGAAAGAACTCGGTGGTTAGCCTAGCACTGTATAAAGGGTAGATGACGTTGTGTTAGGTGTGGTTCGCCTTGGTGTGAAAGAACTCGGTATTTAGCTTTGTACCGGAAAAAGGTTAAGCGACGTTGTGAAGGCTTCTCCGCCATAAGGAGTTGGTGTAGTGCTTACGAACTCTCGAGTAGGTGACTCGGGGAGTGGAGTAGGGCAAGGAAGGTGTCCTTGTAGCCGAACCACTATAAATACTTGTGTCGTGGTGATGTGCTTCTTACTCTGTATCTTTCATTACACGTTTATATATCTATCTATCAACGTCCAACATAAACAACCAAATAGATTGACATAAGTCGATCTAAATATTTAAAAGGGAGTTTTAAATTGGTAAAACTATTCAACCCCCTTCTAGTTTTCCACAATTAGCATCACAACTTCGTTACCAAGTTTTTTTTTGTATATTGTACTTTGAAAACTTGATACGATCCGTGTATGTTTGAAAACTACAAAGAAGGGAATTTCTTAAAACAAAAATTCATGTTTTTAGAAATCATCGTATGTTGGATAGTGATAGATCATTCTAACATTTTCCTTTGAGAAGTCTTCATACTAGGATTTGGGTATCTTAGAAGATCATGAAGTATTTCGCGTCTATGGTTTCCAAAACCATAAAAAGGGAATATAGCAAAGAATTGGGGTATCTTAGAAGATCATGAAGTATTTCGCGTCTATGGTTTCTAAAACCATAAAAAGGGGATATAGCAACGGTATGTTTTCTTAGTTACATTTTTTTTCAAAAACGTGCTAAATTGCTTGTGGACAAAATGGTGATATATGATTCTATCTTATAATAAGCATAATATGAAAAGTGTTTTAGTGATTTTTTTTCTTTGAAGTTTTGTTGTTAGATATCTTGTTAATCAAGCTTGAATAAAGGTAAAAATGGGTAATATAACTGATGAGTGTCTAAATACTCATCATTTTTGTACTATCTAGACTGCAAAAACATCTGAAAACACTCAGAAATGCATCAAAATGATGAAAATATCATAAACAAGTGTTTTATATGTTTTAAATGCAAAAATACCAAAATCAGATGAAAAACGTATCAAGTTTGCATAATTGGCAGTTTTAGTCCCCCAAGTTTCAAAAGTTGTCAAAAATAGTCCCTGGTAATTCAAAAACTTGTAAAATGTCATTTAAGGTCCATGGGATTCAAAAGTTGTCAAAATAAACCCTTTAAAGTTTAAAATTTACAAAATGACAACTTTAGTCCTTAAACTTTGAAAAATGTCAAAAATAGTCCTTGGTGAATTTAAAAAATGGAAATTTATCAAAAATAAACCTTGTACTATTAATAAATTACAAAATTGGTCCTTATAGTGAACTTTTGGAAAATTACATATTTGGTCCCTTAAGTTTCAAAAATGACATAAAAGGTCCTTGGACATTTAAAAATGGAAAATAATTATCATTGGTCCTTGTACTATTTATATATGGCAGGTTTGGCCCTAGTGATAAGTTTGGAATGTTGACAGGTTCAGTCCTTTAAGTTTGGCCGAATTGCAAGATTAGTCCTTGTTATTAACTTGAACCAAATGGACCCTTTGTTATTACTTAACCCAAATCCAAAACACAAACCCAGCTGGCCCAATCAACCCAAGCCCAAACCCAAACCAGTGTTTAAAATAAAACACCCCCGCCAGCACTGTTCATCCCTCCCAATCCAACACCTGTTACCAGCTATTCCTCCACACCTGCTACCACCACCTGTCCACCCACTTTCTCCAGCTCACCCCCACTTTCCACCACTTCTCCCATTAGAACACTCCACCATAAATGCTCTTCACACCCCTGTTCACCCCAAAACTACCACTGAGTCAATACCAGCACATGGTATTGCTCAAAACCTCCCCAAGTTTGCTAAAAATATCACAAAACTTCTCATTTGTCTTCCTGATACTCCCAAAATTCTTTAATTGCCCTCAAACTACTTGTACTGTTTAAACAGCTTTTTGGCGCCAAAATGCCACTTGGGTGGTTCTGATGATTTCAAGTGATCCAAAAGTTGGAAATAGGTGGGAACAGATCAGATGTCGACAAGGAACCTAAAGGGTCAATATAAATGGGAAAAGAAGCAGAGGAGAAGACCAAGTAGTGTAGTTTAGTTTTACTTATGTCGTTTTAATTATTTCAAGCTTTCTAGTGTATGTTTAAACTTTCAAGTACTGGTTTGAGTGTTTTTAAGTGTATTTGAATCTTTATCAATAAACAATTCCAAGTTTCCAGTTTAATTTCAGTTTGTGCAAATTTCAATTTCATGGTCAAAATCTTAAATCTGTCTTATGTTGTTTATGGTTGTTGTTCTGGGCTCATTAAGCTTATATAAGCTCTTAGTAGCTTGTTTAAGCTATTGAAAACATTTATAACTCAGTTTAGATTCAAAATTCAAAAATCACCAAAAATACCAAAAATTTAGCTAAAAATAAAAAATCATGGAGATGATACAAGAAAGATGGAACAGAGCTGATTTTGGATTAATGTTGGTTTAGAGCTTATTGGTAAGCATATAGGAGTGATTCTCAATCCTTGGTTCAGTTAATGCACGTGCATGAACTCATTTTGTAAGCCTTTTCTATGAAATTTGCATTTCATATTATTAGTAATTTAATCTTGTTAATTCTAGTCTAATACTGTCTAAATATGGTTAATATAAGTTAATTACTAGGTCACTTGGGTTAAAAACTTGTTTTGGTATTAAAAGCTTCAATTTAGTCTACATAAATGGTGTTTGGTTTGCTATATAAACTGTGTTAAGAGACTTGTGGTGTTATTGTTTGTTATTGTTTCATGTTACTTTAGCATCTAATAACTCAGAGAAGCAACAAAATCCAGTCCTTGTATAAGCAAAAGTCAAAAGACCATTTGATCACATTTTTCTAGTTCACTGTTGGATTTTTAAAGTTTCATGATCAAGGATTTGTGTTAGAAGTTGTTATAATCTCTTAATTTAGTCTTAATATAACCTAATACATCATAATTAATAAGTAAGATCAATCCTAAGTTCAGTTTAGTCAACTTTTAGTGATTATCAAAAAGTCAAAAGTTTCATTTAGTCGTTTTTGAATTAAATAGAATAATTTATATAAGATTAAATATTAAGTATTATGATTTGAGCTTTTGGGATATCTAAATCCAGTTGCTAATCTTAACCCTAGTATTTTTTATATTTTCTGTCTAGCTTATTTAGTAGCTTTTTGCTTAGCTTATTTTGCAACCTATTTTAAAATTGTGTCCACTGCACAAGTTGATGGTCATTTTCAAGAGCTTGTAAAAGCTCTCCAGGCACCATAGCTTGTGAAATTTGTTTCTTTGGATAGCTAACCAACCCATCTTAAGGTTCCAACTTTAGCTTTTCATTTTGTAGCTTGTTATATAGGGCTGCAAGTGACTTTTGTTTTTCCATTTTCACTAACTGTATCAGCTCCGGTGATCACGGCTTTACCACCATTTTCATAAGCTCACCAAAAGCTCTCTAGTGGACCCCACTGTTAAAGCTTTAGCTTTTTGGATAGCTCATCTGGTCATCTTGCTAATCCAAGTGTTTGTTTTAAGTTTCTAGCTTATTTAAGTGCTTATAAATAAGTCTAAAGGTGCCTAGTGATCAAAAAGAATTTCTTGTGCAACAGTAAGCTTGTGCTTATTTCAAGCTTGTTTCAGTGCTTATTTCCAAGTAATTGAACTTTTTCAGTAGCCATTTTAGCTTATTTATAGATATCTAGCTTATTTTCATTTCATCTTTTACTTATTCTCTAGCTTATTAGAATTATAGCTTAAGCTTGTGCTTATTCAATCTCTTTGCCTACTGTTGGAAAAATAAGCTCATTCTGAGCTTATTAGTGGACTTCATAAAAAGTGGTAGTTGTAAAAAGTGCTTATCTCTTTGTGTTTAATAAGTTTGTAAAAGAAAATTCCAAATATAAAAATATTTTGCAAAAGGGAGAGGGGAATCGAACCTGAGACCTCCCCTTATGAGAGTGATTAGATGTACTGTATAGCCATGCCCTTGGGACTTGTCTTGGTTTTATTTTGCAACATTTAATATATAAGGGCATTTAGTCAGTTTTGCTTTAAGCACTTCTTTAGCTTATTTCACAAAACAACCACCAAGTTTTTTAATTTTCCTAGATTCAGCATTGTTCAAAGTAGTTTCTGTGAATTTTTCATATTTTTATAAAAACGTTTAGTATTTTTAATCATTTAACTAGTGTAAAATCTTATTTAATTCATAATAAAAAATATAAAAGTCTAAAAAATATAAATCTTTTTTCTAAAATTTTCTTTTGTCATATAGTACGTAATAAAATTATTTTTACACTTGTAGGACTTTTATTTCATAAAATTTACGTTTTTGCTTGCGCACTCGCGTAATTTTTATAAATAACGTACGTTTTCATTTTAAATCTAGTTTTTAGGTAATTTGAATTTACGTTTTAGTTTAAATAGTTTATTTAAGATATTTTGCTTTATAAAATCACAAAAACATCATTGTAAAAATAGTGATAGCGTTTATTTAATATATTTTATCTTTTATTTCCTTTAATTTGCATTTAAGTCGCTGTAATTTATTAATCTTTTCTTTAGGTAATTATCCATCAAAATCCTTACTGATCACTATCTTTAGTGATCATTCTATCATCTGAAGTTGTTTAACACCAATTCATCCTCCGTGGGACTTAACGACCCATGAATCCCCTATATTCCTCTGATCTTAAATTGCATTTGGTTTCTGAGCTGTTTTGAGTTTCTTACGGTCGGTCATTCACAAGTGGCTGGCTTGCGTGAGATAACTTGACGGTTCAGCCCCAAATCAAATTTTGGCCGGGAGGATGGTAAAAGCGTGTTTTAAGCATTTCCAGATCCATTCTTGCACATATACCACCTTTTTGTAAACATTTTTTTTAAAAATCAAAAAGTTCATTAACACTTTTCCTAAAGTGTTAACAAACCCAAAAATATTTTCATTCTTTGTTTTTATAACATGTTTTTCAAAAATACCAAAAATATTCCTCTTTACCCTCTTACCCTTTTGATTCTTCATTTCTTACCCTCTAGAACCATTTGATTCTTTCTATGTCTTATCCTCACCTTCTTGGTTGTCAATGGTGTGGTGGTCCTTATAATGATGGCAATTGCCCCAGTTGTAGCATGGTGGAATCAGGAAACGGGTCCGTCTATAACCAGGATCCCTATTCCTACCATAACACAACCGATTTATTCCATCGGCTACCACACTGTGAGACTCACCGCTTTGTCATGTGAGTACTGTGGTGGTTCACACTCCAGTTCGATTGTCAATCGGAAACACGCTTGTCTATGGTTCCCTGATAACAATTATGACTCCAGCACATACGACTCACAGCCACATCAGTTCTACTGTTGTGAGTATTGTGGAAGTCCTCACTCTAGCTCGGATTGTCAAACAGGAATCCATTCCTTGTAACAATTACGACTATTCGTTTCAAGACCAACTTCCACAATACCAAATGATTCAAGCAACTCCTCATGAAACTACGACAGACCTTCTACTGAAGAGTCTTGAGTTATTAAAAGAACTTAAGGAGGAGTCGGCTATGTCACATAAGAAATCCATGGAAGAATTGTTAGCGGAGGAACGGGCTGCTAAATTAGATTCCCAGATTGCCATTGAAAACACTGTTAGGGAATCAATTAGACTACAAAAAGCATTCAAATCTAGCTCTCAATTCCATTTCATTCCTGATGACAGTGATGATGAGGATGCCCTTGATATTCTACAATTTTATTCATCAAGTTCATCAGTTGAGATTCCATCCGTGGAAATGCAGGGAGAAAAGAATATGACTGAATCACTAGCAATAGAAATAATGGAACTTGTAGAATCCATAACTGCTAGTCCTTCTCAACTCCCTCACTGTTATCACACCCGAGGTTCACACTCACTCTCTGAACATGGGGGATGAGCATCTTGACACTGTTTCTGAAAAGGAATCGGACGAATTCATAAAGTCTAGTGTTGAAGACCTTGTCCCAATCCCAAGAGAGTCACAGGGAATTCTTGATCATGTGTGTGATATCCATCCTCCTCTTGTCTTCCAAAATGATCATATTGAGATGTTCTCTGATTCTGATGAGGACTATTCTTTATCTTGTGGAGACATAAGTTATTTGGGGGAATTACCTTCGAGCTAGTCACTTAGGAGAAGAGAATGATGAAGAAATAATCCAAGACGAAGCTCTTCGTCTTACATTATTGAATGTTAATCTTCTCATTTCTAGAATCGAGGCTTTTAATGAAAAGCCTACTTCATATCCTATCCCCTTTGAGGATAGTGAACTTTTGTTCAATGATTCTATTCCGGAATTGCAAACGTTCCATTTTGATCATATGGGAGAGAAGATTAGTGGTATTACCACTTCTCATTCTCATAATTCTCTCCCCGATTATGAATCATTCACTTTTGAGGAGTTCCCCAGTGAACTCAGTCAAATCAATCCCGAATATGAATCATTCTCCTTTAAGGAGTTCTCCTGTGAACTCACTCATATCATATCTCTACCGGAGTATGATAACTTCTACTTTGATCTAGACACACCCGGGATATGTCTAGACCAATTGAGCTTAAAAGATGAAATTCATGCTATCATGAATTCTCCTATAGATGAAGATGAGTTAGTCAAGATCTTTATCATGACTTTCTTTCTTTTCTTCACCTATCCCATGGCTTCTCCTGTTCTTCACTCCTTCGGGAATGAAGACATTATTTTTGACCCCGGCATTTTCATCTATCATTTGTGAGCCGGTTCTATGTATATCTCATCGGTGTGGAACTTTCACGTACTTCAATGTTTATACAAACATCTTGAATAAAAGTCTGATGGAGATTGTCTCTTCCACTTACTTCCCCATGAACCAATTAATTCGGGGTCGAGTCAAGCTAACGACTCGGTAATCAAAAACAGTAGTTAAACATGGGTTTTCACCCGTGTGTACCACCCAGTGTGGGGAGATGCCCCACATGTTGTATAAAAAAAAAAAAAATGAATGAAAATTGTAAATATTAAAAAAGAGAATAATTGTTGTGTTTCTACACTTGGCTAGTAATGTTATCTTTTTACGTTCTAAGTTTCGGCATAACAGCCGGTACTTTGAATATTGAGGACAATATTCATTTCTAAGTGTGGGGGGGAAATTCTGGCGAATTTGATCATAAATGTACCCTTTTAGTCCCTTTTTCCCCAAAATGGCCAAATTTTAAAATTTTTTATTTAGTGGAAGTACTATGTACTAAACACAACAAATGGTAATCAGTCCACCATGTCTAACCCACATAAGGATTGGCTAATCCAAGAGCAAACGGCTCTTGGTAAAGATATCTCAAATCCGTTGACGGCTTGCAATTTGCCCAAAATTGTATGGTATTCAACTCACCATATCCTTAAAAGTGAAGAGTTGGCTAGCCCGCAAGTTTATGGCTTGTGGTAAAGGCAGTTGGAAAACCATAATTGGTAATCGACTCACCAAAGATATTTTATCTAAGAGTTGGCTAGTCCAGAAGCAAACGGCTTCTGGTAAAGACAAATCAAAACCGTTGAAAGCTGGTGATTTGCTCAAAATCATTTGGTTATCAGTGTACCAAGGTTCTTACTTGAACTGAAACAATTGGCTACTCCAGAAGTAATGGCTTTTGGTAAAGAGATAAAATCCATTAACTTTTCATAAAACATTGCTAGGGACTAGCAATATCTTAGTGTGGGGATTGATGAGTGTCTAAATACTCATCATTTTTGTACTATCTAGACTGCAAAAATATCTGAAAACACTCAGAAATGCATCAAAATGATGAAAATATCATAAACAAGTGTTTTATATGTTTTAAATGCAAAAATACCAAAATCAGATGAAAAACTTATCAAGTTTGCATAATTGGCAGTTTTAGTCCCCAAGTTTCAAAAGTTGTCAAAACTAGTCCCTTGTAATTCAAAAACTTGTAAAATGTCATTTAAGGTCCATGGGATTCAAAAGTTGTCAAAATAAACCCTTTAAAGTTTAAAATTTACAAAATGACAACTTTAGTCCTTAAACTTTGAAAAATGTCAAAAATAGTCCTTGGTGAATTTAAAAAATAGAAATTTATCAAAAATAAACCTTGTACTATTAATAAATGACAAAATTGGTCCTTATAGTGAACTTTTGGAAAATTACATATTTGGTCCCTTAAGTTTCAAAAATGACATAAAAGGTCCTTGGACATTTAAAAATGGGAAATAATTATCATTGGTCCTTGTACTATTTATATATGGCAGGTTTGGCCCTTGTCATAAGTTTGGAATGTTGAGTGTTAGTCCTTTAAGTTTGGCCGAATTGCAAGATTAGTCCTTGTTATTAACTTGAACCAAATGGACCCTTTGTTATTACTTAACCCAAATCCAAAACACAAACCCAGCTGGCCCAATCAACCCAAGCCCAAACCCAAACCAGTGTTTAAAATAAAACACCCCCGCCAGCACTGTTCATCCCTCCCAATCCAACACCTGTTACCAGCTATTCCTCCACACCTGCTACCACCACCTGTCCACCCACTTTCTCCAGCTCACCCCCACTTTCCACCACTTCTCCCATTAGAACACTCCACCATAAATGCTCTTCACACCCCTGTTCACCCCAAAACTACCACTGAGTCAATACCAGCACATGGTATTGCTCAAAACCTCCCCAAGTTTGCTAAAAATATCACAAAACTTCTCATTTGTCTTCCTGATACTCCCAAAATTCTTTAATTGCCCTCAAACTACTTGTACTGTTTAAAAAATGTTTTTTTGGCGCCAAAATGCCACTTGGGTGGTTCTGATGATTTCAAGTGATCCAAAAGTTGGAAATAGGTGGAACAGATCGATGTCGACAAGGAACCTAAAGGGTCAATATAAATGGGAAAAGAAGCTGAGGAGAAGATCAAGTAGTGTAGTTTAGTTTTACTTATGTCGTTTTAATTATTTCAAGATTTCTAGTTTATGTTTAAACTTTCAAGTACTGGTTTAAGTGTTTTTAAGTGTATTTGAATCTTTATCAATTAACAATTCCAAGTTTCCATTAATTTCGTTTGTGCAAATTTCAATTTCATGGTAAAAATCTTAAATCTGTCTTATGTTGTTTATGGTTGTTGTTCTGGGCTCATTAAGCTTATATAAGCTCTTAGTAGCTTGTTTAAGCTATTGAAAACATTTATAACTCAGTTTAGATTCAAAATTCAAAAATCACCAAAAATACCAAAAATTTAGCTAAAAATAAAAAATCATGGAGATGATACAAGAAAGATGGAACAGAGCTGATTTTGGATTAATGTTGGTTTAGAGCTTATTGGTAAGCATATAGGAGTGATTCTCAATCCTTGGTTCAGTGTACTGTGCATGAACTCATTTTGTAAGCCTTTTCTATGAAATTTGCATTTCATATTATTAGTAATTTAATCTTGTTAATTCTAGTCTAATACTGTCTAAATATGGTTAATATAAGTTAATTACTAGGTCACTTGGGTTAAAAACTTGTTTTGGTATTAAAAGCTTCAATTTAGTCTACATAAATGGTGTTTGGTTTGCTATATAAACTGTGTTAAGAGACTTGTGGTGTTATTGTTTGTTATTGTTTCATGTTACTTTAGCATCTAATAACTCAGAGAAGCAACAAAATCCAGTCCTTGTATAAGCAAAAGTCAAAAGACCATTTGATCACATTTTTCTAGTTCACTGTTGGATTTTTAAAGTTTCATGATCAAGGATTTGTGTTAGAAGTTGTTATAATCTCTTAATTTAGTCTTAATATAACCTAATACATCATAATTAATAAGTAAGATCAATCCTAAGTTCAGTTTAGTCAACTTTTAGTGATTATCAAAAAGTCAAAAGTTTCATTTAGTCGTTTTTGAATTAAATAGAATAATTTATATAAGATTAAATATTAAGTATTATGATTTGAGCTTTTGGGATATCTAAATCCAGTTGCTAATCTTAACCCTAGTATTTTTTATATTTTCTGTCTAGCTTATTTAGTAGCTTTTTGCTTAGCTTATTTTGCAACCTATTTTAAAATTGTGTCATGTGCACAAGTTGACTGGTCATTTTCAAGAGCTTGTAAAAGCTCTCCAAAGGCACCATAGCTTGTGAAATTTGTTTCTTTGGATAGCTAACCAACCCATCTTAAGGTTCCAACTTTAGCTTTTCATTTTGTAGCTTGTTATATAGGGCTGCAAGTGACTTTTGTTTTTGTCCATTTTCAACACCAACTAGACACCCAGCTGATCACGCTTTTACCACCATTTTCATAAGCTCACCAAAAGCTCTCTAGTGGACCCACATGTTAAAGCTTTTAGCTTTTGGATAGCTCATCTGGTCATCTTGCTAATCCAAGTGTTTGTTTTAAGTTTCTAGCTTATTTAAGTGCTTATAAATAAGTCTAAAGGTACCTAGTGATCAAAAAGAATTTCTTGTGCAACAGTAAGCTTGTGCTTATTTCAAGCTTGTTTCAGTGCTTATTTCCAAGTAATTGAACTTTTTCAGTAACCATTTTAGCTTATTTACGTGATATCTAGCTTATTTTCATTTCATCTTTTACTTATTCTCTAGCTTATTAGAATTATAGCTTAAGCTTGTGCTTATTCAATCTCTTTGCCTACTGTTGAAAAAATAAGCTCATTCTGAGCTTATTAGTGGACTTCATAAAAAGTGGTAGTTGTAAAAAGTGCTTATCTCTTTGTGTTTAATAAGTTTGTAAAAGAAAATTCCAAAAATAAAAATATTTTGCAAAAAGGGAGAGGCAGAATCGAACCGAGACCTCCCATGAGAGTGATTAGATGTACCTGTATAGCCATGCGCCCTTGGGACTTGTCTTGGTTTTATTTTGCAACATTTAATATATAAGGGCATTTAGTCAGTTTTGCTTTAAGCACTTCTTTAGCTTATTTTGAGCTTATTTCACAAAACAACCACCAAGTTTCTTAATTTTCCTAGATTCAAAGATTGTTCAAAGTAGTTTCGTGAATTTTCATATTTTTATAAAAACGTTTAGTATTTTTAATCATTTAACTAGTGTAAAATCTTATTTAATTCATAATAAAAATATAAAAGTCTAAAAAATATAAATCTTTTTCTAAAATTTTCTTTTGTCATATAGTACGTAATAAAATTGTTTTTACACTTGTAGGACTTTTATTTCATAAAATTTACGTTTTTGTTTGCGCACTCGCGTAATTTTTATAAATAACGACGTTTCATTTTAAATCTAGTTTTTAGGTAATTTGAGTTTACGTTTTAGTTTAAATAGTTTATTTAAGATATTTTGTTTTATAAAATCACAAAAACATCATTGTAAAAATAGTGATAGCGTTTATTTAATATATTTTATCTTTTATTTCCTTTAATTTGCATTTAAGTCGCTGTAATTTATTAATCTTTTCTTTAGGTAATTATCCATCAAAATCCTTACTGATCACTATCCTTAATGATCATTCTATCATCTGAAGTTGTTTAACACCAATTCATCCTCCGTGGGACTTAACGACCCAGGAATCCCCTATATTCCTCTGATCTTAAATTGCATTTGGTTTCTGAACTGTTTTGAGTTTCTTACGGTCGGTCATTCACAAGTGGCTGGCTTGCGTGAGATAACTTGACGGTTCTGCCCCAAATCAATAACTTCACTAAAAAGTCTACAAAGACTAAACCTTTTCGTCGGGTCAAACGCTACATTTTGTAATTCTGCGATCCGCGGATCCTCAGTTACTCTGGACGGATCCTCAAGCAAGGGATCCGTGGGATCCGTGGTACAAGAGACAGCTTTTTTCTCAATTTCAAAAATTCATAACTTTTAACCGTAAGTCGTTAGAAGTCGTGCCACCTATCGTTTTAAAGGTATTTGAGTCTACTTTAATTTAAAAATGATTTCATAAACTGATTCAAAACAATAATTTACAGAATCATTGATTTATAATAGAAAGTCATTTTTCGGTCATAACTTTTGCACAAACTTTTGATCTAATTGGAGACGGATGTTTTCGCTTTTGAATAACAATGTGTCCTCTATTGAAATTAAGGTTTTGATCATATTTATAAATATAAAAGAAACTAATCAAGCTTGGTATACATGTTTATATTTAATACAAAGCGATGAAAAGAACTTTCGTATGCTATGCTAAATGATAAATTGTCTTCGTTGCATTACTTGATTATTTTCTTATCTCAAATAGCTTTTGTGCTTGTTTGATTGAATAGCATATGTGGTTTCCTTACCTTGCTATTCATTCTCTTGTTTGTCGATTTAGTAATATTCTACTAATCAATGTGCTATTTGAAGGAGTGTTTGGGATAACATCTAGTTGTGTCAAAAATGTTAGTTTAGATATTTAGATAAGTCATATAGGTTGAAAAAAGTTTAAAACATATAACACACTAAATGGATTTTTGATTGAGTTTGTCATATGTGCTTATATGATTTCCTTTGTTCTTATATCATTTTCTAAAAACAACAAGAATGTACATCTGATCATAACCTACACTTGTGTTGATGATGTACTCTCCCATTTTCCTTTTCATGATCGCTTTCCAAGCTTCATAGTAGGATTGAAAACTTGATTATTTCATCCGATATACTCAAGTAAATTATTTTGCAATGCAAATATAATTGTTCATATCCGAAAGTCCAAACTCAAAGCTTTCCAACAACATATGTTGAACTAGCTCATCCAACCATTTTTGTTGTTTACCATATGGACAACTTTTAAACTTATTTTTAACATGACGCCTTCGTCACCTTATTTGTCTCAAGTATAATATTAAACGAAGCAAAGTATCATCATTGTTACTTGATGCGCGCCAAACAGTCAAGCTAAATCACACAAGCCCGCCACTTGTGAATGGCGGACCGTAACCAGCTTAAAACTGCTCAAGCACGAAATCAATGAAATCCAGGAGAGTATAGGGTCTCCCCGGGTCGTTATGTCCCAGCGAGCTATGCAATGGATCAATCAACGTCTAGTGATCGAGAAGTTTGAATGAAAAAGGGGTATGAATTGGTGATTACAACTACAGAAATATCAGACAAATGCAAAGGCTAAAATGCAAATGAGAGGAAATTAAAAAGATAAAACCTATTAAATAAACGCTATCACTAAAATTAAAATGATGTTTTTGTTTTTATATTTTTATAAAACTGAATTTAAAAACTACGCGACGTACAAATTAAAAAGTGAAACTAAAGCAATATTAACCCTAAAAATATGAAAATGATATTTTACAATCCTAATGATAAAAGAAAATTTTTAGAAAAAGAAAACTATTTTTATCACTAATTATCTAATTATTATTAATTAAAAACTATTTTTAACTATTTAATAATTACCTAAAATACAAAAAATGAGGAAACAAAGCTAGAAAAATCAAATTATGAAATGGAAAAGTCTAAAATATCAAACTAGAATTTTCAAAACTATTTTTGTATTTTTCTGATTATTTTTCTATTTTTTATGAATTTTAAACTATTAAAAACTAATTAAATTACTAAAAATTACCAAATAAACTATGAAAAATCTGGAAAATTACTTTTTTGGCTTTTTATATTTATCTTAACTTAATAAAAATGAAAAATTATTTTTTTGAACTTTTTCTGATTTAATTGTATTAAAAGCTATTTAAAATGACTTAAAAACTGTTTTTAATTAAGAAAAATAGCAAACTGACCTAGAAAAATGTGAAAAATTCAGGAAAACTCTAAAATAATATACTGAATCTAGGAAAAATAGAAAAACATGGGCTTGTGTGTGAGATTATGAGACTGCAATACCAAGTGCTTTAGAATAAGCACTTCAAATAAGCTATTGAACACAAACAAGCACTAAACTGAAACAGAAGTTGTAATAAGCTATAAGTACTCAAAAGTGACTTATCTCAACTGTCCTAAGCCTCTAATTTGTAGATTACACAGATTTGACTATATGAGCATATGTGCTTAAAACAGTGTGAGGGAACTACTTTTGAGCTTGAGCATAAGCTACTCAATAAGCTAAAATGGAAAAACAGAGGTTGGAACCTCAACTAGACCTCAAGCTAACTGCTTAAACCAAATTACAGACCAAGACAAGCTCTTATGAGCTCTGTGTAAACTCTGCAATAAGCTGAGAAAACTCAGTGTTAACTGAGCTTATGAACAGGGCACTTAAGCCCTGTTTGACAAGCTTTTTTGAAGGCTTTAGAAAATTACCAAAAATATAACAAAATGATAACAAGCAACTTGACCAGTTGAAGTTCTTAATCCCAAATTTTTACTTGATTTGAACCAAGAATGAGTCCAAGATAAATCAACTCAGATGGGCTCAAAACTGAATTTCATGCTTTTGACTTTTATGATAGATTTTAAAATGTTGACTTTTGTGACTTTAGAACTAAATTTGTGGATTGATGTTGAAGTAAAATGATGAAATAGAACTACTTCAAGCTTTATCTATGAACTTTAAACACAACACAAGCTTTTGATTCTCTGAAAATCCAACAGTTGAGCTTATAGAACAAGTTAACAAAGATTTGACTTTGAGTGTTTTGCAGTGCAATATTGAGATTAGATTGGGTCAATATAAGCTAAACAAACATAAACCAATAAGTCTTAACCAATGACCAAGGCTCTAGCACAGTTTAGCTAGCAAATCCAAACACCACTTAAACACTAAATTGTGAGCAAAACAAAGCTAACTGCTTAAACTAGCATATGCAGATAATCAAACTGACTTTAACTACTATAATAACAATTAATCCAACAAATACAAACCAATCTAAACCATAAAGGCAGATTATGCAATAACTTATGGAAATTAACTTACAATGGTCCCTAGCCACAATGGCTTGCAATCAATGAAACCAGAACCCCTATACTATAAAAATCAACCCATAGAACTTAGAATCAACCCACATTCAGCATTGCTACACCATTTTCCATTTCCATTACCCAATGATGAATCAGTTGACTTTTATTGACCAAATCTCTAAACTGCTTGAAACTTAAGTACAAGCTTGCAAAAAGCTATAATTAGCTTATGTAAGCTTGTTTTAGCTTATAGATAAGCTAATAAGACCTTGTACATAAGAACTTGAAGTGGAAAAAAAAGAAGCATAAAATCAGAATGTAAATAAGAACTTAAATTGTTTGCTTGAGAATGGTTTATAATGATAAAATAACTTTAAATAAGTGCATAAAAACAGAGAATTACAATTTCAAACTTGAATTAAGACATTGCTAATTAAAACGACATACAAAAATATGAAAAACTAACTACCCCTTTCCTCTTTGCTTCCCTTCCCTTTTTATACATCCAATCTTCTCATCTCTCTCCTCTGAGTGTATCCCATCACAATCTCCACCATTGGATGACCAAAATTAATCCTGGCCATTGAAAAGGATTTTGGCGCCAATTTTGCTATTTGACAATTTAGTTGGAGTGAGGGGGGGAAATGCATTAAATGCATTCTTGGATGTTAGTTGAGGCGGGGAACGAGTTTGAGTGGATGGTGAGGAGGGATGGGGGATAGCTTGGCTGCAGGCAAAGCAAGTTGAAGAAGACTTTGGCGGTAAGAGGATTTTAACCGATATAATAATCAAAGGGGGTTCACAATGTATATGACAGGGGTCCAAAGTAGTATCAAAGGTCCAAATTGGTTTGACAAGGGTTTAATTGACAAGGACCTTAGGTGTAAAATCCAAAATCAAGGGGCCATATCTGCCAATTCAGGGAAGTTGATCCAAGGGTTGAAAGTGACAAGTTCCAAAAGTACAAGGACCAAAGGCGACATTTTGCCATTTTCCAGGGCCATTTTCGCCAATTTTGAAAGTTGAAGGACTAAACTTGTAATTTCTCAAACTTTTGACATTTTTCACCAAAGGACTAAATTTGACAAGTTATGATTTAAAAGGACCTTTGGTGACTTTACTTTGAAATTATGAGCTCGGGACCATTTTGACAACTTTTGAAACTTGGGGATCAAACCGCAATTTTTGCAAATTTGATATGTTTTTCATCTGATTTTGATATTTTTGTATTTAAAACACATAAAACACTGATTTGTGATATTTTGAACATTTTGATGTGTTTCTCGAAGCGTTTTCATGATTTTAGCTTTATTTTGTAAAAAATGATGAGTATTTACACACTCATCAATCCCCCACACTAAACTATTGCTAGTCCCTAGCAATCTTTTGAGAAAACTTAATGGATTTGATCTCTTTACCGAAGCCATTACTTCGGAGTAGCCAAATGTTTTAGTTCAAGTAAGAACCATGGTACACCGATAACCATGTGATTTTGAGCAAACCACCAACTTCCAACGGATTTGATTTGTCTTTACCGTAAGCCGTACTTTCGGACTAGCCAACTCTTAGATAAATTATCAATATTATCTTTGGTGAGTCGATTACCAATTATGGATTTTCCACCGCCTTTACCACAAGCCATAAACTTGCGGGCTAGCCAACTCTTCACTTTTTAGGATATGGTGAGGTGAATACCATACAATTTTGGGCAAATTGCAAGCCATATAAACGGATTTGAGAAATCTTTACCAAGAGCCGCTTGCTCCTGGATTAGCCAATCCTTTTTTTCTTACGACATGGCGGATCGATAACCAAGATGAGTAAGTGTAGAACACTTACTCCAAAAAATTTTGGCCAAAAACGGGAATTGGTGGATAATATATGATAAAATTCGTGAGAATTCCCCCACACTTAGAAATGAATATTGCCCTCAATATTCAAAGTACCGGCGGTTATGCCGAAACAAAGAACGTAAAAGGGAAATACTACGGCCATTATTTAGAAAGAAGATTTTTTTTTTTTTTGAAAAGACTATATACAAAACATGGCAACCCCCACACTAGAGGTGGTAGAAAATAGAAAGAAGTCGAAATATGGGTGAAAACCCATATTGTGTGTGCTAATCTGTTTTTGATTCCGAAGTCGCTAGCTTGACTCGACTCCGTATTCATTTGTTCATGGGGAAAGTAACGTGGAAAACCAATCTCGATCGGACTTTTCGTTCACAATGTTAATGAACATATGAACATCAGAAAGTTCCACACCGACGAGATATAACCGCGGTATTGTTAAGAGTAGAAACTATAAGGATGATACGGGTCAAAGATGGTGTCCTCATTCCGAAGAGAAAAGGAAAGAGCAACCACACCATCTGTGAAGAATGGAATAAAGACGTACATGAGAATGTAAGTCCATTCTTCAGCAGAGAGAAGCAAATCACCGCTTTTGACATCCGTAAGCTTAAACTTGAAGCTTAGATGGTGATTGTCAAGAAGATGTCCGGGAGGGAGGTTGGGAAACGGTTCTTCAATCAATAGACTTTCCAGAAAAAGGATGTCTCCCTCCGGATCAAGGTAAGTGTTATCAATTCCTGTTGGAATTGACTCATCACTAAGAAATGCATCGACTTCATTCCAAAAGTTGTCATCTTCCTCATCATGAGTGAGAGAAGGGATGGAAGAGTCGGGAATAAGACTAGAAGATGATGGATCATTTTTGAGCAATTCATCAACGGGAAGAATGTCTCCCATTGGATCACAAACATCATCATCCAACTCAGATGAAACTGAAGAGAGTTTGGTTTCATCCATAGACTTAACAATCTCAATGCGACAAACCGATGCCGAGGTGGGACAAGTGGTGTGCTCTTAGAGCTAGCAGCTTCCACCACTTCCGATGAAGTCTCCGATTCTAGATCATCGTCATCATCATCAAGAACACTCTTGACTTCCCTGGTACAGCTTTCAAACCATTTGTTTGAACCAGGGTTAATTTTCAAAGCTTTGAGCTCAAAGACGTTTTTGGTGAACACTCTTAACCGTGAAATTTGAGAGTGTTGCATTGATTCTTTCAGATTTTTGATCAATTGTGGCAACACTCTGTTTGTATAGAGGTTTGGAGTTCTGGTTGACATTCAATGTGAGCTCTTCGTTGTCAACCCGTATGGTCAACTCTTCACAAAACACATCAATCGAGCACGACTGTTCTTAAGAAAGCTCTCCCTAAGATAAGGGGAACTCTAGGATCTGCATCGAAGTCTACTACAACAAAGTCAACATGAAAGTGAAACTTTCCCACTTTCATCACGACATCCTCGGCTATCCCAAGAGGACGAGTTACGGTACGATCCGCTAGCTCGAGTGTCATACGAGTGGATGAAAGTTCGTGAAGAGACAATTTCTTCCATACAGAGAGTGGCATAAGGTTAATGCTAGCGCCAAGATCGGCCAAGGCAGAGCATTGAAACATCCCCGAAATCACACGGATTAAACCGGCCAGGTCTTCAAGCTTTTCGAGAAGCTTATTAAGAATGGCCGCTGAGCATTGCTCATTTAGAGGGGTTTTAGCCATCTCAGATAGCTTGTCTTTGTTGGTGAGTAAGCCTTTGCGCGGATGCAAATTTAGGCATTAGAACGAGCATCAACGGCTTATATCAAAGTGAAGCTCATTGAAGATTTGGAAAAATTTTTCCATTTGCTCTTTGTTTTTGTCTTTGAGCTTCTCATCATTCATTCTTGATGGGTAAGGAAGCTGACTAGACTTTTGAGCCGAGATGGAAGTGTTTTCGCTCAGATTTTTCTTTGAACTTCGGGTTCGGACTTGAAGGTTGGACTACCGAAGGTGGACGTGTGCGGTGTGGGCTTGAATAATGCACCTTGTCCGCTTGTCTCCTTGGTAACTTGACTAAATGCCACGGGAGGAGGGGCATAGGAGTCGAAGGTCCATTGTGCGCCTTACCACTACGAGTGGTGACGGCTTTCAACTCGGCATTGGGATTAGGAATAGTATTGCTTGGGAGTCCCCGTAAGATGGTGAAGCTTTGTTCATATTCATGTTCATGAAACTGCTCATCATATTCTTCAACTCATTTGTCTGCCGAGACATGGTGGTATCAATTTCCTTTTAGCTCACCTCTCATGTTATTGATCGAGTTTGCATTGAACGCATGTTTGACTGGCCATTTTCATGAAGTCATTTGGCATGGGAGCTTGAGGAGGTGGTTGATAACTTTGATGATTAGGAGCTTGATAAGGTTGTTGATAACTTTGATGATTTGGAGCTTGATAAGGTTGGTTGAAATTGTTCGCTTTTGATTGAAATTTTGAGAGTTATTGAAATTTTGTCCTTGATTCGGAACAAAGCGATTTTGATTGCCATGGTTTTGCTCAGGAGGAAAACCAGGTGGTGTCATACCGCTAGGTGCCGGAGTGAGGATCACCGTGTGGGTCGGTATTGATTGTGGTTTACCGAAGCTACGGGAGCTTGGTAAAAGGAAGCATCGGTTGCTTGACAATCATAATACGTATGTGGACCACTACAAATTTCACACACCTTGTTTATGGCTTTGATTGGTTCCGGCTTATGAATTTCGCTTTTGATTTCCTTCACCTCTTTTATCATACAATGGATCATATCCGTTAGAGCTGGCTAACGGAGCGCTAACTCGGAAGAGTTACCGGATGAAGAAGGTGAGTGTTCGAACATTGACTTTGTTGAGAAAAAGGAACTTTTGATTTATTCTCGCAAATTTCAAGCACATCTTTAGGTCTACGATTCAAGATATTGCCACCCGCGGATGCGTTCAAAGAATCTTGATCGTTACAGTTCAACCCATTATAAAAGATATTGACTTGTTGAAGCTCCGTGAATTCATGATGGGGGCATTTCCTGAGGAGATCTTTGAATCTCTCCCATGCCACTCCAAAGTTTTCATCAAATTTTGACCTAAACGAAATTTCATTCTTAAGATTAGTCGTCTTTGATGGAGGAAAGAAATAGTTAACAAACTTTTGAACAAGATCCTCCCAAGTTTCGATGGATCGAGGGGTTCTTTTCACCAGTACCAAACTGGCCGCCCTCAAGAGAGAATGGAAAAAGCATCAACTTGATGACTTTTTGAGGAACATCCTTGAAATTGATAGTTGAAGTCAACTTGTTAAACCAACGGATGTGCAAAGGGCATCTGTCTTCTCGATCGTAATTCAGCGGAATTGATTGTAGACACAAGTGTGATCAAATGTGTCTTCAATTCGACCGCGAGTGATCAACCGATTCGGTAAAACGATGGCATCTCCATAACCCTCGGTGGGTGCCTGGAGCATTTTCGCCATAGTACGTTCATTCGCCATGGTGTTGCTTGAAATAGTAACGAATCTCGGGTTCGACTATTTCAAGCAACGCCTACGAGAACGTCGTCTAGGAATTTCTGCTAGATCACGAAAAGGACTCAATGATCTAGAAGAACGAAAAGCATGCACTAGAGTTAACTCTGGGATCTCGAGCTAAGGAGAGGAATGGAATTATGAAGATATTTCAGATGAGAATGAGAATTATGAAGACGTTTTATAAAAATGGGGTGAAGAGAATCTTTATGGGTTTTTCGGTTCTCAAACGTCGATATCACAACAAAATCAATTAACACAAAATCGAGGCAAAACAACAATGAACTTAACCAATAATCCAAGATGAATGGCTTCTTTTGAAAAAGGTACACCAATCACAAGGACACAAAGGCAAGTTTTATATCTTTAGTTCGGGAACTTATGATGGTCGCACCCCCAGTAGGTAGTGCACGCCTTGGTTTATGTGGTAATCTTTTAAGTTGTTAATTATTAGAGAAAACGACGATTCTTTTTGTATTTTTATTTTGATACATATATAGAAACAAAAGGAAAAATATTTTTGTGTTTTATAAGTTTTGGTCGTTTTTGGGTTTTGGATTTTTAGAAGAAAATATGGATATATATATATACAGAGATGGATGATATAAACAAAGAGTGAGGATTCAAACAACTAATCTGCTAGACGGAAAATAGATCAAGACACACTCCCGCAATGGCGTAAAAATTTGATGCGCCACCAAACAGTCAAGCTAAATCACACAAGCCCGCCACTTGTGAATGGCGGACCGTAACAGCCTTAAAACCGCTCGCACGAAATCAATGAAATCCAGGAGAGTATAGGGTCTCCCCGGTCGTTATGTCCAATGAGCTATGCAATGGATCAATCAACGTCTAGTGATCGAGAAGTTTGAATGAAAAAGGGGTATGAATTGGTGATTACAACTACAGAAATATCAGACAAATGCAAAGGCTAAAATGCAAATGAGAGGAAATTAAAAAGATAAAACCTATTAAATAAACGCTATCACTAAAATTAAAATGATGTTTTTGTTTTTATATTTTTATAAAACTGAATTTAAAAACTACGCGACGTACAAATTAAAAAGTGAAACTAAAGCAATATTAACCCTAAAAATATGAAAATGATATTTTTACAATCCTAATGATAAAAGAAAATTTTTAGAAAAAGAAAACTATTTTTATCACTAATTATCTAATTATTATTAATTAAAAACTATTTTTAACTATTTAATAATTACCTAAAATACAAAAAATGAGGAAACAAAGCTAGAAAAATCAAATTATGAAATGGAAAAGTCTAAAATATCAAACTAGAATTTTCAAAACTATTTTTGTATTTTTCTGATTATTTTTCTATTTTTTATGAATTTTAAACTATTAAAAACTAATTAAATTACTAAAAATTACCAAATAAACTATGAAAAATCTGGAAAATTACTTTTTTGGCTTTTTATATTTATCTTAACTTAATAAAAATGAAAAATTATTTTTTTGAACTTTTTCTGATTTAATTGTATTAAAAGCTATTTAAAATGACTTAAAAACTGTTTTTAATTAAGAAAAATAGCAAACTGACCTAGAAAAATGTGAAAAATTCAGGAAAACTCTAAAATAATATACTGAATCTAGGAAAAATAGAAAAACATGGGCTTGTGTGTGAGATTATGAGACTGCAATACCAAGTGCTTTAGAATAAGCACTTCAAATAAGCTATTGAACACAAACAAGCACTAAACTGAAACAGAAGTTGTAATAAGCTATAAGTACTCAAAAGTGACTTATCTCAACTGTCCTAAGCCTCTAATTTGTAGATTACACAGATTTGACTATATGAGCATATGCTTAAAACAAAGCAGGTGAGGAACTACTTTTGAGCTTGAGCATAAGCTACTCAATAAGCTAAAATGGAAAAACAGAGGTTGGAACCTCAACTAGACCTGCTAATGTTTCTAAACCAAATTACAGACCAAGACAAGCTCTTATGAGCTCGTGTAAACTCCGCAATAAGTCGAGAAAACCTCGGTTGTTAACTGAGCTTATGAACAGGGCACTTAAGCCCTGTTTGACAAGCTTTTTTGAAGGCTTTAGAAAATTACCAAAAATATAACAAAATGATAACAAGCAACTTGACCAGTTGAAGTTCTTAATCCCAAAGTTTTACTTGATTTGAACCAAGAATGAGTCCAAGATAAATCAACTCAGATGGACTCAAAACTGAATTTCATGCTTTTGACTTTTATGATAGATTTTAAAATGTTGACTTTTGTGACTTTAGAACTAAATTTGTGGATTGATGTTGAAGTAAAATGATGAAATAGAACTACTTCAAGCTTTATCTATGAACTTTAAACACGACACAAGCTTTTGATTCTCTAAAATCCAACATTGAGCTTATAGAACTTAACAACAAATGATTTTGACTTTGAGTGTTTTGCGTGCAATATTGAGCAGAGTCAATGGGTCAATATAAGCTAAACAAACATAAACCAATAAGTCTTAACCAATGACCAAGGCTCTAACACAGTTTAGGTAGCAAATCCAAACACCACGTAAACACTAAATTGTGAGCAAAACAAAGCTAACTGCTTAAACTAGCATATGCAGATAATCAAACTGACTTTAACTACTATAATAACAATTAATCCAACAAATACAAACCAATCTAAACCATAAAGGCAGATTATGCAATAACTTATGGAAATTAACTTACGATGGTCCCTAGCCACAATGGCTTGCAATCAATGAAACCGGAACCCTATACTATAAAAATCAACCCATAGAACTTAGAATCAACCCACATTCAAAGATTGCTACACCATTTTCCATTTCCATTACCCAATGATGAATCAGGTTGACTTTATTGACCAAATCTCTAAACTGCTTGAAACTTAAGTACAAGCTTGCAAAAAGCTATAATTAGCTTATGTAAGCTTGTTTTAGCTTATAGATAAGCTAATAAGACCTTGTACATAAGAACTTGAAGTGGAAATTTTCAAAATGTAAGCATAAAATCAGAATGTAAATAAGAACTTAAATCTTCGCTGAGAATGGTTTATAATGATAAAATAACTTTAAATAAGTGCATAAAAACAGAGAATTACAATTTCAAACTTGAATTAAGACATTGCTAATTAAAACGACATACAAAAATATGAAAAACTAACTACTCTTTTCCTCTTTGCTTCTTCTTCCTTTATACATCCAATCTTCTCATCTCTCTCCTCTGAGTGTATCCCATCAAGAATCTCCACCATTGGATGACCAAAATTAATCCTGGCCATTGAAAAGGATTTTGCCAATTTGCTATTTGACAATTTAGGTTGAGGGTGGGGAAATGAATTAAATGCATTCTTGGATGTTAGTTGAGGGTGGGGAACAGTTTTGATGGATGGTGAGGAGTGGGATGGGGATAGCTTGGTTGTACAGGCAAAGGTTGAGAAGAAGACCATGGGTAAGAGGATTTTAACCCGGATATAATAATCAAAGGGGGGTTCACAATGTATATGATAGGGTCCAAAGTAGTATCAGCAAGGTCCAAATTTTTGACAAGGTTTAATTGACCTTAGGTGTAAATTCGAAAATCAAGGGGCCATATCTCCAATTCAGGAAGTTGATCCAAGGGTTGAAAGTGACAAGTTCCAAAAGTACAAGGACCAAAGCTGACATTTTGCCATTTTCCAGGGGCCATTTCTGCCAATTTTGAAAGTTGAAGGACTAAACTTGTAATTTTCTCAAACTTTTGACATTTTTCACCAAAGGACTAAATTTGACAAGTTATGATTTAAAAAGGACCTTTGGTGACTTTACTTTTGAAATTATGAGCTCAGGGACTGATTTTGACAACTTTTGAAACTTGGGGGACTGAAACTGCAATTTTGCAAATTTGATATGTTTTTCATCTGATTTTGATATTTTTGTATTTAAAACACATAAAACACTGATTTGTGATATTTTGATCATTTTGATGTGTTTCTGAGCGTTTTCAGATGATTTTGCAGTTTATTTTGTACAAAAATGATGAGTATTTACACACTCATCATTACTCTTCGATAGGCCATTGTAGGAATATAAATTTTCCTAACTTGAGAATGAATACTGGAGAACTTATTGCACTAGAAACTCAATTTGACCTAACGGTTGAATTGCTTCCTTGATAGAAGTTGGGTATGTGGAATCACCCTCAAAAATGGTCGTGTTTAGCCGTAATTGAGCACCGCTAGTAACTTGATCTCATATTCATTCTCTCACTTGGGAAATTTATACTCCTATGTTTTCCTAAAGTAAGTTTACAATGGAAATACTTTGCATTGTCTTAGGATTACTAATCAAACAAGTTGTAAAATAAAATTTTCTTTTAGTTAATCACAACCACTTGCCTCATCAAGCAATTATCTTGCTTTGATCGAGAAGAGCTACATGACTTCATGGACGAAGTTCATTGTATGTTAATCACCATCCGTAATGACTATACATAGTTCATTGCTTCCGTTGGCCAAAACAACCCTATTGTCTTGCACACCATCATCTACTCGACGCCATTGTTAATACAAATGATTTACTAATCTAGATCGTAAATAGGTTTTTGAGTTTCTTGAATAGTGCTTGTTAAGTTTGATAAACCTATTTGTTATTTGTGAGCTCGATCTCATTTGATATATTAGTGTTAGAACCTCTTAAACTTGAAATATGATGCATTGTCAAAGTCATTGCATACCTTTTATAAAAGTTCTGCTTAGCAGATAGACGGATCCCAAAATTTGTGCTTGACAGATCCCTACTCTTAGGGAACCGTGGGATCCGGCAAACAGAAAATTCAATTGCAATCATTGTATTTCAATCATGTCCTTAGAACACCTCACACTAAGCTAAACATAGTGTCTTAAGGCAAATTAAGTCCTTATCAAGTTAAGTAGACCCTTTCTACTCAACTACCTAGATCACACTCTAAGACGCTTGTAGATCTATCATTTTCACTTTAATCCATTACTCTTCCGCTCTCTATGATCACTCATCATTCTCACATGATCCCTCACATCTAGTTTTAGAAATCTTTCGATTATGGCAAAATTGATCATAAATCATCCTTACCTCAAAATTGATCAAAGTTGATCAAATTCTAGTTTTCCCATCTCAAAGCCTCTAGGATATTTTCCAAAACACTATCCTAAGACACAACCTGATCTCTAGGATCATTTAGCTTCAATTGACACTCTAAATCTTTAGTGTCATCCTTGCTCATCCATTGGTACTCTTGAAAGTTCCAAATCCTTCCATAAATAACAATCATTAGCTACATCACTCATTACCTTCAAGTACTCAAGCACCCCTTCATTTAAAACACTTAGGAGGACTGAAACACTCAAGATGATATAGGTCTTAGATCTTAGAAACATCATTTCCACTCTTTAATAATCACTAAAGCCGGATCCCTAGGATTAGCCTAGACGGATCCCTCCGAGGAAGGAACCGTGGGATCCGGATGACAGTTTATGTCTAACATTGCTAAAACAATCATTTCAACTCATCTTTCTAACTCAAACACTCCATATCATCTTAAATGAGTTCCTAGATCAGTGAAACTCTGAACTTCAACCTTGTGCATGCTAATCATCACATTCCAAATGATATTAGAGACTTAAGTCTTGAATGCACTTGCTAAATCCTTCCCTTTATAAGTCATCTTCCTAGAATCCCTTAGTCATCAAACACAACATAATTCTCGGCATTTAGAAACCTTTTCCTTAGTCATTTCATCATGAGGAAAGCTCCTAGTGCTAACTCATCCAACCAAGAACCACCCAAGAAACTTGCTCGTGTTGTACACGAAATTTCCTCAACCGAATCATATCCGGTTAAACCCACAAATGGTAGGGCTTCCCATCCACCGAATCATCATCCGTAAGAGATAATAGTGCTAGAATCTTACCTCAACAAACCCAATCAAAAATTGCCAAGAGAACCGCAATAATTAGCATTAAACTTCTTAGGTTAGAAAAGGGATCATCGAGCTCTAAACCAAATGTACCTAGTTCTAGCAAAACGTCTAAACCTTCATTCCTAGAGCATGAACTACACTCCTTTACGAGCTCTCTCTATTCATTAGAGCATTCACCACCAAGAACTTCTCATTCACCAACCTTCTCGTTAAAATAGGAACCACCTACATCACCAACTAGTCCATCATTGGAAACAAGGAACCACTAAGGACTTGATCATATGGAGGAATTTCCATTACCACCACTCTCATTCCTAGTAGAACCTCATCCTAAATTACTCAATGTACCTCCACCATCATTTGTAGAACCTCTTCAAAACATCTTGTTCCTAATCAAGACAATAATTGCTCTAATTGTCTAATCACCCAAGGACTTGTTCAAGAAGTACGAAATGAGTTGCATTTCATGTTTAATTATCTTCTTGAAAGATTTGACCAAATCAACAAGTACTCATCATCCCGACTTAAGCACATTGTTGCTTCTTAAGCTTTGGTCACTTATTAGTATTAGTAGAATATGGCTAAATCATTCTCTTAGTTTTTAGAGATTTGTTGATCATCTCTTATGTTTTATTGAATGATAGTTTACTTGCCATATTGCATTGTGTATATGTTTGTTGGTTGAATACATATCTCATTTTGATGTTAACATTATTTGTTACATCACCATTCTTTGAATTTAATCATCTATACGGATCCCTCAAAATTGCCTAGACGGATCCCTACTAGGAGGGAACCGTGGGATCTGTGAGACAAAAAACTATTTTTCTACTAACTTGGATCACATATGCAGGAAATTGTGCATTATACTTGTTTTCTAACCTTTGTTTTGTAGTTATTCAATCTACATTTGAAGCCTTTGACACCCTAAAGCTAGGGGAGCTTTGTGTCAAAACAATACATTGCAAATTACTTGCAATATTAGGATTACATTTCTCGACATCCATTTGCAAAATTGCAAACATCAAGGGGAGCACATTATCACTTAGAGCGAAATCTTTTGCAAACTTAGTTGCAAACAAACTAGATTAGTATTACTTTCTTGACGCCCTTACCTAGGGATGGACTCGTCAAGGGGGAGTAAAGACGAGATCTTTTCCCGTTACTTGCTCTCTATCTCTTTTTATTTCTTTCACATGTTTTTCTTAAAAACAACGTGTTGCTTTCTTTCAAGGCTCTTTTTGTTTCGACAAAAGGGGAGAAGAATGTAAAACTACAAATTCAAACTTTTACGAATTTTAGCTTTTCCTTAGAATAATTTTATGTTTTGTCATCAACAAAAGGGGGAGATTGTTAATACAAATAAGCCGTGAAAACCTTTATTTATATTTTACGATCTTCTAATGTTTTGTCGATAACAAACGTAAAATCATTCTAAATGAAACAAATAAAATCGTTAAATGGTTTGAACTAATAGTTTCTAACATTTTCACATAAAATACTAAAACAAGTATAAGTGATTTTATGATTTAATATTACATATGTACAACAACTAGTGTTTACATATTTGGGTAAAATATACACATAACTAGTATGTAGTATATTGGGTAATATAAATGGGTAGAAACTTAAGTATCATAACCCATTGGGCAAATACATTGAATGTAATTGGGTACAACCCAAAGCCCATGATCCATTGAGCTTGACCCATAACCCATTGCATGACATCATG
The DNA here is from genome assembly GCA_910596185.1 of Chrysanthemum makinoi. Lineage (NCBI taxonomy): Eukaryota > Viridiplantae > Streptophyta > Magnoliopsida > Asterales > Asteraceae > Chrysanthemum > Chrysanthemum makinoi. The sequence continues at coordinate 10,917,043 of OU343224.1, forward strand.
CTTATATCATATATGGATAATATCCATAACCCATGGTATTGACCCGTACCCAATGTCTAGATACATTGAACCCTTGGTGAGCACTCAAGAGAATGTCTAGATACATTGAACCCTTGGTAAGCACTCAAGAGATACATTGTATCTAGCCAAAGATCCATGGATCAACCCATGACTCATGACCCATAACCAAAATACCCATGGGTAAAGGGGAGCGTCCCACGGATCCTTAGCTTTACGCTAGCCGGATCCCTTGTGGGAGGGATCCGTGGGATCAAGAAACGAGAGAATTTTTTCTATAAATAGAGAGCCGTTTCTTCCTTTCTAGTCATCACTTTACACACATACTTCCCCAAGTATTCTAACCCTCTAACCTCAGATCTAAGTGATCTATGTAGTTTGTCTTTTGTTTTTGTGTGATCTTCTAGGTTCCTCTTAAAGGAGAGATCACCACTTCTTGAAGACGTGCAAACTCAAGTCCATGAGTTGCCATGCTTCGTCATCATCAAGACAACTAAGGTTCTCTTGTTGATAGTTCTTCCTTTCTCCATAGATGTTGGGTTGAAGGCATTAGTGAATAATGCCAAAAGTGTCAAGATGAAAGCATTAGTGAAAGGTGCTCATCATCCGTGGTCTCAAGCATTATTGAAGAATACTAAAGGTGTCAAGACGAAGGCATTAGTGAAGGTGCCAAGCGTTGTGTCAAAGGCATTAGTGAAGGATGCCGAAGAATCAAATCAAGTAGCATTTGGGAAGAATGCCTAGGTCGTATAATCGATGAGGTGCATCGTTATACATATAAGTATTTGTTTATTTACAAGGATGGTGATATCCTTGATGGTGTTGTAACAAGGAGTAGATCTCCTTGAGATTAGGTGTTGTGTCTTGAAGGGTAGTAGTTCCTCCATAGTAATGGAACTAGGTGCTTAGCCTAGTACCTAATAAAGGGTAGGCGACGTTGTGATAGGATTAGTTCTCCTAAGGTGTGAAAGAACTCGGTGGTTAGCCTAGTACCGTATAAAGGGTAGGCGCTTGTGTTAGGTGTGGTTCGCCTTGGTGTGAAAGAACTGTCGATTTAGCTTTGTACCGGAAAAAGGTTAAGCGACGTTGTGAAGGCTTCTCCGCCATAAGGAGTTGGTGTAGTGTTTACGAACCCTCGAGTAGGTGACTCGAGGAGTGGAGTAGGGCAAGGAAGGTGTCCTTGTAGCCGAACCACTATAAATACTGTGTCAGGTGATGTGCTTCTTACTCTTTATCTTTCATTACACGTTTATATATCTATCTATCCACGTCCAACATAAACAACCAAATAGATTGACATAAGTCGATCTAAATATTTAAAAGGAAGTTTTAAATTGGTAAAACTATTCAACCCCTTTTCTAGTTTTCCACACAGAGCCTCGTGGATGCATTAAACAAGGAAGATAGGCTCATAGATCAGCTCCTATGTATCACCATATGTGGACATGATGATGAGACCACTGAAGAGTCCCGAGTGTTCCCCTTGCAGCAATAGCTCCTTCTGAAGAGCTCCAACCATCACCTTTTCTGCCATTCCAACCAACTCCACCATCAACCAGTCCTTCTTCATCCTCACCACCCACCGATAGTGGTGATGGGATTAGCAAGCCCTAGAGTGTACGAGTGGATTAACATGCGTGGGCTCGAAGGTGATGCTGCCGGGCTTTCCCGAAGCCATAGATGATAGATGATGGGTAGGAAGGGGATGGGTTAGGAAGCTTGTGTTTGGTGTAGGTTGTTGGTAGTGGTTTCGGTTTATGTAGTGATGCTTGTAATCGTACTTCATGGTAAATGCTGCACTTAGAGTGCGTTTGTGTAATAATAATAATGATCCATGTTTTCCTTTATCTTTAGTGTTCCTGCATCACACATTTTGCTCCACTCAAAAGTGAAATATCTGTCCATCATAATGCTCAAAATCGAAAGATATGACTTTAGCAGTCATGTGCCTTGAACACCCACTATCTGTATATCCTTGATCTGATCTTTTGTCCTTGGATGTTCCTGCACATAAGAGTAAAGAGTTAGTTTCTTTTGGGGACCCAAGCCATGATTGACTTGGATCCGCCTCGTGTATCAATATAGTTAAATCTATCAAAGGTCATTGATACACCATTGGGATTTGTTGTAGAGGTATTTCCTTTAGGTTTCCATTCCCAACGTGCTGAGGCCTTCACAACATTTCCCATGTCCCCCCTTTTCTTGTTTACAACCCTTGCAGTGGTAACTTTTGAATGAGAAGTGTAATCTGCGGTTTTTTTTAGGCACCCACCGTGGTTATAATTAAACTTTTTAGCTTGAAAAGTTTCTTTCCCCAGCATTTTGCAAAGTTGTTTTGAGTTTGCACTTTAAATGTGTGTCTTAGGATGAGCAGTATTATCAGTTTTAGCAATGGCAAAAGTTTTGAGGCCACTTCTAAGTTGAACTGCTCTTGGGACCATTTTGCAATGTGTGTTAGGGTGTACATTATGTTTAAACTTGTTAGACTCCACCTTTTTTATTCCCATATACTTCCCTTCTCCCATTATGATGATCACAATAAGCATGTAAATGATCAAAACTACCACAGATATAGCATGCCTTATTGTACATCACAAAATCACTACCTAGTTGTTGAGATTTAATATGATTCCAACTCCTCTCGACAATTCCTAGAGTCAGGCTTGTTCCTATACATCTCAGGATATTTACAGCTTGGTCTAGGGTTTATAATTGGTTTCCTAGGTTCCTCTGTAAAGATAACAACTTTTGGGATAGAAGTCTCTACATTCTTTTTAACACTCTCATCTACAACAGATGAGTCACTAGCACTCTCAAAAACATCATTATCAAGCTTAAATTCTTCCTCACTTTTAAACTTAAACCTTAAAGGACCATATTCTCTTTCAAGTTCCTTAAAATCTTCTAAACCTGTATGAGCTAAATCTATACCTGGAGGTGATGGAACACCTCTTAGTGGTGGAGGCATTGTATTATAACCCATACCTGACTTAGCTTTACTATAAACTTGAGCATTCCAAATTTTATCAATTGACTTAGACTGATGATAACATGTGTCTTAAATTGACATTTTCTTTTTTTGAAGTTTTTTAAGCTCTATTTGGTATGCTTCATTCTACTTTTGTATGATCTAATTCTCTTCTAAGAAGAATCATATCATCACTATATTTTGACTCATTATCTTGAAAGTGCTCTATTGTTTTTTTCTAAACTGCCATGGCTCTCCTAAGATTAGACACGAGTATAATTAGCAGATATAATTCTTGTCTTTCATTAGAATATAAATCATTAAGCCTTTCAACTTCTTTGCAGCGACCTACATGTTTTAGAGTAACATTCAGAGTTTTGTACCTCGTGAGTCGAGAAAGCCATGAGAGCAACCGGTAGAGGCAAGAAAGACGTAATCGTTCTTCTTGTTCATCAGCCATGAAACTTCAATCATAGCTCACACCATCAATAGCCAACATTGCCTTTGGTTCTTCCACGGTTGGTCCCTTCTTTTGCTTGTACCAAGTAGACCTCATTGTCCTTGGTCTTGGTCTTCTACATTCTCTAGCAAAATGTCCAAACTTGTGGTAGTTAAAGCACTCCACTTTCTTCTTATCAAAACCTGCAGTATCATCACCATTAATGTGGATAGGCTTGCCAGTCTTCTTGTAAAATTTCTTAGTCCTCATGCTAAGAAGAACCATTTTATATCCATCTCCTCCAAGTCATCTTCATCAATTTGCTCTATGTCTTCATAAGTTAAGACAGAGCCATCAACTTGTGTGGAGATAAAAGCATAAAGGTAGGATCTCCAATACTAGCAACCTTCTTCATTGAACCTGCAGTGGTAACATTAACATTACCAGTGGAAACTTTAGAACCTGCAATGGCAATATCATCATCACTTTCATCTTCAGAATCATCACTGTCAACAGAGGTTGACAACAATGCCAAGCTACTATAGCTTGTACCAAGTTTCCGCCTTCTTCAACCAACCTTTTCTCAATAAGTTTGAAGTTGTTGTAAAGGTCATTGAGCTTCATTGTTTCTATGTCGATGTTTTCCCAGAAAGTAACATTGGTTTGAAACTCGAAGGCAAACTCTTAGAAACTTCAAATTGAGGTCTTCCTTTTCTACCTCAATGCCAAACACGTCACTGTTACAATCAAGTTTGGTGAAGATGCTATCAAGTGAGTCATTGTCAAGAGAGAAGTTTTCATAACTTTGCTTCAATAATGTCTTTTGTGTCTTCTTTGTAGCATCATTACCACCAAACACAGAGCAAATCTCTTCAAACAATTTTAGCAGTCTTGAACTTGCTGAATGCAGATCCTGGTCTCTAGGAAGAGTCATCGCACAAACTTCTAGCCTTAAGATCATTCTTCCTTTGTGCCTTTTCAGATTTGATTCGTGCACGAAACTTCACAACATCTGTTTCACCAATTTTCAAGTAGTACAAAGATTTGAAAGAATCACCCGTTTGAATGATCTCCCAAAGAGCATAGTCCTGTATGAGGAAGTATTGCTCAATTTGTATCCTCCACATCTCAAACTCATTAAGTTTGAGCTTAGGAAGTCTTGGAGTAGAAGAAGAGTTTGATTGGTTGTTTTCCATCTCCATTGAATTGAGTGAGTAAGGCTTATTCCTTTGATCTTCTAAAACAAAATATCGTAACCTTCGCCTGATACCACTTGATGGATCTGGACACACCCTGTCAATGATATTTTGTATGATATTATTAAGCACGCGGAATTTACTTAGTAATACTTAGAAGATGGATTATATGATGTATTGTATAAAATACAGATTAAACACAAAACTTAAGCTCCAATATTATTGATGAATAATACGATTGATCTTAGCTTATCACTAGGGTTACACCTTGAAGCTCTTGTGAGTAATACGTAGGTAATTAACAAGTACCTAAGACAATGACCTAGGACCTCCTTTTATACAACAAGGAGTCCTTTACAAGATAAGTATAAAGCTAACATAATAGAATATATACAAGATCTATTCTACACTTATCTAGACGCGTTAACAAACTTAAAACCAACAGCAGTGGTAATAATGAACTGGCAGTGGGAATACGTTTCCACTGCTAGTGTTAATCCAAGCAGTGTAAACCACATACTATCCGTGGTAACAAATTATTCCCAACATAACTTATACCATCGCTATTTGACCAAGGTACTCGGGCTCTCTTAAAGCATGAATTGAAGGAGAAAAAAAATCAACGTGGTGAAGGACATTTGCGCGATATATAGCGTGATAACTTAATGAAACAATGGTTTAAACTTATTTTCCTTTTTCAGCTTGTAATGAACTTATAAAATGATTCAGTTAATCATCCAATCGTAATTATGTTTGTTTCCTTTCAATCATGATGTCATGTTAGTCGGCCGTGACGGTCGTAACAACTTCTACAGAGTCGATTTCTCACTTAATTAAGGGCATAAACTTTCCATCTCTATAGTTTTATGCATATTTGGTTTTGATATCTTTAAGGGCCTGTTTGATTTGTAAATAGGTATGAAATAAAATTGGATTCCAATGGTTTGAAAAAAAGTAAGAGAGAAAAAATAAATAATTAATGAGTATTTTATAATTTTTAAAATGAATCAAATAAATTTAATAATAAAAAATGGTATTACGGCTTTATTAATTGAAGTGAGAAGATTAAAAAAGCTAATACCCACCCAAGTGTCATGGAATGTGTCAATGGATATTTAAAAATCATTAAATTCTTGATTCATTTAATTTTATTAACCAAAACTACTTGGCTTTGACAATGATTTCATTTCTTCCATTCTATAGGTGTTTTGACAATGATTTCATTTCTTCCATTCTATAGGTGCATAACAAAATGCCTAAACGATCAAATATCTAGTTTTCTAACTTTCTATCGACTTCGCCTAACTAATCCTATAGTCTTTTTACTTTTCTTTATAATGTGTTTCTGGAGACGGATCTACATGTATGTTGGATAGCACGGGTCATACCGATTTTGGGTCAAGTGTAACATTTTCAAAAAAGTGTCAATTTTTAATATATGCACCCCCCGATATTTGTGCTTTTCTTTAGAGTGCAACTTTAACTTAGATCAATACTTTACTAGCGAATTTTAACACCTATCAAAAAACGAGTTTATGCAACACCTTTCAAAAATCCTAAATCAGTCTCCTCTAATGTTCAATAAAAATTATACAAGTAGTACTTTAATAGAGACAACCACGGTATTACAAGATTACCTTGTGTAAACTGATTGAAAAACCTTGTGTACAAGCTCGTAAATTTGTTTTAATATCATAGTAACTCATGCTTATATTTTGATATTTAAATTATTAACAACAATCTTAGCAAGATTTAGTTTTCAAACTCGTAACGCATCGGTAAAACACATAAAAGAAAAATTACTGAGTGTTAATGAACTCAGATATATATATATATATATATATATATATATATATAAAACTAGTGTCAAAACCCGTCCGATGGACGGTATGACTGGTTTTTATTTTAGGATTTAGTAGAACAAATATATACCAAAAAGTAATTAAAAGTTAAATGAAACGGTTAAGATCTATAATTGATGTTACCATAATTCATAAAATAGCTAAAAGCTGGTAAGTATTTTTATTTTTTGTTTTTATTTTAGGGTTTAGTTGAACAATATATACCAAAAAGTAATTAAAAGTTAAATGAAATGGTTAAGAAATATAATTGATGTTACCATAATCCATAAAACGGCTAAAAGCATGTAAGTACTTTGATTTGTGTTTTATTTAGCGGTTATTTGGTTTTTAAAAACATGAGTTGTTTTTTTAATTTTTTTTAAATGATTGACGTACATTGAAATTGTTTTGACGCTTTTTTTATTTTAATTTTTTTTGTTTTGTTATTATTAATTTTTTATCATTATCTATTTTTTTCTGTTTTTTAATTGATTGTTAAATTAGTTTTTTTTGTTTTGTTTTTTTGTTTTTTTTTTCAAATGCATGTAATTTAAGAAGATAATTGTATATTTGCAGCTTTTGTGTTCTAAATTGTAGTATTTTACACATGGTTTATATTTGAAATACATTTTAAGTAGTAATTATTTGTATGTAAGAGTGTTGTATTGTATTTTCTTAGTAGGCAATAATTACCTTTAGAATTTTCGAATAGTAAGATATATGTATATCGGTTGTTAGTTATTGGTAAATAATATATAAGGAAGTGTTGTCATTTGACATTTTTTCAGAGAATGTGGGTGATGAAAACAACAATAAAATCCTCCTGCATCACTTATGAAAAGTAATTAGCACTTTCGAATGGAAACACGGATGAAGTTGTCATAAAATTTGAGCCAAAATAATTATAGAGGTGGCATGATAAGAAAGAAAAGATTTCAAAATCGAAAAATGTAGGCAAAGTGATGTCATCCTTAAACTCATCACGGATTTTGGTCTTTTCTTTGCCAATCCGGCTGCAACATCATAATAAACAAAATTTTCAAGTTTATTAGTTTTTGTTTTCGCATTTAACTGTAAATAAAAATATTTGTGCTTACAAATAGAGGTGCCCTTTAAAACTCATTGACTTAAAAATGGATCGATTGGGGTTATGTTTATATCTTTCACGGTTCAAACATGTATATCAAAAGATTTAGCCAAAAAGAAGAAGATTGTGCAAAAATCATTTTAATAAAACCTTCTAATCTTTTATTAAATGAACTTGGTTCATAATTAAAATGATACAATGTTTGTAATCATAGTTTAGGCATTTAATATGTCTACAAAAGTTCAAACAATTAACTATTGAAAGAGTCATGTTCGAATAATGCATCTTATATCACTTAGCTGAGACAACCTAATACAATATATTCTTAGGCATGAACTTCAATCTATAAATAGAAGATAACTCTTTGTTAACTCCACTGTCCCTACACCGATTTTCGCCTTTGCTCATGTTCAAATTCTCTCCATAATTCAAAACAATACTACCTTTGGGTTGGTTTCCCAAATTCTGAGACTTTCTTCCTAGTGTGTTACTTTCAACATGACTCTACCCATTTTTTTCTCTTTGTTTGAATGTGAGCAATTTCTGATCTTGTCATCTTTAGCTCAACTTCAAGAGAAGCAACGCCATTGTAGCCATCCCTTTCTCTCGCTCAATGTGGCAAGTGCGCTTCTCTCTAAAGCTCGATGTTTGAACACCCGGCAGCCATTTTCAATAATTTGATTTCCTCGTTTGATTTTACAATGTTTTGCTTCACCTCTTCAAGATTCTTCTTGCGACTCTACATCATTATGTAAACATCTAATTCATTTTTAAGTATTGAAGTAAAGTCAAGGCGACCACCGTCAAGGTAGACAATTTCTTCTTTTAGAAAGGACTAATAATCTTATTCGCATTGAACCATTCTACAAACCTATGTGTTTTGACCCGTTGCCCAAACACCATTTATGCCACATCTACAATTAACTAAGATGCATGATGAGTTAACTATAACTTTTTTCTAGTAACCTTACTTAATTTCTTAAACTGCTGTGGTGTAAGACATGCTTAAGTCAATGCTAATATTACATTAATTGCACAAATATAGCATTGTGTTTATTATCCCCTTTTGATGTCTTTTCGGACATAACACATGGGAGTCAAGTCTCCAAAGCCTGATAGTGCAAATCATAATGGTGCCAATGAATATGTTAGATTTTAAATCGCCAGCCCAAATTTCACTATTGTACCTTTGATTTGTTTAGTGACCAAAAGTGCACAATTACATATGTTCTAATATGTAATTCCAAACACCCTTTATGTATATTTAGACTTTTTCATCACCACATACAATATTATGTTTAAGTGTTTTAATAAACACTATTAACACCTAATCTATTTACATGAGGGTATAGAATACCAAAAGCTATTCTTAAGTGCTAACCTTTTTGAAGCTTGTTATTAAGCTAACAGAGACCCATTCTTGTTCATCCATGTCGGTGCAAGTATGTAACTGTTTGCCCCTCCCCCATCTTCACCCAACGCATACACAACAACTTCAAACCTCCTAGTTATAAAAAAAAACAGCACATGTAATTTGATCTTGGTCATGGACATGATATGATATGATCATTTGACTTCAAAGGTGTAGAGGCAAACCGTCAGTTTTCAAATGATGGGAGAGCATGATACAACCAACTACAGGAAAGCTCATAATCTTGAACAATGTCACTTCAGAAATGTCATACCCTCGGTTAACAGGAAAAAAAAGTAATCGGTTTGAGATCATATTGGTAATAATGAAGAGAAATGCATCTCTTATCTTAACTACATATAAAACAAAAACCCAAAACCTTGAAAAACTGATAACGGCCTTAAAATGTACTCTTTTGACTCATTTGACCCGACTCATTTTAGCTTTTTTTTATGATTTTCACCAAGTATAGGTCATCAATAACGAAATCAATTCCATTCATAAGTAAGAATCGAAGAAATTCAGAGAAGGCTTAAAACGTTAGGGTGTAAAAGGACGGATATAGCAAGGACTAACCAGAATGCTCATCGTGATGAAACCCATTTGTCATTCCAAGCAGGAACAAAGTCCGCAAGAGCATAACTTAAACAAGGAGAAATACCTGAGTCGATTTTCGATGTGAATCTGCATTCAAGACAAAACAGATAGAATTTGACTTGATCAAATGACAATTGGCACATATATCGTAAAGCATATCAAGATTATGATTGCTAAAAACACGATAAGAACTGATGAAACATGAATTCACCACATCTTTGTAATAAAGTTGAGCAATGCTGCCGCCCCATGAAGTCTACGGACAAGCACCACCATGTGACTTTTCAATCGGTAGTTGAAATGCAATCATGATGTCCATTGATCACAAAGAGCAGGAGTCGGAGTGCATACTGCTGGGAAGAGCAACATTCACCTGTGCAAAAAAGCATTGATCGAATATAAAAACTATTTTCATTAGATAAGTACACAAACTATTTTTGTGTTTGATGAACTTAAAAGAGACTTATGCTGCCATGTTTTATGTTTGAAAGATCTTCGAGAAAATGTTATAAGACGCCGGGGTCGGTGATAGGCATGAGCCCGCATAAGGGTACCGCCGAAATTCACCGCTGCATGGAGTGTAGAAGCTACGATATGACCCGGGTGCAAGACTCAAATGAAGTTCTTCACGTGTGTGCATAAACAAAAGAATAATTAGAAAAGACCAATCTCTTACCTCAATAGGATCTTCAATGACTGCTCTCTCCTGGAAACAAACCCCTCTAGCTTGGACACTGTAACACTAAACACATATTCTGAAATTTATATATAGAAAACATGAGCACAAGAAAACAAAGCACCCATCGTGTGCATGAAAACTTCAAATCTTTAATACTCCAGGTTAAACAAATTTATCTACATAGAGTAAACTATTTTATAGATCCCATATCAAGCATCTAATATGCTTTGATTTTGTACCCACTAAAACACATATCCGTTTATTTGCTTTAGAAAGTCGAGAGTGCTATCACAAGTCAGTTGATTGTATAACTTTACCTTAATAATTGTCCGATCATAAAGAAGTGGCAAAAGCCTCGAAGCAGGCTCCTTGATCAGGGTTTGGCTTGTTGTGGCCAGTTATGTTTCAAAGCCAAACGGACACCCTAACATGATGCATAAATTTACAAATACATGAGATCAACTCTATAAAGTGATAGAATAATCATCTCCTCAATGTTATACAATAAATACTGTGTATGTTTAAAAATAACTAACATAATCCAAAACCCATCAAACCTCAATTTGATAACTCAACCCGACCCCGATCCCTGATCCTTGATTAGCCTAAGGAATGAGGGAAATCTCTGCACAAGACACGAATCGATCTTCTCCGTCGTTCAACTATAGAATACTTCACAAGTTTGAGAATAATGACAAATTAAATCTTACTTACATTTAATATACTAACTGATGACATATAAATCCGATAATTGGCCGAACTCGGTATGTAGCTTATTAGTAATACATAATTAGCAAGTTAGTCGCAGTGGTCAATCTGCATCCCTTTATCTGGTTATCTTATCAACTATAATAAAGAATTTACTCACATGGAAAATAGCAACGGCCTTAGAGAGCCATACTCTTGTATAATGGAAGTAATTATACAACCAGAAGCTCCATCTTATATCAAGTTCAACACTTGGTTCTAACTTTGTTGAACCCGCTTCTTCTTCATAGCACCCAAAGATGTATGAGTCTTATCACAATCTCCACAACAAAACCATTCTCCTTTGGCAATGCTCGTAAATATGTGTACCATGTAAGTACTATATTTTGGAGTAATGAATAAGTATGAGGAAGAAACTCTAAGTCAAACAAATGGTTGAATGGCCCATGACCCCACATCATACAGTAAATCCTATGATAAAATTTTCTGATCACCGCTATGATCCACCTTCAATTGCATAACGTAATCATGACACGGAACCTCGAGACCACCGCCTATAGCCTCACCGTCATATGTGTGGTTTTTTAGGGGACACACGATATTGCATATGACCATGTAAATCACTTTTAAAACTTAATAGCCTACAACTACATATGTCCACACTTCTCTTATTTTAAATCAAGCAAAAGTCCCCTGTATCAATAACAATGAGATAGAATGAATTCAAGACAACAAAATTAAACCCACTTTGATATGCAAATGACATGCTTTACTAAAAGGCTCAACCGCTGAGGCAAGACTTGCAATCCGTGTTGGTATATTAACATAAAGCAAAATGTTACAAATGCATTCACAATCAAAACATACATAGGAAATAAGTAAGGTTACAAAGGATCGATATCGAACATGCAAATCACTACATCTCTCTTTCTTCTTGATGTATTTCGACTGTTGGATCTTAATATTTATGTTTGTTTGAATGATTCGTGTCTAGGGATTGTGA
>OU343224.1:10929089-11273610 GCA_910596185.1 Chrysanthemum makinoi
TTGTGTCATTCAACAGTCTCGAAAAAGAAATGGTTGGCCCATCAATCAACGTATCTGAATGCCCTCAATCTGCGTTTGAGAGGTTGCATTTAAGTCAGAACGATTTAAGTGGGAACTTTTTTAATAGTTTGATTTCAGAATTCCTTGAAAGACTGACTAATTTAAGAGACTTGGATCTATCTCACAATGAATTGACAGGTCCAGTCCCACAAGCTTTGGGGAGATTACGACTTTTACAAGTATTAGATCTATCCCGTAACCACTTAAGTGGCGCCATTCCAATATTTCAAGGGCAACTCAACAAACTTCACCTTTCTCATAATCAATTCAAAGGTTCAATTCCAGATTCATTAGGAAGATTAACTGATTTAACAGATTTGCTTCTACAATCAAACCAATTAACAGGTCCCATTCCGGTATCTTTAGGTAAACTGGTTTCATTGCGAGCATTATCAATGTCTTCGAATTTGTTAAATGGGACTATTCCCGATTCCATTGGGAAACTCACCAAACTGTACCTTTTAGATGTCTCTAACAACTGTTTACAAGGAGTGGTTTCAGAAGCCCATTTTGCTTATCTCTCAGCATTGATGTACCTGAATATTGCTTATAATAAGTTTATATTGAATGTTTCACGTGAGTGGATGCCTCCATTCCAATTACGAAGTGCTATCTTGGATCGTGCAAGATTTCAGACGAATTTCCACAATGGTTCCAAACTCAACACAAACTCGAGGAGTTAGTGTTGTCCAATGCTAGCATTTCTGGACCTCTTCCCACATGGTTACACCAGATGCCCATCATTCGTGTATTGATCTCTCTCACAACAGACTCACCGGATATTTGAAAAACCTTCCTTCTCGAGACCAATTTAAAAGGCTCACAAACCACAAAAGAAGGATAGATTTAGACATTCTCGATCTTTCCAGAAATTGGCTGACTGGGAAAATTCCCAAGTGTCTAGGAAATTTAGAAAACCATGAGTATGATGCTACTTGGTTCAAATAGGCTATCTGGTGTCATTCCAAGTTCTTTGGCCCTTTGGGCTAAATGACAACTAAATGACAATAACTTCAGTGGGGAGCTTCCTCGAGAATTTAGGAATCTTGAATCCCTCCATGTCTTAAATTTGGGAGAGAACAAAATCTCAGGAAACATACCCGAATGGATTGGGGAAAATCTTCCACTTTTGTGGGTTCTGAGGTTGCATAAAAACAACTTCACAGAAAGAATTCCACATTCTTTGTGCAAACTTGGGAGTCTTCAAATTTTAGATCTGGCACACAACAGCTTAACAGGATCTGTCCGTCATTGTTTTGGAAACTTTTATCTCATGATTGAAATGTGATGCAGGTCATCAATGGTGTTACACTTGATTATTCAAAAATGTGGAGATTAGTCATTAACATGGACCTTTCAAGCAATAAGCTTGTTGGAGAAATACCTCAAGAGCTAACAGCACTTAGTGGATTGTTGGATCTCTATTTGTTTCATAATCATCTTATTGGCCATATTCCAAAAGGCATTGGGAACATGACATCCTTATTTTCGCTTGATTTCTCATCAAACAAGCTGATAGGGACGATTCCTCCAAGCATAGCAACTTTGAATTTCTTAAGCCATTTGAATCTGTCACATAACAACTTGTCAGGACGAATTCCAACAGGAATTCAATTGCAGACCCTTACTGATCCATCAATATACGCAGCTAACAAAGATCTTTGTGGTGCTCCGCTGCCAAAGAATTATTCCAATCATGAAGATACAACGACCGATACAAGCAAGAACAAACACGAAGATGCTAATGAGCCTAAGAAGGTATGGTTTTACTTGATAACAGTGTGTGGTTTCGCAACAGGTTTTTGGGGTTTTATTGGAGTGTTGTTGTTCAAGAAGCAATGGAGACAAAAACTTTTCATGTTCACTGAGGCAACCATGGACAGAATATATGTTGCAGTAGCAGTGAATGTTTCCCAAATGAAAAGAGGAAGGGAGGCTGCATATATAGATCCTTAAGAGTTCAAGCAATTGTAGGATATATATTATCAATAAATGTTTGGCACCTCAAAACTGTTTATGTGCTTTTTAATATTCTGTTCTTATGCTTTTTATGTTCCTAAGGCATTTGAATATGTGTAGTTTTTATAGATATAAATGTGTCGGAATGCTTTACTTTGTCAAGAACAGTTTAGAATCAGTGCCATAAGATGATGCCAGATTGCTTGATATGTGACGCCTTGGTTGGCAGCATCAAGTTTCTTGATATGAGGAAACCATGAACTTCGACACTTCGTTAGTTAGACAAATAATTTGGATGTGAAACCTCTGGTTATTCACTTCTCGACCCATCTCATTACCTCCTAATATGAGTGACAAGAAAATCAACTTTGTTGATACACTATCACAATGAGTAGGTAAAAAATAAACTCAATTTATATTAAACTTAACCGTTCAATCAAAATCACATTTTTTTTTTTTTTTCACTTTATCTTATATACTACGGTAAAAAAGTTGCACACCCGATCACTTTTTCCTACTTCCACCACTGATCACAAGTAACCTACAAGGTCTTTAGGTCATGCTAGGTCTTAAACTGATAACCATCTTTGGATATGATAACTACGACGAATAGACGATGAAACCGTTAATTAATAATGATCCGTCAATTCCAATAGCTGTTCATGGAGATGTTGAGTACGTGCATAAGCAGGAAAGAATAGACGGGACGGACCGGTCAAGGACCGACCGGACTGACACGGACCGAGACCGGACCGACCACATTCGGTCCGGTCCGCGGTCTCGCTTTTGGGCAATCGTCCGTCGGTCCGTCCGTCCGAATCCCATCAAAACCGACGAAAACCGGAATTGGGCCGTTTGGACCGGACCGGACCGAAGATCGAGACCGACCGACCGGATCGAGACCGACCACCAAATTCGTCCGGTCTCGTCTTGGCTTTCGGCCTCAGTCCTATTCGGTCTGTCCCATAAGCTAAATTTTCAAACCTTTCTACCCTACGTGTGCAAATATAACTAAAAAGTAAAAACACTCTGTTGTCAATAAGGGAAACGAACAATAGAATGATGTTTCTTTCTTTTATTTACAAGAAAAACAAAACAATCAGATAACTAAATCTCAAATTTATGTTTGGTTTCATCCCATATCGAAGGTAGAGTAGAAGTGATAGGTGGTGGGTTGCTATAAAATAAGAGCATGGGGTTTGGTTAAAAGATATGATCCTTCAGGCACGTTTTGACGGGATATGATGAGTGGTCAATGCTTGCATTTAAATATGCAAGAAGGGGTGTTCTGCCTAAAGCCTGTTACGACAATTAGGCACCTCTAATCTTAAACCATCTGATCCCTAGTCTTATTTTCATAAAAAGAAAAAAAAATTATGTTTTTTGCTTTTTTTATACATTTCAATGGTTTTAACTTCTAAGCTTTTTGCTTTCCAAATGTTTTTATCTCATGTTTTCTAAAATAATTTTGCTAACAAAAGCTTTGCTGGTTACCAAGGTTGATTTCACAACTCAATGTTCCAATCTTTTGCTCTAAAATGGTTTTGTGACATTGTGTAGAAGCATCTCGGCCTCCAATGCTATCAAGCCTTACTATAATACTTATTTTTCTTCACTTGCAAACTTTATCAAGTCGATATTGAATGTCACAATGTGACCTAGACCTTGTCTATGAAATTCAATGAAAGAGCTTCGGGTTAAACTCCATAAACATGGAGAGACCTTGTCTATGAACCTTCGTAGAAGATACTCAAACAACAATAATGGTGTCATTGGAGATTTTGTTACTTTTCTTTCCTCTTGATCGATGTAATCAGACAACAACAATACTCAATCTCACGTGAACGTTGGTATGTGAGAGGTAAAACGTAGACGATCACATTACTATCATAAGGTAATTTATTAAAATAGATAATTAATCTATCAATGTTCCCTGTCAACCCAACAAAAATGAGAACATGAACTGAATCATTTGTGTGCACCAGAAGATGAAAAAATAATACAAAATACTCGGCATTCTTAGCATATAATCTCTTATACTTCACTACACCCGCCTCATGTAAGAGACATATATCATATCATATATACATATTATAATGAAACAATGGCATCAGATTTGTACCAATAGCTCAAAATGTTATACTCGACCGTTCCAACATATCAGAGCATTTGTATATATCCCAGTTACTTTCTTGCCTTGCTGGTCGATGGCATCGAGAACATGTATAGCTTAGAAATTTGGACCTAAACCATCCAATACATCTAACATGTCGGCATTTGTGTACGCAGTTTCCCTTCTGGGAGAGCTTCCCATGCTTCGACTCGATGCAAAAACACTCGCTCTTTTCTTCTTAACCATCACAAATTCTTGACTTTTACTTATTCCAGGAACCAACATCCGCCGTTTCATAACTTTTTCTAACAGATTCTTATCTTCCATTGAGATCTGAACCCGTTGAGGTTTACCATTTGCTTTCAGTTGAGATAGATCTGAATGCATGATCAGTCCGTTATTCGTAGTAGGTGGAGACTGAGTAGGAGCATATTTAGGAACCTTGTCTCTGAATCTCACTAGACTTATTAAACGGTGAAGCCAAATGATTAAATCAAGTATGTATCTGTCCATTTTTTGTTTATCAGCGTGATAAAGTGTCTGCAGCCGAATAATATTGTTGCTGCCTGCTGTCTTCTTCCCAAACTCGTTACTGTTTGTTAAAATGATACATTAAATTTCTGAACAAAAATAGTACGGAGTATTAGGTAACGTGATAGACATTAAGATGCTTCTAGTTTACTTACCCTGTGTTTGCCCACTCACCGACCCATCCAAAACCTTGATGTGCTCTGCAAACACCAATATAAAATATTAGAAAATTATATATAACACGAACCAGTTGATTTAAGGATCGGTAAACATACTTGGTAGTATCTGTAGCGACTGGAACAAGCCACTGAAGGGTTTTTTCCATTTCTGCTTTTATTTGAGGCATTGTCATCTGAAATAAAGGAAAATTTTCTTTAAGGATTGGGTGATGGGAAATTTGTTTGCTCATTTAAAGAGAAGAATAGTAGATAAGGCATACCACTTCTTTGGAGTCGAGTGCTTGTAAGCGAGAACGTAAAGCTGACTTGACATTTGCTGGTAAGCCATTGTATAAATTGTCCCTCATATTAGGAGGTAATGAAATGGGGCGAGATGCCTGGAAATTCCAAATACACATAATACGTTTATTGAAGTGCTATAATGATGTAGAAGAAGTTATTAGAAAGAAGTGGAAGGTCGGCTTACAATGTTGTCCATCTGAGTGACTAAGTTTGCATAGTGTAAAGCAAGACCTGCAGCACCTAGCGTATTTTTACGATCCTCCTTGCCATTCGTCACTGGAGTTTGCACTATAAGAAACCAAAATAGAACGGCTTGTAAGATAAAAAGCTTATTTTTCTTCTATTTAAGAAAAGGAAAATATTTGACCTGAATACTTGGTGACAGAAATAGGTTTTGCACACTTTATAATACAAATTATTTATTTCCTCTTCATATTTCTGTATTATGTTCAGATAATTCTTTGCTCACTTGCCCTATTTCCAGCCAATGAAGAAAAAAATCAACTTTTTTTTTATTTATAAAACATTAAAATGGTGTTCTAAGGTTCATTAAAGCCAACTGAGTAATAAAAAAAATGTCTGTTTTGACAGAATAATAGGTAAAATGGTCAAAATGACACGAAGATATGGTCAAATTATCTTGCTACAAGGGAATGGCCAAAATAAAATCTCTTTGTACCTACCCTTTGTATTTATAAGCAAGCCGATGGTCATAATTGATAAATAGTACTGTTTACTCAAACATTTGTTTTTCAAATCTAGCAATTTAAATATTCATAACAGGTTTTGAGTACCATTCTCTTCAAAAGCCTCCACTATTGCTTGATGGATGAAGGTGACAACATCAACAAGCTTCTCCACAACCTAAAATGGATATGGCACAATTGAAAAGGTTGCTCATTAAAACACAAAGATAAACAATATAGCAGGAATGGCTATGAATTTCTATCGCCACTTCAAATGTAATTTATATCTGACAAGAAATTATTTGAATAGCTTGATATAATACCTCTTCCAAACTTTTAGACCAGAGAGATTTCTTTTTCAAGTTCCGCACGAGTTTTCTTTGATGCTTTACATCACTATGTAAGATAGTGATACTCTCTCCTACAATGGAAACAGGAACCACATGTGAACTAAAGATAAATATAATCAACCCCCTCTCAACCAAATGGCAACAAAGGCAGCAAACAACTAGAAAATCTATGACTGCAGGCAAAAGCAACGAGCAAACGGAAAGCGGATTATACGAAGCAACGAAATGAATCAAAGAGCATGACCACAAAGGCAGATAGAAAACTGATTGATTAAGAAAGCTCTCACTTAAGCTCTTTCATCAATCTTTGACAATTAGTAGACGTTTGTGGTTTAATGCAACAAGATTATTAACACAACAACAACAACAACAACATACCCAATCCCGCCTAGGCAGGGTATGGGGGAGGTAAAATGTAGACAGATCCTACCCCTACACCAAGATTATTAACAAACCCCTTAAAAGAATTATAGCATGTAAAAAACAACTGGTTATTTACTGCTAAACAAGTACAAAACAAGCAACATTCCTGTATCGCCACATATCTAATGTACGTATGATGCATCTTGCACAAACACGCCATCCATAATAAACTTTGGGCATGTTATAATTGCCTGTAGGAAACTTCAAATTCCAACACTCATCTTTGAGCAAATACCCTTCTACTTATAAAATGTATTGAAGTCATAAAAATTATAAAAATACATTTCTTACATGAGTTGAGTGAAATAATAATAATTATCGAGTTGCATATACGAAAATCGTCGTAAATATTTATACATAACAATTTATATACAAAATAAATTGAAAATATCGGGTAAACCAATAATATAATTTTTATAGTCTTAAAAGGAGTATAAAATATATTAGAATAATTTTTGGAAGTGTCGGATAAAATGTTTCAAAATAATGTTTACGCGATAGCGTTTATTTAATAGGAAAATAAACGTTTAATGTAAAATGCAAAACCATGCATGAATTAATATAATGATAATGATGCTAATGATATGTAGACTAAACCTAGCCTATATGAAATGTCCTTGAATGATGGTTCATGAATTCGCAGCTAAACCATTAAGGTTACGCGAATTTGATACTCGTAAACCTAGTTTACGATAAATGATGAAATAGTGAAACTTGAATAGTGTTTTTCATCAAACGATGAAATAGTATTATTTTCAAAAATTCATAAGTGGTATAGATATAGTGAAACTTGAATACGATAAATGATGAAATAGTGAAACTTGAATACGATAAATGATGAAATAGTGTTATTTCATCATTTTTGCAAGTTATATGTGAATCTATACCACTTTTATTGTTTTTATTACTTATTATGAAATATAATCATCCTATAATTATCCCTTGAAACATATCCTTTTTGATGATGTCTAGGAACCCATGACACCCTAAGAAGGTGTATGGTAGGTTTAGAATAGCTTTGGCGTTGAATTGAAGTGGTTAGAATAAGTATTACGCGAGAAAAATCATTTTCGACAACAATAAATAGTGGTCTGATCATTTTTGTGAAATCTGGAAAATTCGACACTTTATAAAATATTTTGGGCTAGAAATTCAGAAAATATACTTTAAAACGAAACCGTGGTCGCTTGAACGGGTTAAAACGGAGTTATAACGAAGAAGTTATGCTATTTTCAAGTTTAACGACGAAAACTATTTTTCCGGAAAATTCAGCATGTTGTCCAGATTTTTACGGGTCAAAAATGAGTCTCAAGCGTTATCTAGATGAGTCGATTTATCAAAAATATATTAGTATATGTTAATACGAAACCGTGGATATAAAGAACGTAGAAAACAAGCTTATAACGACCAAGATATACACGTTTGAAACCCGACGAAACTCTATTTATTTTGACAGCTTCTAATAGCAAAATAAACCTAAGTCTAAAACAGTTTTTGTAATACGTCATGTTGAGAGCCATTTTTCTCATTGATCGAGACCCGTATGGTCAAAAGTTAAATGATACGACTTCTAGACATTGTTGCAAGGTTTTCAAAAACGCCGAGTTTCATCACTAACCCTTAACGTACAATATTTCACGGCTAGTTTTACGAGGCCAATTTGGGCATATTTTCAAAAAGAAACTAGTATACATGTGTCTAACCTTTTCGAGGAAGATGCAAGGCTTCCACTTCCTCAAGCTTACGTCTGTAATCTTGTTCAAATCTGTCTAAAGTATGATATTCATGGTATAATTCCTGCAGCACAGCAAAGATGTTTCAATGTTCATTTAATTGAAGAAAAACTTAGATAGTTAGTCTAAAGATAAACTCAACGAGGGAAAAATGAAAACAATATTACTCAAACACAGGACAGGATGACAATGGAGGTAACTTACGGACGTATATTGAGCAAGATTGGTGAGGTCTTGCATAGTGATTTCAGCCTCCTCTCTAAGTTGTGTACTGTTTACCAGTTCCAAATCCAATCTGATCAAATCAACAATCAAAATCAAGTTCCACAATCACAAATGTAACACAAGATTAATGAACAGGTAGCATAAAGTATCAGCATTACCTGGCAAAGAAACGATCCAAATTATGCCATTGTGGATCTTTACACATATCTCCAAACCGAACAACCTCTCGAGAGAATACCTCAAGTTCCTCTCTGCAAAACAACAAGCAATGTCATGACACGTGTATAAAATTGATTTGAAGAAACCAGACAGAAATGGCAGCTTACCTTTTGTCAGAAGCTGCAATACGTAACAACTCCTTTGTATCTGTAGAAACTAAAAGCTGAACACCTTCGGAATGTAAAATCTCCTTCTTAAGAATCTGTATGTTTTCTTCAGAAAGCGACTGCATCAAATTGGACCCTTTGACAATAGTATTAGCTACTTCAAACGCCAAAATAGATACTTTATTTCCTCTAGAAGCCATATTAGATACAAATCCACTATGAGCATTCAAATTCGTCATGCTGCTGCCTAACGTGTCTAGAACTTCAAGACCAACACTACCGGCTTTCCCAAGAAATGTACTCACGTGAGGCACCTAACGTAATCCAAAAGAAAAAACCACATTAGTACAATTTACAAAACCTTCAAAATTCATACCTTTTTAGCTAAGAATGTTCATTGGTCTCTTTTTACTTGTTAACACTCATCAGCCACTTTAGCCTCACCAGAAAATTCCAACATACATAATCATACACTAAATTAACATCTGCATAACCCAGGGTTGCCCAAGTGGTAATTCTCAACTGGAGACCCAAAGTTCAACTACGGCTGCAACTTTGGGCCAGTCATTAGACGTGTAGCTTAAAGGACTTTGCTACAGTCGTGTATCCCATTGTGGCAGGCACAACTGAGTCTGAATATTGCCTTCCACATATTGTCCACAGGTGTTGCCCTTTATCAACGTTTTGCAAATACACATACACGTTTTGATTGATAAATTTTTTTATCCAACTACAGTTTCAGCTTCCATTCGCTTCACCAAATCTCGAAAAACCAAAAATTCTCATAATCCTTTCCCAATTTCGCTTAACACCAATGATCACAATCATAAATATATAATAAAAAAACATATATAATAAAATACCTTGTTAACCCTTGCAGGAGTAGAAGGTTTCAATTCCCTGGAAATCGAAAAAAACAATTCACCAGAATCATATGACGTCATCCTTCTATGATAAGCCTCATCATCATAACCACCACCACTGCCACCATAAGTAGATGACAAACCATCATCATAATCATTATAATCATCCTTCTTATTATTACTAACCTTCTTCTGACCACCAAAGCTTTTAACAGATTTAAGCTTGCCAGAAAACCCAACACTACTCCGCCCATCACCACTATAATCATCCCTCTTCAATGTCCCACCAGTACAAACACCACCCATTTTTTCTTTTATAAAAACTATTTTTTTTAACAGAATTGGGTTATGAACATTGGAATTTGGATCAAGATGTGAAGTGGGTTTGTTGTGGAATGTAAGATTTGGGAATTTGATTATTCAGGAAATGATAAAAGATTAAAGGGTTTGGGTTTGACTATTCTTCTACTTTGGTTTTTAGTTTTATGTTTCTCTGTCTTTAGAATTATTCAATGTGTACTTCTGTCTATCTAGAGATTTTTTCTCTTTTTTAGGGGCCTCCTTGCTTGATCCCCTTAGTAAAATACTCATGTGTTCTCACTTAACAAAACTTTTGAGTAAATTGCATTTTTGGTCTTTGTGGTTTGGCCAAATTGCAGGTTTGGTCCCCATTTTTTTGAAAGTGCAACGATGGTCCTCATTTTGAAGTTTTGGTTGCATGTTTAGTCCCTGGCCAAACTTAAATGACTAAAATACCCTTGTCTTCTTCCCCCTTTAATTTTCTGATTATTTTTTCTTTTTATTTATTGTTACAATTGCTACAACCCATATTTGATTCAACAATAATGATACCTTCATTTGCTACAACAAATTATTACATCGTATATCAATTTGCTTTCTCTCAAGAACACCACTAACTACCCATTTATTCATCCGAACTATCATCTTCTTTTTTCACATCTTCATTTTTGTTTGGTTTTTTCTTTCATCAAAGAAACTAACAACAACAGGATTCAAAGAAGAAATCCAAATAATCCGATTCAAAAATAATCATCACAACATCAAATCGCCACAATCGTTAACCCAAATCACCACCACCAAATCACCAGCATCACCGTCATTAGTCCACTACTAAACCCCCATCCCCGCCACCACCAGTCCGCCACAAACCCCCACTCACCCATTTGGTACATATTTGTGAGCGATGGTAAGGCAACGAGATCCAAACGTCACCATCACCATCATCGAACTACTCCGAAGGCGAACACCCATACCAAGCCACCACCATCGTTAACCCAAATCACCATCACCAAATCGCCACCATAACCCTTAACGGTTCACCACCAAACCCCACCCCCACCACCATCAGTCCGCCAACAAACCCCCACCCCCACCACCATCAGTCCGCCAAAAGTGTTATGGTGTTGCGAGGTTGACGGAAACAACGCAACAGTGACAAAAAGTGATACTAAGGGATGAAACAACATTTTTTTAGATCAAAGATAATGTATGAACTGGATAGAGAAATACCACATTAGTAAGAAAAGAATCGAGTGACAAAAAACCATCAATTGGTTATGTATGGCTTTGAGAAGAGAAAAGGAGTATTATTAAGATAGAGAAAGAGTTGTGGAAACTAGATGGGCACCTTGTACATATTTCTGGCAGTTAGTCATTTAAGGGGAAGAAGGCAAGGGTATTTTAGTCATTTAAGTTTGGCCAGGGACCAAACATGCAACCAAAACTTCAAAATGAGGACCATCGTTGCACTTTCGAAAGGATTGGGACCAAACCTGCAATTTGGCCAAACCACAAGGACCAAAAATGCAATTTACTCCAAAACTTTTTTATTCATTGTAAATATTTACCGAGAAAATGACAAAAATAATTAATTTTACAATTTACAAACATATTTTTATTAAATACTTATTTTTTATTCGAAAAATCAAAACTACTCATAAAACTAGGGTTTTGATATATTTTAGAGATTTTTAAAAAACTTGCAAAACTTTACTAATGTAACTTTTTAAAAATTGCGAGGCTGACTTCAAAAACTAGTAAGGTTCATTTTGCTAAATTTTTAAACAAATTGCAATACCTTACTAATACTTTTAAATATCCCACAAGGTTCACCTTGTTAGTTTTTAACCTTGCGATTATTTTAGAAAGTTAGCAAGATTTTGCTAGTTTCATATGTAGTTTGGCTTTTTAAACAAAAATAAATATTTCATAAAATATGTTTATAAAATTAGTTATTTTTATCATTTTTCTTTTGTTCATTGCATGTTATTATTATTTTTGTTGTTGTTCACTTTCTCGTAATTTTTATGAGTCACAACTTTTAAACATAATAATTTAATGTAATTAATCTAATTCACTCGTAATAACTACATCATATTGTTATTTGTAATTGAATTTAAGCTAATATTATAAGTTCTAAGCCTATATTTTTTCTGTTATTTGTAATAAAATTTTATTATATACTTTATTTATAAAATATTATAGTGTATTATTTATATTTCAAAATTTTGCATGTATGTTTAATAAGTATTTAATGTTGTACCTAATACTTTTTAGGTTGTTTCATATATTTTTAATTTAATAAGTTTTTATTTTTAAAAAATCACTCCATAATCAACTACGACACTCTTTGAAATTTCCACCAAACAAGTACGCAAAAACAAAAACTTGTTTTTTGTTAAGATATTTTTCTACTAAAATACATTGATCGCTAAAGGTTTATTACATAGTATATGTCGCTGCAATGTGCAAATACCCTATTAGTGTATTTAAATATATACAAGTATACAACACATATCTTAATTCAGCCCGTAACGCGACTCACACATGAAGTAGTAGCAATATTAGAGGTATAATTGAGTTGAGGCCTATTGCAAATTACTAAAGATTGGCTTATAGATGTCCAATCTAAAGTAGTTAAAAAATCCAGTGCTTGTAATCATGTAATGTGTTTTATAGCTTTTTGTTAGCTCTTAATACAATCCGCCGTTCAAAAAAAAAGATTGACTTATAGAATAATGGTAGTTTATTTGATTCTATTCGATTTGAACTCGAATTGCTCTAGTACAATTTGAGTTGAGCTCTATTATTTGAATATTTGACTTGGTGAAGCTCGTGAATTTTATCAAGCTTCAAAGTTAATATTTGATCAAGTTCAAGTTTTGTAGTCAATATGAGTTCCAAACTTGATAATGTTCGACTCAGCTCAGCTTGAACACATTTTTAATAGTGCATTTCGTAATGGATAAATTTCACATAAGTAATGTTACAAAATTTAAGCATTGTTTCTAGTTTTCTATCATAGAAGAAGTGGATGTATGCAACTTGCTAGTTTAAAGTCTTCTATCAAGTTTTTTTCACTTTCATGTTCCTAACAAATTAATGGTCAATGAATGGGTTAGAAATTAACTTAAGGAATTTGCTACTTACAACTAAAGAAATTAAACCAATTAATTTAAGAGTGTAAACGAGCTAAGTTTTTATCAAGTAATTCAAGCAGTTCAAGCTCGACTTGATTGAGCCAAGTTTTTATCCAGATCAAGCGTAGAAAACTGGCTTGAAACATATAATGAGTCGAGCTTGAGCTTTTAATAGCTCGGCTCGAGCGGTTATCGAGCTTTTCAAGCCTTAGTATGGATATATTTTCATATTATTTTTTATATATTTAAATATAATGGGTTAACTTGAATATTAACCTAATTATAAGGACTAACTTCATAAAAGATAAAATATTTTCTATCCTTAGTTATGAGAATTTTATTGTTGGTTTTATTACTCTTAAAAGTATCTAATTTGGTTTTCAAACTAGTTAAGTATTTCTCTTCCAGTTTGTGATTCGAGATCATGTACAAGTTATGTGTGAAGACTATATTTTTTTGTGGCAGCTAAATTTGCAATTCATTTTTGACAAGGAATGGTATATCTGCTATTTTGTTCGAGTTCAGTTCAGCTGCAAATATGAGTTGGCATATATTCGAGCTTTTCATATAGATAATTTCGAGGGCTTTTCAAGCTTTGCTCGAATCTTGCTCGAGCCGAGCTCAAGCTTCGATGGTTAAATCATTAACCTTAAATACGTGTTTGGAATCAGTGTATCTTGTTTATTGAAATGGTATTTTATAATATATATATATCTATATATATATATATACTAGATGTCGAAGCCCGCCCGATGGGCGGGCATGACTTGTAATTTTAATTTTGATGGTGTTAGTAAACGGAAAATTATTTTTAACGAAGGCGAGCTTGATGTATAATTTTCGTTGTGAACAAAATGAAATTGCTTAACAATACATATGTGATAACTTTTTAGTTTTACTATTTTCTGAGACTTGTTGGATGCTTGGATGGTTTTATAAAGAGCGATGTGATATCGGATAATCGGATATCGATACAGAAAAGATGACGAAAACATATTTCCAAAAGACCTAAAGACGGCCATTTTCAAAAAGCTACATGTTCCACAAAACTTTTTTTGGTTATGTAATTATGTACCAAAGTTGCGGTCTCCTGCATCTCCAAGTACCGGGATTATCATACTGAAAACACCATTTAAACATAGTTTTAGACAACTCAATAACACAATATAACTATTTTGTTTGGTTTATAAATATACTTACCCTTTATCAGTAAGAGTGGATTAATGATTTCATCATATA
The DNA here is from genome assembly GCA_910596185.1 of Chrysanthemum makinoi. Taxonomy (NCBI): domain Eukaryota; kingdom Viridiplantae; phylum Streptophyta; class Magnoliopsida; order Asterales; family Asteraceae; genus Chrysanthemum; species Chrysanthemum makinoi. The sequence goes on from OU343224.1 coordinate 10,943,499, forward strand.
CATGAACCCTGTAGATAAATATATAAGACATTAATCACATAAAATAATAGTGTTCATGTGTCAATGGTTTTCTAATTTTAGTAATATTGTACCACGGATATTTCTCGCTCAGCTTTTGGAGGGCCGGAGGGCAAGCCACAGCATATACCTACATGAATCGCCAACCTTTAGTTATATGCAATGTGTAAAAAAGAATAAATTTAGTTCAAAAATTAGTAATGTAGAAAAGAAATAACTAAATAAATGTTAGATATAAGATTTCACAAACACATTAAACCATAATCATATGGGGCGTTAACTTGAGTTTAGAGAGAGAAAGTTCTAGTGAGAGAAAGGAAGAGAGTTGGGAACTATGTGAAACAAATAAAAATGGTATTGAAGCTCCAACCCTCTACCTTGGGAGGTAGAGGGTATTTATAGTTTCTTACAAACAAACGCCACCTACGGGCTGTGGATCAGGCATACAGTGGGTAAAGACCCGTCCGTCCTCCACGGTGTTACTAAACTAAATACTACTTAACATAAAATAACTACGACTACGAGCTTTCTAACGATTACATTTACCTGAGGTGACCGACTCTTTAATACCTGGAATTTCTAATTCCTAACAGTCTCCCCCTAAGGGAGGTCACCTCAAACACACATTAAAATTACATTGAATACCAACAAATATTACATTGAGATTGTTCTTGGATTCTTGTCCATGTTCTTTGTTCTGTAGCTCGTAGTCTTAGATTCTTCATTATTGCATGTTTGGATAATCTGAGTGGAGGTCTTTAACTGATCCACGTGATACTGAGTTTTGACCCAACTTTGAGATCATTAGCCACATTAAATCTCTGACTCATCCTTTGTGGTGTTGTGACTTTTGGACAGACATGCTCACATTCTGGATCATGATTTATTCTTATCAGAGTAGCGGAAGCTTTCGTTGATTCATGATATTGGCAGTAGCGTAGCAGAAGCATGGAGTGAAAATATAAGAGTCATTGATGCATCAATCATGATTTCTTAAGATATGACTGTGTTGTGTGAGCATGCGGCTATGGACTGACCGCTCCATTCTAATCAGCTGCAAATGTCGGGGTGTACCTGCATAAGACAGTTAGCAATAAAGCGCACGAAAGTGTCTTTGATCACTTTCGATGAATTGAGGTACACGGCCCACGGTTCCCCGATCAGCGACACGTACTGCGCTCGTGATCGGTATAATTCGAAGAATTTCGTTGGAGGGTTTCGGTTGCTCTAGCCGTTCTCAAACCGGGCGTCTCAAGAAGACACACACGGAGTGAGTGAAATAGCGAATAGAGATTCACTGATTGATGAAAAGAGATTTGAAAAACAATCGTGTATCGCTCAATAGAAATTGTTTTTGCAACACAACGAAGTTTTAGTGAAAAATCATTTATCACTCATAAACACCTTTTGATTTGAAATGATTGCACACAGTCGATGTGCTTAGAGAAAAGAGTTTTTAAGCACAACAACCGGTTTTTCAAAGGCCTCCGTCAATCCATTTTCTTGGACCTGGATTGATTCAATTTTGAATCGCTCCACTGATGAGGTCCATATGACACAATCAAGTCTTGGCAATACCACAAGGATAATGCGAAGGACTCATAAGATATAATCTCACATTCCACATTGTGTGAAATAGTGAGTCTTCAAGAAATAAGTGTCCTAAAGAGATTAATTGATGATCTCGTGGCTCTAGACTCAATTAGTGCATATTTGGTTCCTATATCGGAGACTAGGGAGAGGGTCTCCTTCTTCAATATCAACAATCTCTAAGAGACAATCGATAGATTATGTAGGTTCCCCGTGAGAATGAAACAAGCCCTTTTAAGAGGAACTTGAGTGGCTTGGGAAGTTAGTGCAGTGCGTCACTGGGTCCATGACGTCTTGTCTTCAATACCAGTGTTACCTTATTAACCACCAGTAGCATATGAATTGAACCCGGTTTCTGCCCTAAGGTTGAGTTATTGGAGGGCTATTTCTTTTCACCCTTTTTCTTATTCAATTATTTTTCATTCTTCAACCCCTTCAGTGCTTCCCGAGACTTCATAACTAGAACCTTGTTGGGTTTATTCCAGATTCATAGCTCTCTTAGTCAAAGACTCTTCCCTTATTCTCCTTTTTCTCCTTTTTTCATCTTACCTAAGGACTTCTACACTATCTAGTGGATTGTCCCTGGGTAGATCCCTCCGGTTCTGGCAGATCATGGGACCTCAACCTAACCTTGTCATCCTTATATCACCATACATAAAGTAAAGTTGGTCGGTCTTTTTGGGTCTTTTTGAGGAAGGATGAGGTTTTCAAAAGTTTGCTCCCGCTCAATATGTGCCTCGAATTTTGAAAGAATTTTGCACATATTAGAGGGAATCTGCACTTAGAGACAATTCAGACACGTTTCAATAATTTGAGGTTCAAAATAGTTGCTCCCCCTCAACGTGCATGGAAAATTTGAAATCGTTTGTCACTTGCGGGGAGGCAAACATACTAATCACTTATGAAACCATCTATCGAATTATCAAATTCAATTTAAATCAAAAATTCTCCCCCGATCACAATTATCAAATAATTTGAGATTTGTGATCTCGTGATTAAAATCGTTTTTGAAAGCTTTTTAAGGAGAATTGTGACTTGATTTTGAAAACGTTTTAACTGATAAGGATCGAAGTTTGAGACTTTAGACTCCAAAGATTTAAACATGCTTGAATATCTTTTGAAAAAAATACACTTTATAATTAAAAATCATTCTCCCCCTCAATCAATGACATAAGTTGTTGATTGAGAGATAGATAGTTTTGACAACCGTTTAGTACAGATGATTTTCAAAAATTGAGCCCGAGTAATTTTTTTTTTTTTTTTCAACGCAATTCGTTTTCATTGGATATTGAGAATTTTGTATAGAATCAGAGCATGAGATTTGAAAAACAAGATAAAACATGGCTCTGTTCTTTCTTTTTAACACGGGTGACTGCCTGAAATGACAATAAACCACCATTTTTCTTCGCCTCAAATTTTTTTTTTTTTTTTTTTCGAAAACTATGTACATTCGATGAACATCTAAAGACCCGTGACATTCTTTGAATATCAACACAAAGTCCGTAGATGATATCGAATCGAGAAAAACATGACAAAATGATAATATTTTTGAGGATTTTTTTTTTTTTTGTATAAATATATACAAAGAGATAGATGAAGAAAGACTTTTATTCCTCGTCTTCCTCCTGAAGACGTTTGAGAGTTTCTGGTTGAAGGCTTTTCAAGCCAAGTCGTGGAAGAATAAACTCAAAGCGTTCTCTTGGAAGAGCTTTGGTGAAGATGTCGCTAACCGGTATTCGATCCTCACAAAATAGAGTTCCACCACACCTTTTCCACTTGTTCCCTGATGAAATGATGTCGAATGTCGATATGCTTTGCCCTTGAGTGTTGAACGTTGTTGCATGAGAGAGCAATAGCACTTTTATTATCACAAAGATGTAGGGATTTTGTTGAAGTCAAAGCCATAGTCGGATAATTGGGATCTCATCCATAGGATTTGAGCACAACAAGATGACATGGCTATGTATTCACCTCTGTAGAGGAAATAGAAGTACTCATTTGCTTCTTTGAAGACCAGCTCACAAGCTAATCACCCAAAAACTGAGCACCTCCGGACGTGCATTTCGACGAGTATCTTGACACCTGCATGATCTCATGCATATGCTGTTAGTGACATAACGGTGTCCTTCGGGTACCAAAGTCCCATGTTGATGGTTCCTTGGAGATACCGAAGACCCGTTTAACCGCTTCAAGGTGCTTTTTGGTAGGCTTAGCCTGGTATCTAACACACATGCATATAGCGAACAGAATATCAGGTCTACTAGCAGTGAGGTACATCAGGGATCCGATCATGCTTCGATATTTTGTTTGGTCTACCATGATCCCTGAGTGGTCCTCATCCAGTTTAGTACGCTCAATCATGGGAGTGTCAATAGGGTCACTAGAATCAAATCCAAATTTCTTTAGAATCTCATTTGCATATTTAGATTGATTTATAAAAATGCCTCCGGGACTTTGTGAAATTTGTAATCCCAAGAAAAATGACATTTGTCCCATCATTGACATTTGAAATTTGGAACCCATTTCTTTTGAAAAACGATCACATTCATTGGGTTCAGTCGAGGCAAAGATAATATCATCAACATAAATTTGAACGTGAATTAAATGTTTGCCTGACTTCCGGGTGAACAATGTTGGATCAACGCTCCTTTGTCAGTTTCCGGTAGACGAGAAGAAACTTTGATAGCGTATCATATCATGCCCTTGGAGCTTGCTTTAAACCATAAAGAGCCTTCTTCAAACGATAAACGTGAGTAGGATGCTCTGGATTCACAAAGCCTTCGGGTTGGCTGACGTAGACGACTTCTTTAAGATCTCCGTTCAGAAATGCCGTCTTTACATCCATCCGATAGACTACCATGTTCTTACTAGCAGCATTAGCCAAGAATATTTACATTGCCTCGATTCGAAGCAACAGGAGCAAATGATTCTTCAAAGTCAATACCCTCCTCTTGGCGGTATCCTTTAGCAACCAATCGAGCCTTGTTCTTTAACACATCACCATGCTCATCAAGTTTCACTTTGAAGATCCATTTTAGAGCAATGATCATAGCACAATCTAGAGTAGGTACTAATTCCCATACATCAAGTCGATCAAACTCATGAATTTCATCTTGCATGGCATTGAACCAAATGTCTTCATTCATGGCGGATTTAACATCTTTTGGTTCGATCTTAGAGAGTACGGAGTTGAAGAAGCACCATAAGGCATCTGCAAGTTGTTTTCGTGTGGATACCGGACGAGAGGGATTTCCAATGATGTTGTCTAATGGATGATCGTGAGTCCATTTTCTCGAGGTATTCATGTGGCTGTTGTTGAGGAACCTGAAGTAGAAGTTGATGTCTCCGAAATAGATGGTTCTGATGATGATTCAGGAGAAAATATGTTTTCAAATGGAGCATCTTCGGGAGTAGCAAAGGGATTGACTTCATCCTGTGAATTAGAAGCATTTCCATGATGTACACTTGATGATTGAAGATTTGTTGATGAAACAGATTGGTCAGCAGCAGGCGCTTCTTGGCTTAATGACATAGAAGTTGAAGGGTTAATATCATTGACAGGGATAGAAGCAGCCTCTGATGATTGAATTGACATATCATTGTTACTTTGCTCAAATTGTTCATCAAACATTGGATCAAACAGTTTCTTGAAATCATCTTCTGAGGGAGGTACATATGGAGATGCTGATGAGGAGTTTGGTACAAGAGATGAACCAATGGGACTGCTTTGAAGTGCGGGTTCTGAACTGGATTGTCCAGGAGCCATTTGACCGGTCCGCTCATCAAACGTGACGTGAATTGTTTCCATGATATTTCGGGTTCTCTTGTTGTAGATTCGGTAACCTTTACTATTAGGTGCATATCCTACAAAAACTCCAATGTCTGCTTTAGCTCTTAGTTTTCTTAAATCTTGACCATCATTAGTTGGATAACATAAAGCACCGAACACACGAAGGAATGAAAGATCAGGTTTTCTGTTGTGGACAAGTTCATATGGAGTTTTTCCATGACCAGTGTGAATCAGGGATCGATTTTGGGTGTAGCATGAAGTGGCGATAGCTTCACCCCAGAGAAACATTGGAACTTTTGAGTAAATCAGCATAGTCCTTGCGGCTTCCACAAGAGTTCGATTTCGTCTTTCAACTACACCGTTCTCTTGAGGAGTTCGAGGAACACTTCTTTGAGGACTGATTCCCATACTTTCATAAAACTCACCAAGTTGTTTGTTAAAAAACTCAGTTCCATTGTCTGTTCGGATGATTCTGACCGTTTTGTTAAGATCGAACCTGCAAATGTTTGATGAGTTTGATGATGATATCCGGAGTTTCATCCTTTGTCTTTAAGAATTTTACCCAGGTGAATCTAGAGAAATCATCAACCACAACTAACACATATTTCTTCCCAAAGATATTCTGCACTCTCATGGGTCCACATAGGTCCATGTGAATTGTATGGAGAACTTCTGTGACTGAGTTTGTAGGTTTGGGTTTATGGGCATACTTCTTGCTTTTTCATATTTAAGTCTAGGAAGACCTATAACTAAGTCCTTTCTGGAGAGATCATTGATGGTGCCGAAGTTCAAGTGATTGAGACGACGATGCCATAACCATGACTTTGTTTTAGAAGCCTTTGACAACAAGCAAATTGGAGAAGACTTCATCATATCTTCGATAGAGATGGTGTAGAGATTTGAGCCACGTGAACCTCTTAAAAGTTCCTTACCATCAAGTTCTCTAACGAAACAAGTATGTTTTCTGAAGGCTACTTCTAGATCGAATCGCATTGAATTGACCAACAGACAACAGGTTATGACCAAGACCTTCCACATAATATACCCTGGAGATGACACTTTTTCCAACAACATAATCTCCATAACCCTTAATTGCACCGAAATGATCATTCCCGAATCTAACTGTCCCGATGAATTTGCTCACGAAGTTCATGAGCCGCGACCGGTCTCCATTCATATGCTTGGAATAGCCTGAGTCCAAGTACCACAGAACGATTTGAACGATCTGCAGTTGAACACATACAAGAATGGATAACTGGATAATTGGGATCCCTATGCAAGAATGGGTTCCACTTGATTAGTAACAGTGATTGGAACACCCACATCAGAAATAGAAACATCCATATCAGAAGTAGAAGCAATGGAATCATTGGGAATAGATGCTGTCTTTGGTGTCGATATTTGACCTATTCAAATTATGTTCACTTCTTAAGGGAATAGTTCTACCAGTAGGCATCCATTTACTAGTGGGCATAGTCTTAGCAGTTTGAGAACAAAACTGATTATTCTTATGGCCAAAAGGTATCCAATAATAACCTATCTTTATAAATGTTCTTCCTGTAGGTTTCCACTGTTTTCTAACAATTTTTCGTCTTTGCCTTTTAGCCTTCTTTGCACGATTATTAGCATTAGCAGTTTTAACTGGGCATTTGACAGCATTAGACAAAGCATTCACACCACATCCATGATTAGCAACAGAATTCAAGCATACATCATTACAAGGTTTGAAAATAGTATCGAATTGAATTAATTAAGTACAAGATGCCTATGGCTAATACTTGAATCAACACGATTCGTTTTATTCGACTCAAACTTAAAGTTCCTAGATTGGTCTTCTACTCTCTTCCAATGCACATTCTTAGCTTGCAAGGTCCTATCATTCCTTGTATTGTCTTGAGACTTTGACCTGCTTGCTTTAATGTCACTGATTACTCCTGTAGAAGGAATGGGAGCATTAGTTGGTTGATCTAATTTTTGCATTCCTGAACTTGATGTGCAAGGATCTGAACTACTAGAAGTCACATTAGTGTAAACTCTCTTAAGACTGTGATTTGAGCTATTTGCAGGCGCACTAAAACTCACTTTCTTAGTACTAACATATCTGGAATCTGAACTACTTGAAGGCACCCTGAGGTTGGCATTCATAACATTGGGCATAGAACGGATTTCATGCTTGGCACTAGGCATAGAACAAGGCATCACAGCTTTGCCTTTTGCACCTAAGGACTTTGGACATGTTGCAATTACACATTCAAGCAGCTCTTGAGATCGTTTGGCCTGGAGGCAAGCAAACCTAATTTCTCTGTCAAGAGGTTTATTAATGAAATCCTCTTCAACAATCTCACGGAGACATTCTAGACTATCCTTAAGGTGAGCACAATAGTCATGAAATGCAGATTCATTATTCCTAAGATGAGGAGGAATATATTTAACCGTCACAAGATATTTGCATTCTAAGGGTGACTTTGAGACAACATTCTTATTGAAAACAAGTGGCAGTTTCCCATTTTCCTGACTTCTTAGATTCTCAATTTCCTTTTGTAAAGACGTTATTTTTTCGTTGTTTTGGTCACGAGTGACTTTCATTGAATCATATAACTCTTTAAAGTGTCGTTTAACCTTTTCATTTTCTTCTAGAAAACTCTCGTTTTCCTTTTGTAAGGCATTTACCAAGTTTTGAAGATGAAAAGTTTGAAAGTACTGAGAATCTAAAAGAGGAGGCATTTGGGATCCAGTCACATTTTTCTTGTCACCCTTTAATTGAGAGATTTGGACTTTCAACTTTTTGATCGTGATACAATGAGCTCGAATCTGTTCATCACGTTTGCTAATTTCAAAAACTGCATCAAATTCAGGAGCATCAAAGGAAGTCTTGATATTTGAGGTTTTAACATTATCTTTTAGATGTTGATATTTTAGTTGTAAATCAAAATGTTCAACTTCTAGTTTAGAAAGATGCTTTACCAAATTATCATGATCATCCTGATCAATTTTCTTATTAAGCTTCGAATTAATCTTTTCAAGCTCAATGACACAATCATGGGAGACTTTCAGAGCAACAGATAATTCATGAAATTGAGAAGCATTAATGGAGCAATTCGTAGCAGTGTAAAACACATCTTGAGCAATACATTCAGAAATAAGATTCTCATTCAAGGTATGCAAGTTATTCCTCTCAATCTCATTATATTTTAATGCTCTCTCATAGTCACTAACTTTAACTACCATTGCATCAAATTCCTTTTCCATTCCTTTAATATCTGAACTTATCCCCTTTTTAAGACTCTCAAAATGATCTTTTAGTAGTTTGAAGAAAGGCATGACCTCGGTTAGATAGCATTCTTTTGTTTGCTCAAAACCCCTTTCCCCTTCAGTTATCCCAGTGGGTGTGATCCTTTTCTTACAAGTTTTCTCAAAATCGACAAATAGTTGAAGAATAACATATTGGCTTATTAAGGTCTTGCTCTTAGTGGCAATAGTTCTAGGAACTAAATGCATCGGTGTATTTGGAGGATACACAGTCGCAGAAGGCATTTTCCTAAGGGAAGGGTTGGTTTCAACAATATTTTCAGCTTTTAGCTTATCTAAATCCTTTTTCCGAAAACTTGTTCTGTGTTAATAACGTTTGATGCTTAAATTTGTTTAAGGAGATCCAGTTTTCCTTCTTGTAATCATGGGGTTTGATCGTGATGTTATGGTTTTTGCATTCAGGATCTTCTAGCTTCTTATTCATTTTCACCCTAGATGCATCATCTAATATTCTATCTTCCTCAGAGTACTCAACGCAGACTAGGTTCTGTCTTGGTTTAAGAATCTCATTGCCATCATAAATTTCATTTTGAGTTGATTTAGCTAACTTACTCGTACTGTGGTTGGGTTTATCAATAATGGGTACACTATGCTTATCGCTTAAAACTCTATGCTTAGTGACCATGTGAGCAGTCTGAATGGTATTCCCTTGTACGTACAATTTATGTTCAAGCTTGTTCTTCAAAGTTTTTAGATTAGAAAAATCATTCAAAAGTTTTGATTCCTTGGCATGAAATTCCTGCTTAAGGACTTTAACATTTTTTTGAAGTTCTTGTTTAGCAGTTTTTGAAAGCTTTTCTTGTAATGAATTTAACTCTTGTTTTAACACTTTTTCTCTAAAATTACTTTTTCTAATAATTGTACGCATTTGGTTATCCAACTCCTGCTCACGAGTAGTTAGCTCAAACTTAGCACGTTATTCATAAATGGCAACTCGTTCTTTATAGGCATTTAGTTCAGAGATAACAGAACCATCAGGGACAGATGCAGTGTATTCATCACAGACATAAACATCATTGACTGCAGGAGATACATCACTTGATGCAATCACACTTTCACTTTGTTTCACATATTGATCGTATGGGACAACATTGATATTACCAATATTTTCAATATCTGACTCAATGATTTCAAATGATTGTATTTCATTATGTATCTTTTGCACATCAACTTCATCATATAATTTTAATACCTCTGAGATGATTTTGTCTTTGGATGGTCCAAAGCTTGTGGTGAAGTAGAGACCTTAGGAGAGACCATTGGAGAAATTCTAGCCATGAAAATTATTTGTGCAAAGAGGTCCATCATCAACATCATAGTCGTATGCATCACAGTCAGCGACTTGAAAGGCATTCTGATGATTGTGACCAATCTCCTGAATAGGTTGCTCATCCACATCCGCATCATATGTCTTAGCATTCCCTTCACAAGAAACAAGGCTCCTCTTCATCCAAGGTTGATCCATTGTCCGAGCTTGCACTAGCAACATCTTATCCTGAAGTATTCAGATTCCGAGGACGTTTTGGAGATGTGCAATTCCTTGCAATGTGTGCCTCACCACCACAGTTGTAACACTTAACTGTCTTGACTTGTCCCTGATTTCCATTCCTTCCCCGATTCTGATTTCCTCCATAGCCTCCACCTGCTCCACCCCTTCTCTGATCGTATTGCCTTTCTTGGACTGGCTGCACCATAACCTTCCCATCTCTCGACAAAGTAGCTTGATTGTGTAGATTGGATGTTGTTCTGAGGTTGTTGTTGGTGTGTGGGAGAGTGTTCATGTTTTGACTGATCATGAGAGCTAGTTGACTAATGAAGTTTCCTACAGATGCATCAGCATCAGCTTGTTTGAACATTGGATCGGGAATGAGTTTGTGACTTCCATCACCCATGGGTATAACTTGTGAAGCTTTAGTGGTAATCCTAATATTTGAGTAGAAGGCAGTTGAATCATTTGATGAGCTTATCTCTCCTGGATTTGTTTTGAATTGTTCAAGAATCCTCTTTTCAAACATGGCATGTCTCTCATTCTGAAGAAGGAAGGCATACAGTTGCTCATAATTCGTATTCTTCAATCCTTTAGTGAGCTTCACAGAAGTGACAAACTTGTGCCATTCGGGATTCATGTTGTTTACAAACTTTGAGTTCAGCTGATTGTTAGGCATGGTCATTCTGATGTTTCTCATGTCATTAACAAGCTTGTGGAATCTCACGTAATACTCATAAACACTCTCATCTGGTTTCATCTTGAAGTGCTCAAATTCATCATAGAGTTGTGATTCTCTATCTTCCATGGTTAATTCAACCGTAGAAGAAGCATCTTGACATTATCCCATACAGCCTTTGCTTCAGTGATTGATAAGCTTACAGATGTCTTTTGGAAGACCTTGTAGTATGATGTTAGAAGCCCTGATATCTGCATCGAATCTCTTCTTCTCCTTATCATTGAGCTCATCATACGTCTTTGGTCTGTCTATTCCATAGATCATCGTTCCATCTTCAGCTATATCAATTATCCCTAGTAGTCTCAACTAGATACGGTCCTTCATCAATCAATTTGAGAATGTTGACCCCATTTTCCTTTCCAAGACAGTACAATCTGATTCTTTGAGCCCAAGAGTCGTAGTCAGTTCATTCAAGCATAGGTGGACGAGTATCCGACCTGCTGCTTGAACGTCCTGAACAAGTGGAGATGATAGTAGGGACGTTGGTAGACATGTTTCAAGCTCTACGGGATTTTACTATTCTTTGATTAAACCGGGAAATTGATTCTTTCACGGGATTTTAATAAACCAAAAGAACAACCGTAAGAATGTGTCACGAAGAAGTAACAAGCCTAAATGAACAAGTCGCTAACCACACAACGCCAATTAATTATCAACTCGCTTAATCAATCAACTCGCTAAATAGTCAAGTCGCATTAGCATCAATTCGCAACACTGTCAACACGCTTAATGAATCAAGTCGCTGAATAGCCAACTCGCTTTAGTATCAACTCGCAACCCAATCAACACGCTTGAACACCAAGTCGCTTAATTTAACTCGCTAGCTTTACAACTCGCTTAATAGCTAAGTCGCTTTGGATATCAAGTCGCTTAAAGAAACAACTCGCTTAGAACCCAAGTCGCATAAAAATCAACTCGCTAAACAGCCAAGTCGCATGACCCAACTCGCATCCAATAACAAAGCAACTCGCTTTGAAGAACAAACTTACCGAGACTCAACTCGCTTTGTACAAACTTAGAAAATAACCACTTTATCAATCAAAAACAACCAAACCACAATGATTTAAGCCTTCCAATTCAAAACATAAGCACATATGATGATCCTAAACACAAAAGTACAAGCAAAATTCAAACTTTAACACTAGAATTTGTCCAAATGAATCAAACTCTCCTAAACCTTTAATACCCCAAAAACCTTATGAAATCCACCAAAACAAGAAGCATGAAAGATGAGTGATCAAACCATGGCTCTTGATACCAATTGTTAGATATAAGATTTCACAAACAAATTAAACCATAATCATATGGGGCGTTAACTTGAGTTTAGAGAGAGAAAGTTCTAGTGAGAGAAAGGAAGAGAGTTGGGAACTATGTGAAACAAAGAAAAATGGTATTGAAGCTCCAACCCTCTACCTTGGGAGGTAGAGGGTATTTATAGTTTCTTACAAACAAACGCCACCTACGGGCTGTGGATCAGGCATACAGTGGGTAAAGACCCGTCCGTCCTCCACGGTGTTACTAAACTAAATACTACTTAACATAAAATAACTACGACTACGAGCTTTCTAACGATTACATTTACCTGAAGTGACCGACTCTTTAATACCTGGAATTTCTAATTCCTAACAATAAAAACTTTCAAATATCCAAAATATAATTAGTGACCCGTGACAATAGCAAAGAGCGTGAAACTGATGGTAATGGGCAATATGTAACTTAACAATATTGCGAGCAGAAAAACATAGAACATAATACAAATGGTTAATGAAATTACTGAAACATCATAAGTTTTTGGAAGGTAATTATAGGCGAAATAAGAAATGGAATGATGCATGTTTGCAACAAACTCTTATTATGGCCTATTTTTTATGATAGCATGGTGTTTATTCATGTTTCATCTGGATAATCCTACTTAAGGGAGTTTTTTATACTTTCTTTTATACAGCACAGTAACACACATATAATCAAGTTTGCACTTTCATTTTTGTCTCATTTTTTACGGTGCAACATAGTTTATTTGCTTTCAATTTGTAATAGGTCATCCCACATGTATAGTATAAAAGCGATCATTAATACATAAACCATTATTAACGATGAAAATAGGGGGGAATTCGGCAAAGGCGTTCAAACGAAAGGAAACATAATTTTAAAAGCAAAAAACAGAGTGGCCGAACCAACCTTAATATCAACAAACTAAATCCAGTCTGCACTGTGATATCAACTAATCTTTTACCTAAAAGACAGAGCACAAAAAATGATATATTACATGTATTTCAATAAGGATTATGAAATAGGAATTTGCAAAAGCAAAATGTGCTTATTTGCTTATATTAGTATTTTTTTTAACAAATCTAAGAAACTATTTCAGTGCACCCCTTCTTTAACCCAAAAAACTAATAAAAATCCCACTACTTTAGTCACCATTTACCACTAATTTTCAAACCCCATTAGGACACGCTTTCGCAAATTAATAAACTAAATAAAATCAATATAGAAATCACCAAAACCTTCCTAATTCAAATAGTAAAACAATAGAACTTCTTTTTGGGTCTCTTCCAGCCTTTCTTCTTTCACCATGAGGGTATTAATCTAACACACTTGCATGGATTCTAAAAGAAAATAGTATCATTTACACACATATGGATGACTCATACAAATGCTCTTACTTACACCAAAAAAAGATACTCTAGAGCTATAATTTACCTTAGTTGCATAAGCATATCGACCCTTGTTATACCTCTCAAACTGCATGAAATTGATAATTACCAATCTTGTATTAAGAATTAATAAAGTTGTTAGCTTTTTGTACAAAATATTTTGGAGAAGAATGAATATCAAGGATAAATTCATTGAACAAAAATAAAGGCGCATATTGACTTCTGCCATTTCGACAGGAGGTGGTGGTGGTAGACGTCCTACCATCTACTTGGCTGAAGAGGCTGAACGTCCTCTACGTCTACGAGGAATCTTTCTAAGTTCTGAAAGTGGACTTGTAGAACTGGAAGAACGAGTGCGCATGCACTAAGTATAAAAATCAATTTTTCAAAACAAATGCGAGGCAAAACGACAAGTGAACTTAACCAATAATCACAAATGAAATGGCTTTGAAAAGGTACACCAAATCACAAGTGACACAAAGGCAGTTTAAATCTTATGTTCGAACTTATTATGGTCGCACTTCAGCTTAGGTAGTGCAAACGCCTTTACTGATTTGCGGTGGTTGATTTTTATGTATATATTAAGTACCACTGAAAAAGACGTAGGTATAGATTTGTGCAAAGGGTTTAAAAACTTGTAGACAATATTTTTGGTATCGTCTCATTTAACCAAATCGTATTTCTTTAAGAATCACCTTAAAAGAAACACAAGCTAGAAAACGCTACGATTGTTTTGTTGTTTTATATTGTTTTTTTTTTTTTTTTTTTTTAATAACCAAAAATAGTACAATAAATTAAACGAATGCGGCTAAGAAAATAGCATATTCACGTTCTTTAAACAAGTACGTATTACAAGGATACAATTGAAATTATGGTCTTTTACATAGTTATTTTTACATGTCAAACATGGAGTAAGCTAGTGAATCAAAAGGGGTCGTTATTCGATTTACACTTAATAGTCTTTTTTAAGCATGTAATATCTTCATGGTTCCCACAACTTCCACCTAGATACCACCATCTGGTGTTAACCAACAAAGCTTGGTCTGCGCAAAACCGTCAAGTTATCTCACGCAAGCCAGCCACTTGTGAATGACCGACCGTAAGAAACTCAAAACAGTTTAAGCACAAATGCAATGAAGTCCTGGAGAATACAATGAATTCCCGGGTCGTTATGTCCCAACGGAGGATGAATTGGTGTATAAACACTTGATCAGATGATAGAATGATCACTAGGATAGTGATCAGTAAGGATATTGATGGAAAATTACCTAAAGAAAAGATCTACAAATTACAACGACTTAAATGCAAATTAAAAGAAATAAAAGATAAAATATATTAAATAAACGCTATCACTATTTTTAAAATGATGAACGTTTAAAACCTAAAACGTACGTTTAAATAAAATTACGTGAACGTCACAAAATAAAAACGTGAGTTTTAAAGAAATAAAAGGCCTACAAATATGAAAATGATATTTTTACAATCCTAATAATAAAAGAAAATTATTAGAAAAGAAAATTATTTTTACAACTATTTATTTAATTATTATTAATTAAAACTATTTATTAAGTATTTAAAATGCACTAAAATACAAGAAAATACAAAATTAACCTAGAAAAATGAAATTATAACTTAGAAAAATCTAAAATATGATAAAACTTATTTTAAAACTAAAAATATATTTTTAGACTTTATATGTATTTATTATTAATTTAAAACTAATTAAAATGCTAAAAAATAATATTTAAACCAAGAAAATTATGGAAAAATACTTTTTATGACTTTTATATTTATCTTAACCTAGGAAAATTGAAAAATTATTTTTTTTGAACTTTTTATAATTTATTTGTATTAAAAGCTATTTAAAAATGACTAAAAACTAGTTTAAATAAAGAAAAATAGCAAACTGTTATAAAAAATTATGAAAATTTCAGGAAAAGTCTATTTTAATCTACTGAATCTAAGAAAAATAGAAAAACATGGGCTTGTGTGGTAGATTATAGAACTGCAGCTTGTAAATGCTTATAAATAAGCACTTTTGATAAGCCAAAAGACACAATAAGCTACCAACTTGATCATGAAGCTATGAAATGCTTAAAGTGTCAAAATGAAACAATAAACAACTGGTTTTAACCTCTAAATTACAAGATGCTATGATTTGGTGATTTGAGTTAATAAGCTAAAAACAGTTTTGAGTATGCTACATTGAGCTTAAGCACAAACTACCAAATAAGCTAAAACTGAAAAGCAATACTTGGAACTTGTACTAGACCTGGTTGGCTACCTAGAAACCAAAGTTGAGATCCAGATAAGCTAAAATGAGCTTGTGAGAAGCTTTTTCAAAACAAGTGGCTTCCAACTGAATACTGAGAACCAAGGCATACAAACACAACCTAGAGCTTCCAAATAAGCACTAAACCCAAGGCAATCCAAAATTTACCCTGCTCCAGCTTTTCTTCTTCATCTCCATGTGATTTTTTATTTTTAACTAATTATTTGGTATTTTTTGTGAATTTGTTTTGGCTACTAAACTGCTTTTTAGAGTATCTAATAGCTTTAATAAGCTATATAGGGAGCTTATGTGGGCTTATGAGTCCAGAATAACAACTGCTAACAACATTTTACCATATTGAGATTTTTGATCAAAGGTAAATTTTTGCATAAACAGAAATATTACTTGATACTGAAATTGTTGCTTACAAAAGTTTTATTTCACCTTGAAAACATGAAATACAAAGCTTGGAAATTGAAATATACACTGAAAATTAAACTTAAGCTAAAAACGACATGAAAATTTAAGATTACACTAGATAGATTGATACAATGCTTCTCTCTTGCTTTATAATCACTCTGAAACTTCAGTCAACAACTCTGAATCTTTCCCACCTCAATCCAACCATTGGATTGGTCAAATTCATCTTAATCGTCCACATGGTTATTTTGGCGCCAAAAGTCTATTTGACTGAAATGGGTAGTTTGAATCTAATTAAAGAATCTTGGGTGTTGTGGAGTGTAGGGACACAAAGAAGCAATTTGGTGGGTTCAGAGGTCAAGTAGGGCAAAAATAGAGTTTTGTAAGTATAGATGGAGTGTTGAATGGTGGAGAAGCATTAACTGCTTGTGGGCTGTGATGATAAGAGGGGGGGGGTTTGGAAAGTTGAATGAGGTGGAAAGGGTGAGGTGGTAGTGAGAAAACAAGGTGGTTTTTTGGTTTATCAGGGGTGTAGGAGCGATGCTACAGTGTAGCTGGTATTTAGGCGGGTTTTATTTTAAAAAGCGTATTGGGTTTGGGCTTGGGTAGGTTGGGCATGGCTGGGTTTAGTGGATTGGATTTGGTTTTAACTAATAATAGGGTCCGTTTGGTTATTTGTGTAATAAAGCCCAAGGACCAAATGTGTAATACCACCAAACATGAAGGGTTGAAACTGTAGCTTTTCCAAGGCTATCATAAGGACCATTCCTGCCATATAAGAATAGAACAAGGACCATTATGCATAAAATGTCATTCTTTATAAATTCAAGGACTAATTATGACATTTTTCAAACTCCAGGGACCAAACTTGTAATTTCTCTATAAAATTATCATAAAGGACCAATTTTGTCATTTATTAATAATACAAGGGTGTTGTTTGAATAATTTCTATTTTGAACACCCAGTGGACTATTTTTGACATTTTTGTAAAGTTGAGGGACTAAAGTTGTCATTTTGTGATTTTTGAACTTTAAAGGGTTTGTTTTGACAACTTTTGAATCTCATGGACCTTAAATGACATTTTACAAGTTTTGAATTACCAGGGACTAATTTTGACAACTTTTGTAACACTGGGGACTAAAACGCCAATTATGCAAACTTGATACGTTTTTCATAGATTTTGATGTTTTTGCATTTAAAACATATAAAACACTTGTTTGTGATATTTTTATCATTTTGATGTGTTTTCTCAGTGTTTTTTGGATGTTTTTGGCATTCTAAACAGTACAAAAATGATGAGTATTTAGACACTCATCAGTGTTCCATGTGACTACGATACTCGCATTGTTTTATTAAATATATAACATACCATGAAAAATACATAACTATTGTTGCAGTTTCCAAGTGATGCAAAGATGCCCAATTAGAAACAATAGCACAATTAGAATAGCAGTACCACATGTTTTGTTCTTTGTGCTTATATTCAGTGCATATTAAAAAGCACACCTGAAGTTATATCTTACAGATCATATAGTGAAAGGTCAAACCTGGCTAATAGCACTACATGCACGAAATGCTACCCAATATATGCCTTCTTTAAGTTGTCCTTTGGTAGCTTTGTTATCTTAACTGAAAAAAATTAAGATCATGCCAATAGGAAATTATACCATCTAATATATGACTGAAAAATAGCATGTTTAAATCCATACTCGACATACTCGAAGCTTGTTACGGTCAGGTATCGGGTATGGCTTTTCATGCTCAAAATTCGACTAACACGACCTGTTTAAGCCTTATTCGTATTGAGCATACCCTATTAACAACCCTTTTATAAACCTAAAATAAATTTAATAACTTTGTTACAACAATAACTTGAAACAAAGATATCCCTTTTTTCAGTATCAAGTCTATCAAACAACTTTGACTTCAAAACTAAACAAATGATCAAGAACAGAAAAAAAAAACCATTGTTGAATATTTTATTGGAGTAATATTGTAAGAGAGAATATAACTGAAAAATAAGAATATACTTATATATACATGTTTTAGTATGGTACTGGTTCGATCATGCAACCATGTGTATCCATGAACTAACACAAAATAGAACTTCACTATTTATTTGTGTAATTTTATAGATGCCTAAATCAATAATGAAAAAAAAATTAAGACTAAAGAATACGACAAGTACTAAACTCGCCAAGTATTATATTAAACTTCAGACCAGGTGTTATAGAGATCCCTAAAGATTAACATTTACTCACCCATTTCTGACACCTTCAAAGACATGGTTTATATATAACATGTTGAGCACTAATTAACTTGCTTGATTTGTTTACTTAGACGTGACGCCTCTTTGGATAATAAGGTCTGGAGCTGCTTACACTTGTTGGTATCAAGACTTAGCGCTTGCTTACTTAATCCAGGTGAAGAGCAGCGCCCTTTGCATAGTGTCCATTTGGTGGTCTGTAGCGTAGACCTAAAAAAGAAAATTGCATTATCATAGATTCATAGTGATGTATATAGACTATAGACTTGTCAAGAATTTTAGAAATCTAGAGAAGTGCGGAAGGTAATCATGTAAACATTTGTAGTTTGGCACAATGATACCTGAATTAACTAAGTGAGTTCCGCCATGAAAGATAAGTTTGTAGCAAATCTAGGACCCAAAGAAAATGCAATCTGAGGATCAACAGAAAATGCAGTTCTTGCATGCTCAGTCTATTTCTACGAGTTAATCTTCAGCCCAGTAGATGTTTTCTCTCTGAGGATAGAATAGAAAATGGTTGTTATTTCGACTATTAGTTGTAAATGAAACAAAACTGGCAGAATTCAACAATTGCTATATTTACTTGGAGCCAAGAGGTTGTGCCTAAACATCAATCCTTTTAGCTTCGTGCTGGCATGGCATTTTAAGTAGCTGCTTCCTCTTCTCCCTACCGGCAACACTATTCTCTATTAATCTCCAGGTGACAATTGAAAATCACGTGTTCAGAACAACCAATATTGAGTAAAAGCAACAGAAAATTTATATTGTTGTAGTGTAAACAAAAAATCACAAAAAGGTATCTGGTGTTAATAAATAATAAAAACAAAATGAATATCAAACAAACAAAGTCTTACCATATTAAGCAACGCATTCCCATTTTCGATATGTTGCGTTTAGTTGAAGTCTTTAATCAAAGACAACATAAACTAACTAAATATGATCAGCAAACATATGAAATTTCATGTGTAAATATGTGTTGTTTAGGGTTGTTATGTACTGCAAAAGTGGTTTGCCTGTTAAGACTTAAGTTGCTAGTGAGATTTGAACCATTTAGTTTGTGAGCCAAATTGAATAAAAAGATTAAAACTATGATTTATATCTATGTTCTCAGGTTTCACGTCATATCTATTCTATATCATATTGTGAAATATAACCGTAATACTTACTCGAGGTCGCATAGCAACAGCACGACCCCTACCAACATCAAGTGCTGAACCTTTGCCCTATAAGAAAAAAAGTCAAGCGTATTAGTAACAATACATATCTGGAAACATCCACAAATTGAGGGCGGTGAAGATGATACATTAATTCTAGCTTCTAGACGCTTGAACATTGGAGCATTCTTAAGCATGTCTGGAATGATCATGAACCTGCGTGAAAAGATTAGTCTCTACTCAGTTTGTGATTTACATCCCATTATATGGCATAAGAAAACACGATCGATTGTAAATCCTATTTCCTTTGTCTATAGATTATAGATAGATCAATATCAAATTTTATAATGATGTAAAAAGCATTAAATTATAGACAGATCAATATCAAATTTTAAAATGATGTAAAAAAACATTAAATGAAGCTAGCCAGCCAAGTAACCATGGAGTGATTAATGATTAAAGTGGACATTTAACTACAAGTGTAAGTGATTCTTTAAACTCTTAAATAACGTAAAATTGAAAAATAAGTACTAAATACTATACTAATTTTGTATCAAGACTTTCTATTTATTTTTCAAATAATACATTTATAAAAGATTGTAAAGATCGCCATTTGGTTGAGAAAAGTCTATTGATAAACAACAGTTGATTGATCAATTAAAACTTACACAAATAAATAATAAGGTCCAGAGCTGCTTTAATATATTAATTTGTGAATATCAGTTTTATTCAGTATATATGCTTTTAGCTGTGCATATCCAGTTATATACGGAATTGCATAATCATGCTTAAATAAACCAATTACATTTGTTGATCTTTAATATTGAAGCTAGTAGGGACTTTTTGTTTTTGTCCGGATAGTACCATCTAGCATCACTTAGACCAGTTATAGTACCTGTAGATTTTAGCTAATACTCCTTCATGTGTAGGAGTGGGGGTCTTACTTGCATTTGTTTCAATTGCTGAAACACCTAGCTGCTGATGGTGTGTCTTCAAGTTTAGGGTCCTGAAAAGTCAACCACACTAAATAAAGATAGATAGAATGAAGAGTATTGATGGTAAACTAATGGAAAAAATTCAAAAAGACCAGGGCCAAGTAATGCTACAACAGCTTTGAGTATCGTTTATTATAGGTTGAAGGAAAGCAAGTATTTACAAAGAAGTCCAATTTTCGGTCCATAAAGAAGGTTTATTTGGTGAGTTTGGTCCTTCCCATGTTTCGTCGCATCTCATCCCATTGCTTGTATTAATCTGTAGATATGTTTCACTTTAGAAGTCAATGTGTAACTAAGGGAGTTTTGTAAGTAAAGAGAGACAAACCACACGATCAGGGGCAGTTTGTTGCTTGAATTTAATATGATAAGTTCATATATACAAGAGCTTCTTCATATTTACAATGAATTTTTATAGTTCATTGCATCAGATTGTGACTGATCAACATGTTCAGATGACTGAGGGGTTGATTGCGCGTTTGGCGTTAATACTTGTACAATTCCTGGTGGTGTTCCATTTACAATTTAAAGCTCTGCGCCAAACATTACATGACCTGTTGCTGCCATTTCCCCTTTCTCTGGTTCAGCCGACAATGCAGCCTCATCATGCCCATAATCAACAATTGTTAAAGTCCATTTCCTACCTCTACTTGGCTCTGCACCAATCACTTGTTGAGTTGGAGGTGACGTTAACCTATCTATAGTAACCGATGTCCTGCTGTCATTAGCTTCAATACTATTTCCATAACCATACTTATCATATATATGAAGAAGCTCTTGTATGACCATCTTCCGTATTACAAAAAACCAAAATACCTGCAAAACACACATACTATGCATAAAAGTAACAATGTAACAATTGACATGATCCTAAGAGTGTAAATTTAATAAAAAGAGATTATAATGTAAATAATAGTCTTATAATTATTGAAGCAGGAATTGTCATCTTTGTTGTAGAATGTGCCCGATGTCATGTGTGTATTGTTTTCCAAATCGACTACAAAATAAAAAGCCACGATCATACTACTTATTTACAAACGTACATACACATCATTTCAACATGCCTTAATCACAAAAGTCAACATACGTAATCAATAAATTCAAAAAGTACTAACCTCCAAGTCTGCCACCTTTACACGCCTATTCTGTGACTGGGCTTCCTGCCTCTTAAAAGCATATTTAGCCCAAAGACGTTAAAAAGGTCAGGAGACAAATAACCACATAAGATTTAACAACATATAGGGACTCGGATCTCATAAGTGTATATAACGATAAAGAAAAAATCCTACCATTGTCTTGAACATTATTATCTTTGTTTCCCTTGGAAATCCTTGCACTTTGTCTTAACCTGCCTTGCTCTATTTGGGCCTCCATCCTTGTATCAGATATCTGTTAACAAAGTAAAAATAATATATGATATCTGATAACACTATAACACTAAAAAAACTGCAAAACTTGTTACACTTATAAGTCGGGAAAAAAAATATGTTAAACTGAAACTCGACAAAAAAAAATCAGGATTCTTCACCTGTAAAACTAAAAAGTCGATATTCTTCACCTGTAAAACTAAAAAGTCGATTATACTTTTTAGGGATAATTATGTTTAGGAATAAGATATTAGGGTGTATTTATAAAAAAAAAAAAAATAGGTTAAACATATATATGATATATTTATCTTTTAAGTCATAATTTATTTTAATTGTTATCTTCAAAAAATACATACCTAAAATACAAATTCCAGAATTTTTATATAATCTCCTTATTTATATTGATTTGAAAGATATAAATCAAAAAACAATTTACTCTAGTGGTAAGTTGTTTACAAAACACATGAATGACCCAAGTTCAACTCCAACAAATGTCTTCTTTTTAATAAAAAAATTTTAAAATTCAAAAAAAAAAAAAAAAAAAAAAAACGAATTTTACAATTTATTAAAAAAAATGTACATATATTAATTAAAATGCCACGTGTCATTTAAAAAAAATGCCACATAAATATAATGATGACATTGATATATGACTTGGCATTAAAGATGGATGACGTACAAGTGGCATTTTATATGGCATGGCTCCTCTTATATATAATGTATAGATATATATATATATATATATATATAGAATCCGGATCGATTGAGAAGGTTTTTATTTTGAGAAGATTGAGAAGGTTTCAAAAACGATAGATTTTGAACTTTGATTCATGTTTTTCAAGCGTAAAACTCATTTTAATGTGATTAAAACTCAAAATATGTAAAAAAAATTGAATCAATGTTAAAAATCTCTCGACTTTGCGATATATATAGAATACTGAATCATCTGTACAAATTTAATGAATCATCATCATAACTCGTTTTTAACAATGATTTGTGAATCAAATTTGTGAATCATCTGTACAAATTTATAGATTCGATTCACCATAAAATGATGTTTACTTATGAATCAAATCAAAAACATGAATCAATTTGCTCAAACGAAGATTTCTCAATCTTCTCAAAATAAAAACTTTCTCAATGGAACTGAGCATATATATATATATATATATATATATATATATATATATATATATATATATATATATATATATATATATATATATATATATATACTAGATAGCCCGCCCGGATGGGCGGGCTAGCTTCATAAAAATACATAATGAAGTTTAAATGTATGTAAAGCAATCGTGAAGTACAATTGAAAAGGTTAAAAATACATATCGAAAGTTGCTGTCAGAACTACGAAAAGTCACTTTGAAATAATATTGTTCTAAATTTTGCTTTAAACAACTAATTGTGTATCATTCGCAGTCTTTATAATAAAGAACCTTCAATGTAGAATACGAAGTATAGTCTCATCAATTTGCCTCCATTTCTTTTGATGGTGTCGGCATATTAAGCACACGGTTGATACTGAGGTCATTCATCTTGGTAGGTTTGATCAAATTTGTTGGGGTCAAAAACTCCTCATCCTGACCATCAAGATGTTGTGACTAATACAAATATATTAGACTTTGAGGACATAAAGACATACATACATCATATTGTAAATTGCATGGCATTGTACCTCGTCTTCCATGAATCCTTGTTTGAAATGCCTTATCATATCTGTTCATCATTAAATGCATCACATCGGTAGGTGTGATTGTACCTTTCGGCATTGTAGTCAGAAAAGAACACCTTGAATAGAAACATCTTTACCAACCAGATCATCCAACTCATTTGGCCAGTATTCATCTACATCCATACCGTATGCCCCGACAGCTTGTGGATCATACTGTTAAAAACACAATCGGCGTTGAACCTGACTGATCAATGATGCACATGATAACCTTGAACCTGTTGTAAACATGGAAAGGTAATATTAACAAATCGACCACAAGTAATGTATACTTAAAAATATAAGATTAATTAATTTTGAACTAATAATTGTTACCTTGACGCCACTGGAACCTGACAGTGATCTTCGCAGTAAAAAGTAGCCTTGCTTTTACCTGGAAATGCTGCAGCTTTACCGGTTACCACACTCACCTTTTTGTTGCATTCATTGCAAGCCGTATAGGCCCTCCGTGTGAATTTTGTGGATCCGTGCATACAATACCGCAAAGTGCTATTCTATAATAAAAAAAGGTAAATGTTGCTGATATATATCAGTCCTTCACTTGTAAACAAATACGAAGCATAGAAATGTAGAGCATAAAATGAGAAACTAACTTCTTCAAATTCACGAATACCAGCAATCATCTTTTCCACTAAACCGTGAAAAACCTCCGCAATCGTCACAACAGGTTTCTGGGGTGTGAACAATTGTATTTGAATCTGTGACTCATCGTAGTTAGGAAGCTCCTTAACACTGAGATATAAATTTCAAAAAAATAGCGTTAATAAAAACGTACAGTTAAAAGGGTTTGAAAAACTGATATAATAACATGCATGTTCATACCATTGTCGAAAGGATAGTATCTCAGGCAGGTCACGGTTGATAAACATCTTGGTCTCAAAAAGGGCGTTGCGGATAGCTGGTGACCCTGAATTGCATATGCTGAAAAAAATTTTGAATTAGATATGCACAATACCAGGATTGAACACTTAATGAGTTGTGTTAATGAATCTTATGAACATAAAAAAACCACAAACACATACCATCCCAATACTTTACATTTCCCAACTACAATATGAACACCACGTGCCCCATGGATTCACGCTTGTGAGCATACTCATCCCACATAGTAGCCCAGTGATCCCAAAACGTACAGTCAAATTGGTTAGACTTGAAATTAATTAAATAATATATTATAATATTGTTTTTGCTATTGTTGGCGTAATATTAATTTTTAAAAATTGTAAAGATAGTTGATATCTAATATCTGATACGTACTTAGCATCCTCGATAACCCCCATCCTTTTAATCTTACGCCCAGAAGCCACATGCCAACAGATGGTTTGTATAAAGGATTGGAAATTAACAATATCAATCGTAGTTAGAAATTGAAATGCTTAAATAAAATGTACCTGTGAAACCACATACCAACATATTCATGTTCATGGTATTGCCTTGCGCCATCCAACAACCAGTTGAGAGGCTCAAGTATGAAACCATGAACGTTGTTGTCAAACGGCTCTATTTGAGTGACAACGGTGCCCTTGTAGAAGCTGATCTTATATTTGTGTGGTAAGAATGGTAGTCTCCCAGTGTTTTCCAGTATAGCAAAGTTGGAAATGGAGTAGCATTGTCCTTCTTACAACAATGGCTCAAACCTGAACATCCAATCCTTCTTTATATAGACTTGGATTCTGCTATTCTGTAGATAAAACATAATTATTATACATAAAGTGCATTATATATGATAAATATTGTTAATATAAACACTAATGTACATACTTGCACATCCTACAACACCAGGTCAAGGCTGTAGGGGTTGTGTGCTTCATTTAGCTTATGTGAATTCCAAATGGAGATGCACCTGCCTTGCATGGTAATGTTATCAAGCATAGGATCCACATATTTAAGCATGGTGACATTTGGATTAGATGCACCTGACTTTTGGCATGCTGATGTTGAAGCGCACATATTGATCTCCATATGAGTATGTATTTCTAGTTCCAATTCCTGATACATAACAAATCAAAAGGTTACGTATAGGCCCATAAAAAACTAACAACCTGCTCACTACAGCTCAAACTCAAACCATTCACTTAAAGAAATCAATTCAAGCATTTTATTTCACCAAAGACTATAGATTATACTACGTAGTATGAGAAAAAGGTATACTTGCTTGAACATGTTACAACAAAATACAATCATTTGAGAATTTAAGAGAAGAGCTTATACATCCTCGTAAGATCATCCACCTATTTGTTAGAGAATAGAATGATTTAGTCGTTAACTATTATGCTAAAAATATTCTTAATGTGCAAATCATAATACCTTATCATCTCTAATCAAGTTGCATCATCCGGAACGTTGTTTTTTGAGCAGTTGACTGCTATAGTGAACCAATACAATATGATGGAATAGTTAACTTACAACGCGGTGGTGTTGCGGGTGGATGTTGATTCCAGAGCTTCTAGTGAATCTAATATCATGAGAGGCCATTAAACTAAATGATAAGTATTGCTCATATAAAAATAGGATCCTAACTAAAATTGCAACAAATAGCATATTAATTTCGATATTATCCATGCTAATAATTTTTATATTCAAGAAATGTACCTTGGTATATACATGAACAATCTTAACTTCAAACATCCTAGATGAAGTTACTCTAGCAGCAACTATCAAACATCAAACTTCTAATATTTCTCATTCCAAATATAATGTAGTGGCTCAATATATAATTTTTCTCCAACTTGTTTATATACTCTGAAATCAATGAAAACTAAAATAGTGAAAACTAATAGTAAAAAAAATTACGCTTGATCCGATCATATAAAAGACTTACAATTTAAACCAGTTACATCCTCGTTTTGTGCCATTGAAATCGATTGTGGAACTTTGAGTAAGATTGGAATGAGAAGCGATGCTGGATTTTAAGTGTGAATTATTATTGATTTAGAAGAAAACCGTGTATTTCAATTAGGAATGCGTTTTTGAATTGTGGGGGATTCGTTTTGGTTTGGGAATGCCGAGTGAATTGGGGAGGTATTTTAGGAAGTGATTTATTATACCATTTCAATGAGGCATTTAAAATAGGTTGATTGTGAGAGCTGAAAAACTGACTATCAATTTGGGATGAAGATTTTGTATCACAATTAGTGAATTGCTCCACCGGTTGAGCGCTCCTTTGTGTCTCTAGAGACCAGGGTTCGAACCTGGATTATGACATATTTTTTACACATTTATGCAGGAAGTATTGCCTAGTCACCATTTCCACCTCATCATTTGATGTGCCATATCATCATTAATGTCCAGTTCAGTTATTAATGATGCAATAACGTAGTCTCATATATATGTATAGATATATATATATATATATATATATATATATATATATATATATATATATATATATATATATATATATATATATATATATATATATATATATATATATAAGGAATGATTGGGAGGCCTAAACACATGTTTAATTTTTTTTCTAAACTTGAATGTTATTCTTTCATTGGTTATAACTGAATGATCCACTTCATTATAAACCAATAAACTAATGACTCATACTTTTAAGCACAAAATTAGGCATAAGTTTAAGTCTCTTAATCATTTCTCAACAATTATTATACGCTTTATTTAGTAGAAATAAACCTTTTTTTCATCCGCTAATAAATATTTTCTTTTGAGTTTTGTGAGAAACTGAGAAATATTTAAAACGAAACTTCAGCAACCTAGGACAGGTTTTTTTTTACACATGTTAAAAGTTAAAACTGTGTATTACCTGCATTTGTTTTGTTTTGTAAAAATATTTTAACAATGGATTGAGAGTTATGATAGTCGTCTTTCCTTTTTGAGTATGTTGACTATAGTTTATCACATGTGAAAATATTCAATTAATGTATTACAATTTTTGTTCAAAAAAATAAATAAATGAATGTATACAATCTTTAATGCATGAATTACAAACAACAGTAACATTTAAAGAATAATTTTGTTAATTTATAAGTTGTGTTATTTGTAGTTTAATGATATACTCTATTAAATATTCTAAAGAAGACTTTAGGAAGCAATGGAGCATATTTTAATGTTGACTCTCAAGCTAACAATTATATTTGGTCAAAAAGCGTATCAAATTTTGAAGCAAAGGCTACAAGCTAGTTTTCTTGACTTTATTTATACATAATTGGAAATTTAATAAAATATTGAATTTAATATGAAAGTAATAATACAATGTTGAGAAAGCTCACAATTGATCGTAAGATAAAAGTTATTTTACATGTTAATTTTTTTTTTCACATATACTTTGATTTTCTAATCAAAAGTCAACTGCATACTTTAAGTCAACTGCATACTTTGACTTTCTGAAAAATCAACATCGTGACTAAATTGAACATACTTGCATTATCATTTTTATCTTTCAAGTTCTAAAACTAATATTTTTATAACTATTGTACAATCTTTACATCTTTTATAAAAATAAAATTTATATTTTGTCCTCAACAAAAAGGGGGAGATTGTTAATACAAATATCGTCATTAAACGTTATTTATATTTTATGATCTTTACCTAAGTTTTGTTAACGACAAAAGTAAATTTAATTTTTATAAAGCTTAAAGCTTGTCAAGTTTAATAGATATTAAAACAAGCTTTTCAAATAATATCTTCATCACTCAAGCATTTACATTTTGATAAATCATATTTTGATATGACTCTAAACCATAATGTATGTTAGTATTTTTAGTTCAAGAATGTTTTGGTTTCTTAAAACAAAACATTACATATGTATTTTAATATATTTCTAAAAATAGAAAAACAAACACATGACATCATGTAGTGCATCATTGAAATCCTTAGAAGATTTCACTAGATACTTTGTGTAGATTTAGACTCTACATATCTTACACAATCTTGGATATATATGGTTGACTTTGGTAAGATTTTGGTGATCTTGCTGTGACCTACACCAAATATTAACACGGACGGAACCCTTTTGAGGGGTCCGTGGTGCCTGCTGAGCATTTTGGCTATAAATAGCAAAGCAAACCAAGTTGTTTTTCATCCTTTTCTATTATATTCTCATACATTCCTTCTCTCTAACATTTCTAACTCAGTTTCATATCATATTAGTGATCTCTTTTGTAGCAAAGAAGATCAAGGCATATTCAAGCTTCAACAAGTTGTTGGAAGTCTTGTTTGTTTGTTGTTGTATGATCTTTTGTTGATTCATACATCATTATTGTAATAAACCATCATAATCTTGTTAGTGTGAGTGGTTAGTATTTTAGTCCTTAAAATACATTGTGTGTGGGGGTGGTTGTACCCTTGAAAAGAACTCGACATCTAGCTTAATGTCGGAAATAGTGTGTAAGCGAAGTGTAAAGGTTTCTCCGCCGGTGAAAGGAGCTTGTTGACTAGTGAAGTTAAACTCTCGAGTGTGAGACTCAAGGAGTGGAGTAGGGCAAGGAAAAAGAGTCCTTGTAGACCGAACCATTATAAACAACTTGTCGTGGTTTGATTGTTTCTTTCCTTATCTACTCTTTATATATTGTTTGCATATTGATTATCATTCACTAACATATCTAAGATCAATATCAATTGGTCTTTCAATAAGTTTCAAAACAAAGTTTTTAATCGGTAAACTATTCAACCCCCTTCTAGTTTTCCACAATTGGTATCAGAGTATCGTTGCTCAAGAATTTCTAAAATATATTGTATTTTATAAACTTGAAACGATCCATGGATTTCGAAAACTTTAAAGAAGGGCAATCTATGCAAAGACCACCACTCTTTGAAACCAATGGATTTATCTATTGGAAAAACCGTTTTGAAACATATGTAAAATCAAAAGATATAGATCTTTGGTTTGTTATAGTTAAAGGAGATTTTAGTTCTACAACAAAAGATATTTCTGTTGATGATCAAAAGAAAATAATAGCTAAAAATAATGAAGCTAAAATGATGCTTTATAATGCTTTGCCTAGAAAAGAATATGAAAGAATTTTTATGTGTGAAACCGCTAAAGACATTTGGGAATCTTTGATTATTAGACATCAAGGAAATTCACAAGTCAAGGATAACAAAATTGATCTTCTTGTTCAACAATATGAACAATTTGTTATCCTTGAAGATGAAACCATTGACTGTGGCTTTGCTCGCTTTAATACTATTATTACATCTCTTAAAGCACTTGATGAATCTTTTCGTAGTAAGAACTTTGTCAGAAATTTCTTAGAGCACTCCATCCAAAGTGGAGAGCTAAAGTGACGGATATTGAGGAATCAAAAGATCTCTCAAAAGTGACACTAGACGAGCTAATCGGAAACCTCAAAGTACACGAAATGGTGATGGAGAAAGATTCGAAATCATCAAATGAAAAAGAGAGAAAATTAAATCAGTTGCTCTAAAAGCAAGAACGGAATCAAGTGATGATGACGAATCTTGCTTCGGTAGTGAAGATGAGGAGTATGCCATGGCCGTTAGAGATTTCAAAAAGTTCTTTAGAAGAGGAAAGTTTGTAAGACAACCTCGAGAAGAAAAGAAGCAATTCCGAAAAGATCGGGATGACAAAAAGGGTAAAGGTGAAAGAAAGTGTTTTAGATGCGGTGATGCAAGTCATCTAATAGGAGATTGTCCCAAGCCACCTAAAAGCAAAACTCAACGCGCTTTTGTAAGTGGTGCTTGGAGTGATAGTGAGGAAGATGAAGAATCAAGCAATGATGAGATCGCCCTAATGGCACATGAATCAAACGAGGTACATTCTGACTCATCTTATTCCTCTATTGATGACGACACTTTGTAAAAACAATATAATCAATTGTGTGAGCTTAGTCGAAAAATCATAACTAAAAATTAGTTTTTAAAGACTAAAGAGGAATTTTTAGAAAATAAAGTCTATGAGTTAAAAGAAAAGGCAAAACGGTTAGAAAAGGGAAAAGCAAATGACGATGGTTGCAAATCATGTCAAGAGCTAAATCTTGAAATAGAAAAACTAAAGCTCACACAAGATGTTCTAATTGAACATAATTCTAAATTTAAAAGGTTTAACAAAAACATTGCTTGTGCCGATGAAATAGTTAGAATTCAAAAAACACCAGGAAACATGAATGGACTAGGATTTAATGAAGTGTTAATTCCAAAGAGTCAAACCAATATGGACCGTAGTGAATTTGTCAAAGTAACAAAGAAAACCAAGGATAATGTTAAACTAAAACCTGTTGTTACATCAGGAGTAGGACTTGCTAGAAATGAATTTAGATCTAAAACTACTCAACGACATAAAACACCTTTTGCAAAACGCCCCTTTCCAAAAAGCAACCACAACGTACAACCCAACTATCAACATAACGGTTGGAATCAAAACTTCCCTAGACCATATCAAACTCTAGATTACATGCCATGGAACCCTTACCCATCATTTCCATATATGAACCAAGTAAATTGTATGTTTAACCCAAATGGACCCATGAGATATTGGGGACCAAACGCTTGAGTTATTTGTGTCTTAGGTATGCTTGAAAGTTGGATTGGAACCTGATGAGTGGATAAAAGATAGTGGATGCTCACGACACTGTGACGGCAACAAAAGCCTCTTCCCAACATACCAAGAGTATGACGGAGGTAATGTTACTTTTGGTAGCAATCTCAAAAGCAAAATCATTGGCAAAGGTACGATCGCTCATAACTCCCTAACTATTGAAAATGTTGCTCATGTCGATAGGTTAGGATTTAATCTACTTAATATTAGTCAATTATGTGATAAAAAGTATAAAGTACTATTTGAAGAAAATGGTAGTAAAATACTAAAAGATGGTATCACCATAGCTAAAGGAGTTAGGAAAAATAACATATACGTCATGAAAATAGATAAAACATCTAATGACAAACTTTGTCTAACAACATTAGATGATAGCTCAACTCTTTGCCATAGACGCTTAGATCACGCTAATATGAGACTTATCCAAAACCTATCTTCAAAAGAGCTAGTTAAGAATTTTCCAAAGCTTAAATATGACCAACATTTTTGCGACACATGCAAAATTGGTAAACAAACTCATAGTAGTCATAAGGCTAAAAACATGGTGTCCACATCTAAGTGTTTAGAACTTTTGCATATGGACTTGTTTGGTCCATCCGCTATAAGAAGCTATGGAGGAAACTTATACACTTTGGTCATTGTAGATGATTACTCAAGGTTTACTTGGACATTATTTTTGAAAACTAAAAATGAAGCTTTTGATAAATTTGAGATTCTTAGCAAGAAAATTCAAAATCAACTAGGTGTTAACATTGTGTCGATCCGAACGGATCATGGTCGTGAATTTGACAATGAAACACAATTTGGAAACTTTTGTGATACAAATGGTATAACACACAACTTCTCGGCTCCTCGAATACCTCAATCAAATGGAGTTGTAGAACGTAAAAATAGGACCATTCAAGAAATGAGTAGAATAATGCTTAATAAACTTACCAAGGATGAGGAAGGTGAATCGGTAGATAACACAAAATATAGAGGAATGATTGGTAGCCTACTCTATCTCACGGCTAGTAGACCCGACATTATGTTTAGTGTTTGTCTATGCGCTCGCTTTCAGGAAAATCCCAAGGTATCACACTTAGAAGCCTTGAAAAGGATTTTTAGATACATTAAGGGAATGACATGTTTAGGATTATGGTATCCCAAAGGAACGGGTGTAGAAACTATAGTGTATGCCGACTCGGACCATACCAGTGACTATGTCGATAGAAAAAGTACAAGTGGTATTTGCACTTTTGTCGGACATTGTCTCACCTCATGGTTTGCTAAGAAACAAACGGCTCTAGCTATCTCAACTACCAAGTTGAAGTTTAATACGTCAAATCAAAGATGGGAAAAGCATGTCAACAAGCTCTTTGGATGAAGCAAGCTATCGTGGATTACGGAATTCATCTCAACGATATTGTTATATTTTGCGACAACAAAGGAGCTATTGATCTCAAGAAAATCCGTCCAACATGCTCGTACAAAGCATATTGAAATCCGTCATCACTTTCGTCGCGACAATGTTCAAAAAGGAAACATCTCAATTGAGAAAGTATCCTCCGAAGACAACATTGCCGACATTATAACTAAGCCTCTCAAACGAGAACCATTTAATCTTCTTAGACTTGGTTTGGGGCTAATGGAACCAAACATGTAGGTAAAATATAGTCTAAACCTTAGAAAAAACAAAACAAAACAAATTAGTTTAAACTCAAGCATCGTCTCCCACGACCAAACGACAAAAAGACGAACCATTTATTTGGTGCCACTCGGGTGACAACAAAAGAAGCAAAAATACTACCTACAAAACATCTTCTTCCTCACAAACCACTTTACCAAAACTTTCAACATCATACGTAACTCATTGTTGACACTTTCTCACCCACTAATCACTGAAGATAACATCATTGTAAATATCCTAACTACATTTCATCCCTTAATTATGAGTCTAGGATCCCAATTTGTGCACAAAATCATTACATGGGGATTATGTATATTCTTGTACAAAACATGGATTCAATTGGCAAATTGCATAACTAGTTATTGAAATTAGATACTACATTGTCACATTGCATAAACAAATCATGTTTCCCACTAATCAAAAGATAATGACTATAAGGCCTAATTCTAAATAACCAAACACCCCATGTCAAAAATTTTGAAAAGCTTCTCACTTGTAGGAAAACAATTTTTCATTGTTAATACAAATAGAAATGTAAATTTTCATCATTTGCATAATGCTCTTGAATACTAAAGGTAATGCATAACTAATATGCATTCCCGGGTATATTCAAATGAAGCTACGTTGAATTAGGAGCGTTTGGGTTATCTCATGCAGCTTGCCAAACACCCCCACTAAAACCATTTTATGCATAAAATGAGTCGAGATAACCGCAACTCCAAATCGTTTTCATATAGGCACACACTAGAACCAAAACGCTAAGTTTATTCTTATTTTTAACATGTAAATTCTTGCTCATAGGAATAACCATGGTAGCCG
Organism: Chrysanthemum makinoi; assembly: GCA_910596185.1. Classification (NCBI taxonomy): domain Eukaryota; kingdom Viridiplantae; phylum Streptophyta; class Magnoliopsida; order Asterales; family Asteraceae; genus Chrysanthemum; species Chrysanthemum makinoi. Next base: position 10,977,313 of record OU343224.1, read on the forward strand.
CAAGATTCTATGATCACAAGGATACTCTTAACTACATTCCCAAACATCACAAAACCAAGGGCCTTTCCAAAGAACAAGTCGAAATCTTTAAGAGTCTTGAGCAAAGATACTTCCATGAGGGTAGAACCATTCACTCCTCCTTTGTCGACGGAACCAATCTCCGTCAAAAACTTGCCACCATTCACTTCGATTGTCTCCTTGACATCGATGAACCCATTTGCCCTAGGTTTGTTTTAGAATTCTATGCTAGTGTTACGGCCTTCATTGATGAGGATGATGAATTTGGTCTTAGGTTTAGGATCAATCAAAACGACTACTCCATCTCCTTAAGCCAATTTGCTCAAGTGCTAGGAATTTCCAACCAAGGTACATGTGTCTACTCGGATAAGTGGTCACTCACTATCCTTGATGCAATCAATGACCGCTCTCTTCCCTACCAAACTCCTTTAGCGGATAAGGATGCCATCCGTGAGCACCTTTTTAACGCAAGGGCCACTCCAACCCGTGTCACCCGAAAGGGAAAGGAAGTAAACCGAGATCCATATGGTATGGAGCTCAATGAGCTTAAGCCCGAATTCAAGAAATGGGAGGAACTCCTTAGAGCCAATGTCATTAGCACTATAGGAAATAGGGACCATATCAATGATTGCCTTTGTCACATGCTCTACAACTTGTCCACCCGTCAACCATTTAATTTAGCCTACTACATTGCTAGGAGAATGATTGACATTCCAACTCAAGGATCAGTCGCTCTTCCTTACGGGATGCTCCTCACTCGTCTCTATAGAGCTTTTGCACCCATTCCACCAAGTCCAAAAGGGTTGAAGCTTGACTATGCTTTCATCCCTCACATTTTTGTGCCCGTGAGTGACGATCGAGTGGCTAAGACTAAAGGCAAAAGGGCAAAACCTCCAACTCCATCATCATCATCATCATCAAAGTAGCTCGAGGACTGCCTCCCAAATTCTCGCCTTCCACCTCAAGAGTACTATGCATCTCTCCCAGAGATTGAGAATGAATCGGTGGAGTTCAAGCAAACCAAGGGGATGTTCAAGTGCCTTGGTAGGATGATGAATAAGATCTACAAGAAGTTGGATAAGTGAGGTTCATTCAAGGAGTGTTTGGAACAAGACAACAACTTTGATGTACGATACAATTTGGTTGTTTTTAATTTGTAGGATGATAATATGACTTAAAACAATGTTGTATGCTAACCGGTTCATGCAGGGGATAGCACAAGTGCAGTTATCAATTTTACCCATTTTCACTTATATGTGAAAATCGTTAGCCCTTGGCCAAAGTCTATGCTCCACTATGTTTGTATATGTGTTATTGATTTTTCCTAACTAGAAATGATTAATGTCACATGGTTTAAGCAAAATTTCAGGTTTTGGAAAAGTCCCGACACCTAAAAATAGGGTATGTATTGATTTCTGGTGTCCACGGATCAGACGAAACCAAAATTTTGGTATCGTCTGTTATGCATTTTGGTACCGTTGCAGATGGACAAGGGACTAAAGCAAGACCATTTTATGGGTTCCTACTGTAAACTTTTGGTGCCGTGGATCCTACATGTAATTTTCTGAATTTCGCCTATTTTAACATTCCAATTTACCATACATTACTTCTAGATTAATCTTAACTTGTTCTTACCCATATTAGAACTAGTATAACACACTTAGGCATATAGGATATTCATTTCCCACCAAAATTCAAAAATTTCAAAAATCCACCCAAGGAGCCCTTTTTCATAAAGGAAGGAACCAAAATTTTGGTTCCTTGCAATCCGTGGGTGATCTGATTCTAAAGATCCCATCATCATTAGAACACATTTATTGCAAATCTTTGTCTCTTCACTCCATCCTTCTTGTATGGATTGACTTGGGTGATATGACTAGCATTAAACCCACTTCAAAATCATTAGGAACCTCATATCTTCTATGGTTTAACATCAAATCAAACACAATTCTCCATAATTTTCAAATCCTATAAATTAAGAGCTTTTACCATGATCATCTTCACACCTTCTCAACTCTTATCATCTACTAGCAAAAACTTAAGCCAAAATGACTAAGTATTCACCATCAACCAAGCCTTGCAAAAGAACCGCTAGAATGAGCGTAAGACCTTGTTTTTTCGTCAACATAAGCTCCTCTTCCGAGTCATCTCCATTAACCATCTCATATCCCATAAGAGATGAAACAACTCTCACTTTGGCTACTCCTACACCACCTCCACAATCACCTATCATTATCACTACTCCACCACCAACAAAGACTCCTAGCTCACCACCACCGACTCCTATCCAAACATCAAAATCACCATCACCTCCAAAATATCCAACACTCATCCCATTGGAGTTATTCTCTACACCACCTACATCTCCAAATCCATTTTTGGAATACTTTAAGGACTTGCCTCCTAGGCCCAATCATCCACCACCACTACCATCTTTTGGTATTATTGAGCGAATAGCTCATGAGTCTCCACGATCATCTTTTGACCCAAACGCCCCGTTAGGGCCAAGACCTCTTCTTTTCCATCTCATCCACAAGGAAATCCATGGTCCTTTGTATGGGAATCAACCACTACCTACAACATCAATGCCATCTCATATAGAGGACATTGAGGAATCCATGTGGGAGGATCACCCCACCAAAGAAGATATTGAAGCCGAGCTCAATCACCTCCACCAATTTTCCAATATGGTGGATTCCCATCTTAGTGATGCTATGCAATTGCAAAGTGCTTTGCTAGCTTCCATAATCACCACTCCAAACACCAACACCTCCACCATTCCACCACCACAACACCATGAACCATACTACCCTCCTAGACATGGTTGCTCAAATTGTGAGCGGACCGCCCAAATAACCGAAAGGACCCGGGTGATGGTCCATGAGCTTCAAGACGAAATGAGGTTCATCCTCAATCACATCCTAGAGCGCATAAATGCTCTTGCTCATCCACCACCTCAATAGGAGGGTCCTAGTTTATTCTCTTTAAGCATTTTTATTTTTTTCTAGGCTTTTCTTTGTATTTTTTATTTTCTAGGATAATCTTTTTTAGGACTTTATCCTTGTACTAACACTTCATTGTGTTCCTTTTTCATGATTTTATATCATGAAATTTTTTAACAAATGAATGGTATTTCTTATATTGTTGTTGATTGTTACATGGTGTTTGAAAATGCTTGTGATGATGCTTATTACTAACAATTTTTTTTTGTTTTTTTTGTAGCTTTTTCATAATCCGTGTATCTTTCTCTTGGCACCCAATTTAGGGGGAGCATTGGTCAAGGGGGAGATAATGGCTCGGGTTCATTACAATTTCCGCACAGATTTTCTTTTTTTTGAGACAAAAAAGGAGAGAAATATATAGAACTTGTTATATTTGACTTTTATAAAAGTCAATCCCAGATACTTTGACTTTCTGAAAAGTCAACATCATACTTCAACTAATGAATACTTTGACTTTCTAATAAAAAGTCAACTGCATACTTTAACTTTCTGAAAGTCAACATCATGTCTAAATTGGACATACCCCATTATCATTTTTATCTTTCAAGTTCTAAACTAATATTTTTAAACTATTGTACAATCTTTACATCTTTTAAATAAAATAAATTTATATTTTGTCTTCAACAAAATGGGAGATTGTTAATACAAATATCGCCATTAAACGTTATTTATATTTTATGATCTTTACCTAAGTTTTGTTAACGACAAAAGTAAATTTAATTTTTATAAAGCCTAAAGCTTGTCAAGTTTAATAGATATTAAAACAAGATTTTCAAATAATATCTTCATCACTCAAGCATTTACATTTTGATAAATCATATTTTGATATGACTCTAAACCATAATGTATGTTAGTATTTTTAGTTCAAGAATGTTTTGGTTTCTTAAAACAAAACATTACATATGTATTTTAACATATTTCTAAAAATAGAAAAACAAACACATGACATCATGTAGTGCATCATTGAAATCCTTAGAAGATTTCACTAGATACTTTGTGTAGATTTAGACTCTACATATCTTACACAATCTTGGATATATATGGTTGACTTTGGTAAGATTTTGGTGATCTTGTCAATTCCCTACGGCACCAAATATTAACACGGACCGAACCCTTTGAGGGTCCGTGGTGCCGAAAGCATTTTGGCTATAAATAGCAAAGCCAAACCAAACTGTTTTTCATCCCTTTCTATCATATTCTCATACATTTTTTCTCTCTAATATTTCTAACTCAATTTCATATCATATTAGTGATCTCTTTTGTAGCAAAGAAGATCAAGGCATATTCAAGCTTCAACAAGTTGTTGGAAGTCTTGTTTGTTTGTTGTTGTATGATCTTGTGTTGATTCATACATCATTATTGTAACAAACCATCATAATCTTGTGAGTGTGATTGGTTAGTATTTTAGTCCTTAAAATACATTAAAGTGTGAGTGGTTGTACCCTTGAAATTCTCAGAACTCCTCGACATCTAACTTAGTGTTGGAAATAGTGTGTAAGCGAAGTGGAAAGGTTTCTCCGCCGGTGAAAGGAGCTTGTTGACTAGTGAAGTTAAACTCTCGAGTGTGAGACTCAAGGAGTGGAGTAGGGCAAGGAAAAAGAGTCCTTGTAGACCGAACCACTATAAACAACTTGCCGTGGTTTGATTGTTTCTTTCCTTATCTACTCTTTAGATATTGTTTGCATATTGATTATCATTCACTAACATATCTAAGATCAATATCAATTGGTCTTTCAATAAGTTTCAAAACAAAGTTTTTAATCGGTAAACTATTCAACCCCCTTCTAGTTTTCCACACATATCATATGTGATTTAACACTAATATCACATGTGATATTCAAATTAGTGTTTAATCACATGTGATTTTTTTCATGCAAACTTCAGTAACGAAAAAAACGAGAAAAAAAAAAAAAAAAAAAGGTTAAAAACACGAAGAAAAAAAAATGTCGAAAGTACATCAAAGAGCCTATTTATAGAATGATAATTAAATGATTGCCGTAATAGCATTTTTTTTTGCTTAACGATTAACGGTTTTAAAGATATTAAAATTTAAAAAAAAAAGAAAAGAAAGTAGGTTTTTTTTAATTGCTGAGGAGAAGCGTTATTTTACATACCAAACTTTTCTCACAGAACAATGGACTCATCCACACCCTCTATTTAAAAAGAAATCAATGGTTGAAATTAAAAACATTTTATTATTCACATATTTTTTATAATTTAAATATCTCTTAAACTGTTAATCGTTAAGCGAAAATAATTACACCATCGTGACGAGCATTTAATTATCTTGTTATAGACGCACACTTTGATATTCGAGAAAAGAAAAAAAAATCGTTTTATCGCGTTTTTTCATCTTTTCTTTTTTCTTTTCTTTATTTCGTATATGACATTTGCATGAAAAAAATCACATGTGATTAAACACTAATTTGAATATCACATGTGATATTAGTGTTAAATCACATATGATCCTGACATGTGATATTCAAATGGGATTGAGTCGTACAATACCAACGTATTTTTCGTGTAATCATTACTGCAGACGTGCATTCTTTTTTTTAAAAATATAGAATAGCAATGTATTTTCATAAGCCCGTTCTAGTACGTACTTTTTTTAAGTCGTAGAATAGCAACGTACTTTTCATAAGTGTTCCAATTTAGTACGTGGGATGACGTACCAAATTGGAACACTTGTGGAAGTAGGACGTACCAAATTGGAACACTTATGAAAAGTACATTGCTATTCTACAACTTAAAAAAAGTACATGTACTAGAACGGGACACTTATGGAAAGTACATTGCTATTCTACAGTTTAAAAAAAGTACACGTACCATAATGGGACACTTGGAAAAGTACGTTGCTATTCTACGACTCAATCCCTATTCAAATTAGTGTTTAATCACATGTGATTTTTTTCATGCAAATTTCAGTAACGAAAAAAATGTAAAAAAAAAGGTGAAAAACACGAAAAAGAAATTTTATCGAAAGTATATCAAAGTGTCTATTTATAGACAGAATTAAATGCTTGTTATAATAGTATATTGTTTTCGGTTAACGATTAACGGTTTGAAAGATATTAATATTTAAAGAAAAAAAATTAAAAATGCGTTTTTTAAATTGTTGTGATTAATTTTATCCATTAGATTAATTTAAAATTATGATTTTTTCCCTCTTACCTCTCAAACAATAATTGAGAGGTTTCCTTTTTTCCTAGCTCATGTGTCATTATTCAATTAAAAAAATATATAAGGAAATTATGTTATCCAAATGCTACATTAGAGCATGGAGTGTCGTGTGTTGGGTTCAGTAAATACCCAATCCCCTTAAACTAGGATTTGAATAGAAAATATCCTAAGTGTTTAATCCGTTAAACACAATCAGGTCACTGAGCGCATAGTCTCTCAGGAGCTATCTTCGTGACACTTAGTATGAGGCTAGAAGGAGCCTCTCCACTGCAAGGCGAACTTAAAGGGTGAAGACTAAGTCAAGAAGAAGATAGTGGATTCATGACAGTGATGACAATAACTCATCAATCCCTTCGAATTCTCTCCAACCTGTTAAACACTCAAGACAAACGAAGGAAGAGATCAAGACTTTAAAGACCAAGAATGAGCTCGATTAGGCGGAAAGCTTTACCTGTGATAAAACTAAGTCCCTCAAGTGTTTATCCGCCTATACACGCCTCAATCTATCAAGATCATATCTTCCCATTTATAGTAAGCGGCATTCTCTATCAAGGTTAGTCAGCCTACTATAGAAAGGTGAACAAGAACTAATATATCAATATTCATGTTTGCTGTGATCCATGTTTTTGTCTTCTAGGATAAAGTTAATAATCATACTTGTATAAATAGCATAAGAGAATGAGTGAAAAGTTTAAGCTTGTGAATTGTAAAACACACACACACAAGCCAACTTTTCACTCCTCCAAATACAACTTTATCCTTGAGCTAGCTCTGGTTCTAAGAGTTATGCTCAGACTTAGCCTGAGCTTAGAGAAGAGTCACCCAAACTTTGTCATTTCAATCCCAAGTACTATTCCGCAAGTACTTGGGTAACGTATTCTTTTGATTTATTTCTAATAAGAATATGATGTTGAAAATTACTTTGTGTGTTTTACTTATGTTAACTTCAGCCATTATTCATCGTTAAATTGCTTTAAGTACTTAATTGTCCTTTTTAACGATAGTGAATAGGAAATAACAAGTGGTATCAGAGCGGTGCTGATTATAAAACCTTTAAGCCGCTTCTAAAACGCTTAAATCGGATTCCTATGGTCAAATTGATGTACCCCAACTAGTCGATAAAAAGGGTGGAGCTTATTCACCTGTTGCCCCTAGACTTGAAGTTGGCAAATTCAACAAATGGAAAAAGCGTATGCTTTGCTATTTGATCGGGATGGAACCTTATTATTTCAAGTGTATTAATGAGGCCCGCTTGTCCCAAAGACTGCCGGGTTTGCCCAAACTCAAGCTCAATGGACTCAGGATGAGAGGAGAGTGGTCAACCAAGACCAAAGACTCAAAAGTATCATCATATCATGTCTTCCTGATGATATAATGGAGTCGCTATAAGCAGTAACACCACTAAACAAACCTGGATGACCGGTCCATAGCCATGAAGGTCCATCCGATACCAAGGAAAACAGATAATGGACCTCAAACTTGAGTATAACACCTTCGGGCTAAGGACTCAAACTCTCTCAAACTTACACCCGCTACAAAACTCTTTTAAATGAATCGCTAATGATGGTGTTAAGTTATCCAAACATGAGATAAATGTTGGTTTTGTTAATTGTCTCCCCGAGAAATGGTTAAACTTCTCTCAGGGACTTAGAAATGCAAATCACATCCAAACTCTTGAGCTTCCCAAATTTATGGAAATTTGTCTATGAGGAAAACCTCATCAACCGATACCGACTTAAAGAAGTCTCGTGAAGTCAAGAAGTCCCCCTACCATCACCTCACCTAGATCAACTGCCTTCTTTTCTAACAATGTGGTTCAAGATTTTCAAGAAAATTCAGATGATGAGCCTGATGAGAGATCAAGTGAGGAGTACCTAAATGACCAACGTTGAATTTGAGGGCACTCCTTGCAAACTCGAAGGTTTATTAAAAGAAACAAAGGTTTTTCAACCTGCTAAAGCTAACGAGACACTAATGCTTTAAGTGTCACAAAAGGGTCATTTTGCAAAGGATCTTTTTCAAAAACAATTTCGAACCTTCTTACTGCACCATCGTGGTCAAATCCCCTCGTGCTTTAGCAAATTTCAACCTAAAATCTATCCTCATCAAAACTTTCGTAATAAATCCACCGTGAACAAAACAATAGATTCTGAAGCCAAGTATAGGAAGATCAAAGCTAAGCTTGCATTACTTGAGGCCATCCCTAAGAACCAAAAGTGTTCAATCTATGCAGTGGTAAAAACAAAGGTCTTGTTGCGTAAACCTTTGACTGGGATGAAGAGCCGCCTCATCGATGATGAAATGGTGCATGCCGTCAAGACCGATGGCCCTCTAAGAAGACAAGCTATCTCGTTGGAAAAATCATGCCGAAATGGAGAATGGGTAAACATCACAATGAAGAAGGTAAATATTCTACTTTCTATGGATGATGATTCGGATTGGCAGTCCTATATGAACTATATCAATGTTGATCTTAAGTTTGTAGAAGAGCAAAGATTAAATCTTTTTCCTAAGTACAACAAGTTAAGTTTTGAATTGAATAAGTGTAGGGATGAGTTACTTGTGTTAAAACAAAACAAGCTTGAGGCTATCACCTTACATTCAAAACACCGAATTAGTTAAAAGAAATCGTGCTCTTCAAGATGAACTTAAGAAAGAAAAGAAAATCATTGATAGCTGGACCACCAAGAATCCAAGAGTCTTTGATGCCGCTGCCCCCAAGAGCAAAAAGAGAGTCATAGGTGAACATCATCTTATCGACTCTCTCAACAAAGACCGAGTCCTAAACCATTTTTGTCCGTGGCATGATTACCAATATGTTGTCTGTTCCAAGACTGATTGATTGAAAGACTTAATCCCGATAGTAAGCTTCCTAACTTTGACTCGAAAAATTCTAGAGCTGAAAGTCAAGCTCTAAAGAGCATGTTGATCTCCCGTGTGCTTAGTACCGAACACATCTCGAGTCTCAAGATGAATCTCAAGCACCACTTCCACCTTTGGAACCTCTTCAAGGCTGATCCTAGCTCGAAGCTTACTCCATTACATTATAATCCACACTCTCCCAAAGAAAGGTCTGGACTTGGTAGAACCATTTTGAAAAGACCATCAAAACCAACTCAACAAGAATCCAACCCCATCAAAATTCCACATCCTCGTCCCCACCTAAGTCGATCGATTCAAGAACTGACCAACTTGTGAGAAAGCTAACCGACAAAATGGAATCTATTGAAAAGGTCTCCAACCAATCAGGAGACAAAGTCGCCTTCCTCTAGCTCCTCAAAGTCAAAAGCCACCACAAAAATAAGCGTAAGCGTGATATGTGCCACTATACCGCCATACCACCGACAATTGTTATAGAATCCTCTTTGCATGATCTGTAAAAAGGATGATCACTGTGGATCCGACCACTTGCAATATGTGAGCTCTCTCACCAAGAAAACTACACCAAAGTTGGTCATCGTGATGCTTCTTCATCCAAAGCTCAAAAGTTGAGAGCAAGCCTTTTCCTCCTTGCCCACACTGTGGCTTTAATGATCATCGTCCTAATGATTGTCTTATGAACACATGCTGTGATATTTGCGGTAACACGTACTCATAAGACATCTCAAAGATGACAATGTCATCCATGCAAGAAGAAGTTCAAAACAACCAAAATCCACAGAGTCATCCTCTGCCTCTAGATGTAAAACCTGTGGTAGCTCATTGCACTCCACCACTGACCATGAATCGATTGCTCAATTCAAAGAGACCATGAGACCCAAACCCACTAGTAAGTGGGTTACTTAAGAGAAACTAATTCAGCTTTACTACTGTGCAGGCATGCCAAGGAACCTATCCGCATCTAGACAGCTGGATGTTCAAGTATGACCGGTATGAAGGAATATCTGCACAAGTATGTAAAGGAACCAGGACCAAAGGTAGTGTTTGGTGATAACTCATCATGTCCCATCAAGGTTATGGTTCAAGAACCGTATAATGGAATAGTTTTCTCTAGGATTGCTTATGTCAATGGTCTCAAATACAATCTCATCGTGTCGGTCGCTACCTATGTGATGCTAAGTACAGTGTACAATTCAATGACAAACAAGGTACCATTTTCAATGCCAACAAGGAAGTTGTGTTGATTGCTCCCGTGAGAGACGATGTTTATGTCTTAGACATGTCAACTCTCTAAAAGATGGAACTGTCTCTTTGCCAAAGCCACCTCAAACTATCAACCTGGCGTGGCACAAGAGACTCTCACACTTAAACTTCAAAAACATCAACAACTTGGCAAAACAAAACAAGGTCCTTGGCTTACCATCACTGGTTTTGCAAAAGATAAACCATGCTCACCGTGAAAAAGGCAAACATAAAAGAGCATCTTTCAAAACCAAGCAAAACTTCTATCAAAAGTCAGCCTTCACCTCTTGCATATGGATCTCTTTGGACCAGTACCCTAGATCAATCCAAAGATGAGAAGTATACACTTGTTATTGTTGATGAGTATTCAAGATACACTTGGGTATACTTTCTTTCCAAAAAGAGTCAGTACTGATACTATAATGTCATTTATCAGGAACATTGAAAACCGAATGACATTACATGAAACAAATCGAACTGACAATGGTACTGAATTTAGAAATGCCGAGCTTGAGAGTTTCTGTGATGAGAAGGGAATCTCCCAAAAATTTTCATCTCCTTATACCCCTGAACAAAATGGGGTAGCTGAAAGGAAGAACAGAACTCTCATTGAGGCCGCAAGAACCATGTTAAATGGCTCGCCTCTTTCAAAACATTTCGACTGGCAGCTTAAAATGTACTGTTACACTCAAAAACAGGTCAATCATTGTCAAAAGACATAATAAAACCCCATATGAGATATTCAAAGGTAGACTTCCTGACATCAACTACTTCCATGTGTTTGGATGTCCTGTGTTTATTCATAACCACAAGGATCATCTAGGCAAGTTCGATGCTAAAGCTGATGATGGATACTTTCTAGGTTACTCACTGATCTCCAAATCCTTCGGGGTATTTAACACAAGGAGACAACATGTTGAGGAAACCTATCATGTCACATTTGATGAAAGTATAGAAAGCATCAGATTCACCAACACTTCAGTGGAAGAAATTGAAATTGATAACTCATCAAGATATCCTCCTGATGAGTACAACACTGAAACCAATTCCTCATACCAAGCCGAGCGTCGACATCTCATATTATGTCTTACCTCACAACCTGTCACAACCAACTATCAGTGAATTCATTGATAATCAGTCAGTCCCTATTAGGATAGGTAACACTGATCATCCTATAACTCAAGAACCTCTACAAGAACAAGTCACCTCGACAGATGATCTAAATGATCCTGTGACTCTTGCACCTGAACTCCCAGTGACATCTTTAAGCTCAGATCCTAGACCACAAAGTAAGTGGACAAGATCTCAGGACATTGAGCTTGTAAACATCATTGGTGAACCCAACGAGGAATGCTCACTAGAAGCATGGTCGCTAACTTAACCGCAGCCTTCACCAATGAATGTATATACGCTGATTACCTATCAGAAATAGAACCCAAAAGTGTCACCGAGGCTCTAAAATACCCAAGCTGGGTTCAGGCTATGCAAGAAGAACTGCAACAGTTTGATAAAAACAAGGTCATGACCTTGATCAAATGTCCTCTGGATGTAGTAGTCATAGGAATGAAGTGGGTTTTCATAAACAAAACTGATGAAAACGGCACTGCCATTAAAACAAAGCCAGACTTGTAGCCAAAGGTTACAGTCAACAAGAAGGCATTGACTATGATGAAACATTTGCTCCAGTTGCAAGGATGGAAGCCATCAGGATCTTTCTTGCATATGCAACATACATGAACTTCGTGGTTTACCAAATGGATGTTAAAAGTGAATTCTTAAATGGTGATCTCAAGGAAGATGTATATGTTCAGAACCTCCCGGCTTGAGAGTAGTGAATTCCCTGACTATGTCTGCAAGCTTGACAAAGCCCTTTATGGACTTAAACAAGCTCCCATGGCATGGTATGAAACTCTCTCAGCCTTCCTGATACAAAACAAGTTTGTCGAGGAAAGATAGACAACACACCGCTTGTCTATAGAACTCAACAGGATGTGATTCTAGTCCAAGTGTACGTTGATAACATCATCTTTGGCTCAACAAACTACAAACTTTGCAAACAGTTTGAAAACCTGATGACTAAAAAGTTTGAAATGAGCATGATGGGGGAACTCACATACTTTCTTGGACTACAAATCGGCAACCGACAAAGGAATATCCATCACCAAGAGAAATACACCATGAATCTCTTGAAAAAATATGAGATATCCGACCGTGCCTCAGTGAAAACTCCAATGGTCCCACCTAACAATATTGGACCTGATCTCACTGGCAAATCAGTCAATCAAACTCATTTCGAGAGGATTGTAGGCTCACCGATGTATCTAACTACTTCTAGACCAGATATCCATTCTCACGCCTCTTTAATAGCAAGATATCGTCCAATCCTAAAGAATCCCATCTCACTGCAGCAAAAGAATACTCGTGTACTGAAGGGAACCCTAAGCCTTGGACTCTATTATCCAAAATGCTCAGGGTTTGATCTCAAGGGTTACTCGATTCTCGATTATGCTGGCTGCAACAGGGACAGAAAAAGTACCTCAGGGTCCTGTCAATTTCTAGGAGGAAAACTAGTTTGTTGGAGTGCTAAAAGCAACAATCGCTGGTTATGTCCTCACTGGTCAATATGTAGTCTGCAGCAGGATGTTTTGCCAATGTATTATGGATGAAAAGTCAACTCAGTGACTATGACATCCATTACAAAATGGTGCCCATCTTCTGTGATAATACCAGTGCTATTGCAATCTCCAACAACCCCGTCCTCCACCAAAGAACCAAACACATTGATATCAGATATCACTTCATCAGGGATCACATAATGAAGGGAGACATTGAACTTCATTTCATCCCTATCAATATCAACTGGCTGATATCTTCACAAAACCCTTGGATGAACCTACCTTCGAGATGAAAGTCAATTGGGAATGCTTGACATTGAAAGTCGTATCCAAAACCAATCTCAAGAAGTTCATGAAATGGTTCATTCTCCCTGAACATCCAAAACAAACCTCTCACGAATGAGTAAGACTCACCTGGGTCCCCGACAGAAAGCATTGAATGAGTAACTAAATGCTCCAAGTATTAGTTACTTAAATGTCCTAGGTTGGTAATCCCACCAATTTAATATAGGAATACATGTCTTATGTGAGTATCATCATTTACCTTACCCCACTTGGCATTAAATGCCTTCTCTCACATAAAATATCCTATGGATATTTTATTACCGCTAAAGTGCACTTTTACTGTGCATTGCAACTGTTTTCCTTGAAAGACGGATTTTACTCTGTAAGTGGTGGGTGGCATTAAATGTGGAATATCAAACGATATCAAAAATGGTCTTTACATATCCACATTTATACAAAAAAACACCCTCTCACTTCTCTATAAATACCCTTCAAAACCACAAAACACACCCAAATTATTTTCTGCAACTAAACTCTGTCAAAATCCTTTCTCAAATCAAAAAAATTTGTGTGTTCTCAAAATCTTCAAAAACTCTTTTGGAAAACCCTCCTTGTAAACATTTACAAAAGTTTTTCATCACAAACTTGAGAGATCCAAATACTTTGATTGTTCTAGTCAAAACATTTTTACCCTAAAATCTTTTTTAATAGAAATGGCTAGAACACAATCTCTCCGCTTCTCTGGTAGGGGATCTTACTAACGTTGAATTTAAAACAAATAATGTCATAGGAAATTTTGAATACCCGAAAGTGTCCCAACCTATAAAGACATTATAAAATTTTTATTCAACTTCCCACTCAAAACGGCCTTTGTAAATGTCCTCAAGACTGTACCCAAACTACCTCGGAATTTTGGGCTACAGCTAAAGCCTCTGACCCGACACCTTCTAACATGAGAATAACCTTAGACCACTCGTGGAGTATCTCATCGATTCGCTAATGGGGGCAACAATACACCCTGGATTACAAAACATTTTGCACTTCAACAGGTTTAGATTATAACAAAGGTACTTATATCGCCCATCCTGAACCCTCCACAGTGAAGGATGGGTTAAAACAAATTGTTTTAGATCCAACTTTTTGGACAAGACCCCACCACTAAAAGCTCATTACCCGTGGCTTGGAGGATCCTCTTCACTTTTGTGATTCAGGTCCTCGGCGGGAACCACTCATCCACCGAACAAGTTAACTCTATTCAGTTGATGATGGCATACTGCTTGATGAATGGGGTCATCACGATAGGAGATCATTACAATGATCTCGTAACGAAGTTACAGAGCAAAACTAGGACGAAGCACGCTTTCGTATCCTAGGTTTGTCTCTTGTGCTTTGCAATCGTTACTGGGTTCAAATTATACTTAGGATGAAAAATTTGGAAATTTACCTGCATCCCTGAGCCCATCAAATGTTCAAAAGGACCCATCCCTTGTCACTCCCATTGAATTGACGGCCCACATGATTGCAGTAAACAATCAAAGTGGATCAGTGTCTCCAAACCCTGCTCCTAAAAAGAGAAAGGGAAGTCTCAGACTGGGACTAAGACTAAACCAAAGTCTCGTGGCCGAGGCTTCAGAGCACAGACCTAAGAGGCACAAAAATCTCGAGACTAAACAGACACCCACTGACCAGGCAACAACCACCCCCGTGACAACGAAGGACACCGATACATCACAGTCAGTGCCCTTGGTCACACCTACTACTCCCCAAGATCCGGAGGGAAACAAACAACCCGCCGGTAGGGGAGCCTTCCACCACTCGATGATGACATTAACAAATCCAAGTCTTTGTCTGAGGGCACACTGATCGATCCCAAAGACTCGGGGAAACAAACAACCCAACGATAGGGATACAACAATCACGACTCCGCCAAAGGCACTGGAAACACCCACCGTGTCTCGGGGTCACGGGGACAAAGACTCGGAGGAAAGAAACAACCCGCCGATACGAAACCCAAAACCAATCCCGACCGGAGAAGGCACGGGAAACTCCCACCGTGTCCGAGGGGTCAACGGGGACAAAGACTCGAGGATATATACCACCACGATATGGAACCCATCACCAACCCCTTGCTCACAATTGCCGATGTCACCGGTATTCTGTTCTCGAGGATGACCTTGCTGAAACCGAAGATGAAATTTTATCACCGGAGAAGAAATGGACGCCGAGGTTCAATCGATCAAAACCTCACCGATCCAACGGAGCATACCTGAATCCCCATTCCAACATGATGATCATGCTTCAATCCTCCTCGGCTCGATGAATTCAAAGAGTTTGACAATGTTCTTCCCTCACCAAAGGCAGCTTGGCTCAGTGGATCACCGGGCTTCAAGGAAGCTATACTCAAGGGGTTACTAAAACATTGTGGGAACAACATACTCAGGTGCGCAAGTTATGCAGATTTAAAAGCGAGATATGGGTTCGATGAAAATGTTCATGAGCACAGGGACTTGATGTATGACCAAATTCACCGACTGGATGAAAATATGGCTAACTTCTTAAGGCACCTTCGTGAGGTCGGCACAAAGATCGATTAAATCAAGGAGTTTGTCAGAGAAGACCCAGCTCTTAACTCTCAAGTGCTAAAGGCTACTGAGGCATACTTGCAACAATCTTCATGCCTTACTGAACTGTTAGATCTGCTCAAATCTGCACATGTTCTGGTCTTCCATCATCAGTCCAGTCTCTTCAAGCTACAATGGACTCTCAATACACGTGGCGACCATGGCTCGTGCATCCTCTTCCCTCGCCTGGAATCTTGGTCCCTGATGACTGCTTGGAGCTTTCTCAGCTAACTTGGATGCAAAGGTCATCGGCATTCACGTACACTCGAGATTAAGGCTATGATGACCGAAATCTATCAGGCCTTCAAGGGTCAAGCCGCTCCATCCCCTCAAGCACCAACACCAACTCTTGCCCTCACCGACACTCCCAACAAATTGAGGGGGAGAATATCTGAAGAAACTCCTCTTCACACCGAGGGGAGCAAACACCACCGCCTCAGCTGCTCCTACATCATCTCGCACCAAGATCGCAATACCAATCTCATCAGTCCCACCACCAACATCAACTACAACAACAACACTGACAGTAGTCACACCACCTATCATGACAACTACACCTCCTTTGGTCGCATCATCTTCCTCGGCCGTGACAAAGGCAAAGGCATAATGACAACTGCTGAAACCGAGAAGATTCCCTATAAAATTGGTGACACTCAATACCTGCCACACCGTAACCTAAGTAAACATCTTGCTAAAGAAGAAAGAAGATTGAAACTAGCCGAGGAAGAGAAAAGGAACAGGGAAGCACCGCTAAGGTTGTCGCGAAGAAGCGAGAACATGGGACTAGATGCAAGCAAGCTTCAAAAGGGTCGCAGACAAAAGTTCAAGGTCGCCAGGCCGCTCAAATGACTGCAATGAGAAAGCAAGATGAAGCAAAGAAAAGAAAGCCGAAGAGCTCGGCTAGAAAGGATTGATCATTACAACCGACAATGACAAGCGAAGGAAGCCTGAAAGAATCATCGATGTTAAAATCATCCCCAATACCAAACCATCGGCAATGAATGTCTACGGGGGATGATAGAGACATTTCGAGATTCATGATCCCCTAAAATTCACCGACTTTGGGATCACTGAACTCGATGAACTTGGTCCAATTATTGAAAAGAAGCAAAACAAGGTGGTCAAGGATCTGATGAAAATGCTCAGAAAAGATATGAAAGGTGAGGGATGCACCACCCAACGGAATTCACCGCTTGACTGCACCTCAAGGATCTCAACCACAAGCTTCCACTGGAAAAGGAAAAGAGTTGAGTTCCAACCTGAAATCAAAGTGCCTGGCCTAGAATGCAACAGAGTCGCCGAGGGTGTGAAATTTGTGAACTGCTTTAGTGATTGAAGAACCGAAAGAGGGCTATTCCATATTGATGTCTACGAAATCCAAAGATTTCAAAGATGGAGTGATATTGATCAGCCGGGGGTCGCAATGATCGCACTATATTCCAGTGGCCTCTCGATCCAATCCTCAAGAAACATCGTCTGTCAAGACCAATGCAAAGATAAGATACCATCCTGACAGGGAAACACTCATCACCAAGAAAGTGAAGCTCGAAGCATTGGGTATCCATGTGGACTGACATCATTTTATCCTTTTGTACTAGTGATAGGAAATATGTAATATGATCAATAAAAGATGTATGTTTTTGTCAAGTTACTCAAATGTTTCTTATTGTATTCATTAGTACATTCAGTGTAAGAAGAAGCCTTTTTGCTCACTTACACTGATCAAACACTTAGGCTATTTGTATATCCAAATAGGGGAGACTGTTGGGTTCAAGAAATACCCAATCCCCTTAAACTAGGATTTGAATAGAAAATATCCTAAGTGTTTAACCGTTAAACACAATCGGTCACCGAAGCATAGTCTCTCAGTGAGCTATCTTCAGACACTTAGTATGAGGCGAAGAAGGAGCCTCTCCACTCTACAAGGCAGGACTTAAAGGGTGAAGACTAAGTCAAGAAGAAGATAGTGGATTCAGTGAGTGATGACAATAACTCACTGAATCCTTCGACTCCTCTCCAACTGTTAAACACTGAAGACAAACGAAGGAAGAGATTGAAGACTTTAAAGACTGAAGAATGAGCTGGATTAGGCGGAAAGCTTTACCCGATAAAACTAAGTCCCACAAGTGTTTATCCAGTCTATACACAGTCTCAATCTATCAAGATCATATCTTCCCATTTATAGTAAGCGGCGATTCTCTATCAAGGAAAGAAGCTTCGCCGCCTACTATAGAAAGGTGAACGAACCTAATATATCAATATTCGTGTTTGCTGTGATCCATGTTTTTGTCTTCTAGGATAAAGTTAATAATCATACTTGTATAAATAGCATAAGAGAATGAGTGAAAAGTTTAAGCTTGTGAATTGTAAAAACACACACACACAAGCCAACTTTTCACTCCTCCAAATACAACTTTATCCTTGAGCTAGCTCAGGGGGTTCTAAGAGTTGTGCTCAGACTTAGCCTGAGCTTAGAGAGGAGTCACCCAAACTTTGTCATTTCAATCCCAAGTACTATTCCGCAAGTACTTGGGTAACGTATTCTTTTGATTTATTTCTAATAAGAATATGATGTTGAAAATTACTTTGTGTGTTTTACTTATGTTAACTTCAGTCATTATTCACTGTTAAATTGCTTTAAGTACTTAATTGTCCTTTTTAACGATAGTGAATAGGGAATAACATCGTGGCTAAGCCACTTCTTTTCATTTGGATCTTACATGTGTCACATTATTTTCACATCACTCCAACACACTCACTTAAAAATACCCCCAATCATAACTAACTCAAACATTTTCATTTAGGCCTCACTCACCCTCATTTTATTTCTTTTCCATATTTTTCAAACACAAATTCAAACCTTTTAAACAACAAATTTAAAATTCGTTAAAATAAAAACATTACAATATATTTAAATTTAAAATTCACACGAAATACATAAATCCTAAATCCTAATCTGAATACTCCCCGTTCGCAGAATCATACGAGAGAGATATATAACCGGCAAATTCCTCGAGGCGAGCCAAAGCTTCCTCTTCTACCGGAGATTCCTCACCAAAGCTGGCAGTCGAGGTTGATGCACTTGCACCATCATTTTTGTTCACCCTATAGCTCCAATTGATTTTGGTGCTGATGTTGTTCGTTACCATTTGAACACACCGCCACAACTTGTCAATAATCTCGTCGTCTTTGTGGGCTTCCTCGATCACGTTTTCGCTCGTCAGGTGATGTCGTTGCAACTCTTATAGTTTTCTCTCATCTCAGTAGCTCCGTCCTCGCCTGCTCAAACAATTCGATGACGCTTATAATAGCGTTTTTTCGAGCCTCATCGTCGTTATTGCATTGATTTTGAACGTACGTTTGCATATTCAGCGGAATGCGGGAGACGGCAAGCCATAATAATCTTGTGTAAAGAGAAGTGTGAATTTTGAAGTTGAATTGTGTTTGAAAGAGAAGTGTGAATTTTTGTGTGTAAATATAGGTATTATTTATAGAGTGGTGGGTAATCTTTGAATTTAAAAAAGAAAAAGAAAAAGTAACTGTTGTTTTTAAACGGATAGTTTTTTAACTTTTCGTTTTGTCTTCTTGCGTGTCGTTGGGGTGGCGAACAAGCAAGTGGCGAGGCTGCATGGTGTGGTGGCGAGGGCCGGCGGTGGGTGGCTAGCCATCCACATTGGAGTGGCGAGCCATCCTCGTTACGACACTCTGTTCTCTTATGTGTTGTTGATGGTGGTGAGTAAATATCTTTATTTTGTGTGACACATTAATAAAAGTTTGTTTTAGTCAACCAAGGCTCTTATGTCAACATGACACATTAGATTAATCATAATAAATTTCCAGTCCATTAAAATATTGTCATGCTTGTATTGAACATAGAAAATATTGACACTATACATAACAAAAGCCACTATACATAACAAAAGCCATTGGTCACCTCCTTGTCATTTCTAATCACATTATCAACACCTGTTAAATGAACATTTGGAAAAACATTGATAACTTTACGATTCGTGAAAAGAGATTCTGACCGCTTTAGAAAACATGACTATTTTGTTAGTATGTAATATGTAATGAACTCGCCAGTTTCAATTTGAATATTTCGGTATTATCGATTTATATGACATTGAGGTAATCAATCAATCAATAAAATCATCATTCTCATTATACCTTTCTAAATGAGAATGATGATTTTATTGATTGATTGATTACCTACAATACAATATACATATAAATAGGTAAATACCGAATATTCTAGAATTCGGGTTTGGGCTTGAGCCCATTACATATTACAGACTAACATATTTCTCTTGCAAGGTGCTCTCTTTTAAATCCGCGTAAAATTGAACTTAAATTCTCACTAAAAACATATACCACTATTTAAACATTTAGTGGTTATTAAATGTCGATAACTACTTCATTGGTTTGACAAAATTGTAACTTTTAACATCATTGAAATAGTTAAACAGTTGCATAGTTGATGATAATCAACATCTACAATAGTCTTAACAATGACACAATAAAAAGCCCATGAATCACATTTGAAGTTACTAAACTAATTTGTTGCCTGAATATAATACTATTATCAACATTTGACTTTGTTTTATAAAGACAATTTCTGGATTAAAAGTTGGCCAGCATGAAACGAAACCTAACCATTTAAACATTGAGAGTCAAATATGTCGGATTCATTTGAATGAGTAAAAATGGGACCCTTTTAATGCCGTCTTAGTTACAATCTTCAATGTGAAATCATGACTTGGTCTTTTGTACCAAATTCCTATTTATACGTTAAAATAACATTCCGAATAAATAAAACAAGACCTAAACAATAAAAAAAGAAAACAATTTGGAGCCCGATTATGCTTTTGTCTGGCTTTCAAATTTAGACTTGATTAACTCAAGTTTTTTTGTTTGAACTTTAAAGAAGATTCAACCCCAACAAAACGCACAAATTACAAACAAATAACAATCATCCGATACAAAGAACGAAAACAAGTGATGTTCGACCATGACTCTTAAGTCTTGACCCGACAACTGATAAGACGTACCAAAACTTCAAACTAAATAACTTTGGCCACGCAATCTAATGATGGCGAAGTAATTTTTGATAAATTGCTAGATTTTACCATTTTGATAAAAAAATAATATAAAACATTGATAGTTCTCCTTTCGTAGATATGGTCCATTTGGTCGTCTTTGAAACATGAACACAAGTGCACAACATGATTTCGAGTGTGTTTGTTTTTTTTAAAAATGTCTTAGTAGCTTTTACTCTTATTGAGTTAGAGGTGGTAAGAGACGGTCAAACATTAGTGTTATTTGTTTTTTTCTTTTGAGTCAGAACTGGTCAGACATATGAAATCTTACTCAATAAGATGTGGGAGGATTGTCTTATCGACTCTTACTCGATAAAAGATTGAAGACTTGTGTTAATATTATTATTTGATGGTTTATTAACTATGTTATATTTATGATTAAAAAAAAATCTTGTTTTATATTTACATAAGTTACTTTATATCGTATTGCGTTAGTTTAATATATATTTAAAAAAATAGAGAACTAAAATAATTCAGATAATTATACAAAAACAAACAACATTATTTCTTTCAAATTTATATTTTCTAGCCAATTTTTATCGGTAAGATGCGATAGTCAGATTCAAACCTAAAATATTATCTTAATAAAACAAACACACGCTTCGTCTTTTGGTTTTTAGTGATGACAGGTATAAAAGCATTTGTAAACATATTATCACATTACAAATCAATTTTTGTGTTATACAAATCACCTTTTCGTTTTTAATAAAAGATAGGCTGATATTTATATTCCTAATGTGACATGGTATAAGAATGAAGACACACCGATATTCGTTTCTGTCACTTTGTAATTGTTGAGATTATTGGTCCGGTTTGATATTGACTAACAACACATACAACCAAAGATATCCAAAAAAGTATTTTAAATTGACAAGCTTGACAGCAATATTGGCAGATTGATTACTAATACACTGTTAGTCAGGAAAAGTTTGTGATAGTATATAGATTAAAATACACTATTGGTTTCTAAATTTGTCCAGAAGCATCACGCTAAAACAAAACTTGTCATTTTCATCACATTAGTCTAAAGCATGAGATTTTGAGGCTAAACCAGTCCCTTAACCATTAATACCCAAGTCAACATCTGATTTCTGTTAGTTAATCGAAGGTATTATAGTCCATACATATTTATATAATAATCTAACTCAACCAAACAAAAAGGAGAACGAGTCTTTGATTTACCCGAGGTACAAAGTGAGAAATTAAAACAACTCTCATCTCATCTCTCATTCTTACACAGTCTCCCCCACAAAGTGCTCTAAGGCATAGACAAACTAGCTCGCTCAACAGCCACACTTTCTACGAACTACCAGGTGACCTAGGTTTTTTTTTTTTAATTCAAATATTTTAAAAACAAAATTAAACTTCATTAATAAAAATACTTAACATTACAACAATAATTAAAAACTTAAACTAATAAAACGTAGACGTTACAATACTTATTAAAAACTGCAACTTAATAATCTAAGTTGTAATGTTCTTTGATTGTTGCCTTAAGTTGTTCAAGTTCTTGTAGTTGTCGTGCGGGCATATTTGTGTCGAGGGGTGTGTTGTAGAAAATTAAATCTTGCGTCCGGTTTGATTGTGCTGCCAATGCAAGTCGACGTTGGAGCTTAAGTTTCTCCCTTTTGAACTCCTCGGCCGCCTTTCGCCTTGCCTCTGCAGCTCCATCTCTTTTGCTTCAACTTTATGTATTCCTCTTTTCATATTTTGTTTTTTTCCTTACTTCAACTTTTGATCTTGAAAAAGTTCTTGGCCATATTAGTAACAAATGAAGCGGGTGGCTCGTGTGCTTTCTTCTGGCGCGTCACGACCTTTTGGTCGTGATTCTCGAGTCTCTTCTTCTTCGAATCATCCACGTCTTGGGATGAAAATGACCTTTTGTTGACCTCGAGGTGGTTTCCGAAGTCTTGGATTTCTTCCGACTAGTCGTGGTGAAAGCAGGCATCTCAACAGTTTTCCAAGCATAATGCCCTCTCAAAACTTTCCAACACTCCTTCAATGTAAACTCATGCTTGTGAAGCACACGTATTCACAAGCCTTTTCATAGTCGTCTTCGCCATTCTCACCGCTTCCGTGATTATCCTTGATATTATCCATAATTGCACAAAAGAAACCAACCCTAGAACGAATCCTACCCTTCCATTTGGTCGTTATGGAGTCGTAGGTTCTTGTTGAACCGCCATTTTCAAAGTACGATATCACCTCATCCCAAAACCAACTCCGGTTGATAGCGCCCTCTTCCGAATTTTCTCGACACATGTACCCAAGCTCTACAAAGCGCGACCTCTTCCGCTTTTGTCCATGGTTTGACGAGTGCGGTTGCAACATTCTTGCCCTTCCCCTTTATTTGACGGGTGACGCCTCTTCGACCTCGCTTCAATACTTAATAAAACCGTGGTATGAACCGCCCCGAACCTTGTCCCATCGGAAGCATCTTGAGTCGGGTATTGTTGAGACGCAGAGCATCGAAAGGAGGAATTCCATAAAATGTTCAAAATCCATATCAAGATTAACAAAGATGAAGCGGTGAAAACGATTGATTAGGTTGGAAAGATTGGGAGAAATACATGTTAGGATGATATGACGACCCGCTTGGTGCTTGGTTTTGATTGATACTCGGACGACCGGTGGGAAAATATGGACGATTGACGAAATGGGTTTTGATTGTGGTTGGGTTGTGGTAGTCGGTTTCATAATCAAAACCGGTGCTTGAAAACGAATACCCCGATTTTGTGGTGGTGTTAAACCTGCTAATTGAAACGGTGGATCCGGTGAGAAATTCAAGTTCGGGAATTTTGGGGAAGTCGGGATCGCTCGGTTTTTGAGTTGGGAGTTTTTCTTTGTGACATGATGAATATTGATTGATGAGAAGTTGTTTGAATTGTGATTGAAATTGTGTGTTTAAAAATGTGTTTGAGGTTGGTATTTATAATGTTGTAAAAGTGGTAAAGTTTTGGAAAAAGGGTAAGTTTGAGCTTGTGACACTCAGTTGTGTGCTCAACCGAGTTCCCCTTTCTTCTCTCCCCAACCGACGACAACCGATGGCCTCAAAGTGGGTCGACCTTGCTCGACCGAGGGACTCAACCGACGACAACCTTGGCCATTGCGGCTAGCCTAAAAGGAAAGACATACAAGATCGTCAAAGACAAGTTCTCCTTCCTGTTTGGTTGAGTTAAATTATGGTATAAATGTGTATGGACTATAATACTCTCGACTAACTAACAGAATTCAAACTTCGACGTGAACATTAATTTAATGGTCAAAAGACTGGTTTTGCCTCAAAATCTCATCATTTAGACTACTTGCGACGAAAATGAAGTTTTGTCCTAGCGTGATTTTTCTAGACGCGTATTTTAGTCCAATATATATTTAATATTTAAATACTGCTAAAATTTTTGTTCGACACAATCTTTTAAGAATTGTTAAAAAAAACAATGAATGGTTTTAAGAGAACATCACGGATGCATCCCAGGGGTTGCATTATTAACACGTACTTCAGACGTTTGGTTTGGTGTGTATATTATTGTCATGAAGATAAAATGCCCATAAGTACCAAGCTTGCAGAGTGAGAATTTCATATCTATAAAATTACAGAACAAATTGTTACGCTATAAGCTAAAACAGATTAGTACTAAAGTCGACAAAAGGATCTTAGTTACAACACTAAAGGTGTGTTTGTTTTTTAAAAAAAAATCTTACTAGCCCTCTTAGGGTGTGTTTGTTTCATTAAGATGTTTAAGGTATGAATCTGATTACCACATCTTATTGGTAGAGGGCTAGAAAGTTTCTAAATCGAACGAAATAATGTTGTTTGTTTTGTATAAGTCTCGAATGATTTTGTTGCTGTTTTGCAATTTGTTTATTAAATCAACGCAATGCGATAATAAGTAACTTATATAAATATGAAACAAGACTTTTTATCATAAATATAACATAGTTAATAAACAATCAAATATATTATATAAAGTTTACAAACGAGTAAGAGGTTAAGCAAGTCTCCCACTCTTACTGAGTAAGATGTTATATGTCTAACTGGGTCTTTACTCAAAAGAAAAAAACAAACAAGCAAAACGTCTACCCTCCTCTTACTGGTAAGAGTAAGAGGGCTAGTAAGACATTTTTTTAAAAACAAACACACCCTTACTCTTACCAGTAAGAGGTGAGCAGACGTTTTGCTTGTTTGTTTTTCTTTTGAGTAAGACCCAATTAGACATTACATCTAACTCAATAAGAGGTGTGAAACTTGTCTTACTGCTTCTTACTCGTTTTATAAACTTTATATAATATATTTGATTGTTTATTAACTATGTTATATTTATGATCAAAAATTTTGTTTCATATTTATATAAGTTATTTATTATCGCATTGCGTTAGCGTTAGTTTAATAAACAAATTGCAAAAACATGCATACACTCAAAAAAAACAAACAACATTATTTCGTTCAGATTTAGACTTTCTAGCCACCTGTTACCAGTAAGATGTGATAGTCAGATTTAGACCCAAAACATCTTAATGAAACAAACACACCCTAAGATGAAAAATGACAATAAAAAAAGTGTCCAATAAATCCAATACAAACAAAATCAGAATCATATCAATGACAGCCCAGAATGCTAAATGCAAATGTTTACAGGTCTTCTACTTATGTTGAGCTGCATCGCACAGCAGTTGACCGCATGTCCAGATGTGTGTACTGATCCATTGTTTGTGCTATTCGGTGCACCACCCGTCATGGGTAGGTAATAAGACAGTGACAAGGAAAAAAATTATACAATGTCAACAATTCACAGCTTTTACATAAGGTAGTTGTATCAAAAAAATAACAGGATTAGTACAAGATTAACAGGAGGTAACACAAGCAAGTCATTTGAGACAGAAAAAGAAATGCTTGTCACTAAATGTTTCCAATAAAAAAACATGTTGAAAATTTTCGTCAATTTTGAAAATCACTTAGCATACAAAGCTAGTGAGAACTTAATCAAAAAAGACGACATTAGATCTTGCACAAGTTTTGAGCTCAACAAACTTCAGATACATTGAGTTTGCCAAGCCTTCGAATGTGCTTAAGTTAAAACAGGGGTTTTAACAGAAATGAAGAGTTCAAAGCAAAACATGCCCTCAGATCTCATAGCTTATTGAATCATACAAGGATTTGCAGCTGATGGTAGCATTTTATCATAAGTCGTTCAACTTTGCCAAAAAAAAACAGTTGTGTCAACGTGAGTGCCCGTGAAAGAAACTTTTTAGTTCATGGCAAAGGTACGACACATGAAAAAATGCAACACCAAAAAACCTCATCAATGAAAATTATTTTCCATCACTGGGCGACAATACGGTTTCAAAGAATCTACCAGACTATAAAATATCTTTTTAACAAGGTTAGAGGGCTAGGTTTAAAAACTTATAGGGAACCTCAACCTCATGAAGGGCCGGAAAAAGAAACTCATCCTCCCATCCACGGGTATCCACAGCACAAGAAGCCTCAGCATTTTATTCTTCAATGTTATAATTAACATTCACCATAAATATATACATCTTTCTATGAAATTTTATTAGTTTTCCACCAAATAAGAAGAGTTTATCATAGAAGGAAAAAGTTAATCTAGGGTAATTTTTCATCCCTAAAGGCATGTAAAGTTGACAACTTTAACCAATGGGTCAAATTTCATACCCAAGTTAACAGAAAAATAAATTGGCTTTAGGAATTAAGCGTCAAGTTGTAAACTTTGCCTCACACTCACTATCATACAAATAGTAAATCAGCTACACATAAAGAGCATGAAGGTAACCAAAACAACAAAACTCATCAAATATGTCTCTATTTTCAAAGAAAAGCCACAATTTACCAGAATTTTGTAAATCCTTGATATAAAAACTTCCCACAAAAACATTTTTGGATAGCAAATAATAAGTAGTGTAAATATTTGCAGGAATAAAATATTCATAAAAACATAGAGTAACTATTCATTTCTGGCAGTTCATGTTAACTGAACATTTTTAGTATTGTAGCAAAACGGATAGAACAATGTAAACTAGAAAAAAATATAAATCAGTAAAGAATAGAAACGCGAGCATTCAGAATGAGTAAGAGGTTTGATAATCCATTCATGAAATAAATCGGAATAAAAACAATCATCATTATGCTCCATTAAAAAGCTAATTAAACATCAACCAAAAGAAGAGTTTCCTAACCTATATATACTACAGTGTGGAGGTTCTAGACTTGTCATCTATCAATTCACCGATACCGTCACATATCAAATGTCTAGGCACAAAGAACAAAATTCCTAACCACTACACAAGAAAACAAAACAACTCAAACTCTACAGGCATTTTTTGACAATTGCTCGAAACACAATATTAAAAGTAAAGGATGTTAAAATGTGTTTCGGCTATTTATAAAGGTTAATCATAAACAGAAAAAACTTAATCTAACGAAATAAAACCATTGAAACTAAGTAAGGGTTCATTTATCCTATAAGAACTTCTAACAATATATATTAAGATACCATACATCAATTCACATTCTTCTTACATAATAGTGAGATATATATTAACTGACCAGTTGTTATTGTATTGTAGAAAAAACATTAGAAACTTAACAAAGCTAAAAGAAAAAGTATTAAAAAGGGTGAGCATTCAGAATGAGTAGGAGGTTAAATAATCCATTCATGAATTAATCGGAATAAAAACAATCATCATTATGCTCAAATAAAAAAATTGTATACCATCAGAAAAAGTGGATGAATGCATCAATTAATCAAACAACACCCTACAAAAGAGTGTGTGATTCTCAGACGACCGTCGTGAGAAGTATATCCATATTCCTCATTTGGCTTCTTAAAAGAAACAGTTAATTTAATACGAAAAAAGTGTAGATTTAACTGAGAGGCGCTTGGTGAAATTTTTGTTTGATAGATTTGAGGTTCGTGTGAGTAATGGAGATGAAGAGCGGCTTATAAAGAAGGGATGGAAACATCTAGGTCAAAATGTTAAAACCCTAGTTGTACTATTGCCCAAGTATGTTTGCTTATGGGCTATGTTTTCGGCCCATCAACATTAATATGCACCCGGGTTAAACGACTTGAGAGACAACTCGTCACCTAATTGTGAGTATATTGTCGAGTCAAGCTCGAGTGTCCAAATATTTTTCAAAAACTCGCTAGCATTATTCAGCTTAAATACCTAAAGACTAGGCTCAAAGCAGTTGCATGTTAATGTTTCACTCAATTTAAGCCTAGTTGAGGTCGAGTAAAGCTTTGACTCTAGCTCAAATATTTGAATCGTAAAACTTGTGAGCATGAACTAAGTTGCACTCAAAAGTTTTGAATCAATTACTTTACCTTAAAAAAAAGGAAAAAAAAAAAAAAAAATGATACTGGCAGTATTCATCGGCTCCAGTAATTACATTTTTAATCGCAAGTTTTGTCAAGCATACGTTACTTTGCCTTTTTACCCTTTGTTTGTTTGTCAAGCTTGGAGTTTTACAATAAGAGTGCACAATGCAAAGGTGCAAATGGCACACCATTGGCTTTTTATTCCCAACGGCGCCGCCATTCTGCAACCCCGCCCCGCCATTCACTCATTGTTGGTGTTCTTGTTGGCCCATCCATGGGCGTTGTTGGGTTTCTTATTATTTTAAATCTTAAGTGGGTTTGTGTTTGTGTACGGTGTTTGATTTTGTGTTTGTATTTGTGTGTTGTATTTTTTTCTTTCTTTTGCAGGTTTTGGGAAAAAGACTTTATTTTATTTTATTTATTTATTTATTATTTTTTAAACCTTAGTGTTATGTAACCTTACATCATAGTTATTTTGGCATTTTTTTCTTACATCGTTATCCCTTTTAACTTTTTGTTTTCTTACATTGTTAGTCTCTAAGTTAATTTTCTTTTATCTTTAGTCCCTAAAATGTATAACTTTTGGCTTAAATGTTTCTAATGAAATGAGTTTGTTTTAAAAGAAAATGTCAAAGAAAAAAAATAAGAACCACATGCACCAATAACAATTATAGTTGAGGAGGGTGTATTAGTTATTTTGTGTTACAGATATGTTGACGTGACACACCAATACAATTATTGGTGCACCACTGCACGTAGCTCTATATGGTGAGGTTTGTTTATTAAGAGGTTATGAATTTGAATCTGATTCACATATCTGAATCTGAATATGTGGTTGAAAAGTCTCAATCTGATTTCATTTTAATTTGAATAATTGGTTGAGAAAATTCGAACCTGACTAAAATAAAAATGTTTATTTTTGTAAAAATTTATGAATGTGTTAAGCTATCTGATTTTACAGCTTAAATATAAACGATTGCATTTACGCGAGAAATAAAGTTTATTAAATATAAAAAAACAAATTTTATAATATAGTCAAGTCGTTTTGAAAGGCTCAAGGCGCACTAAGGCGCAAAGGGCTTATGAGCCTTGAGGGGAGGCGCAAATCAAGGCGCGAGCTTTATAAATATAAGTCGCAGTGAATTGAATAAAATTTTAAAAGTTTTGTGTGACGATTTATGTATTAATGTGACTTAAATAAAATAAAAATACTTAATTTATTGAAGAAAAAACATCTCAATTCAAACCTAAAATATCAGCCAATGTATCAAGATGATGGCGTGATAAAATTTTATTATCTCATGCTCGAAATTCAAGGAAAGATTTGTATGTATAAACACTTGAATTGAAGGATAAAACCCTCAAAATGTCTTATTTAGTTAGTTTTTAGGTTAGATTTCACTAACATATGAGGTCGATGAATGTTAAATTAGAAAATAAAAAGTTTAAAAATTGTCACCTCTCCTAGGCGCAAGGCTCTAAAGCCGAAGGCTCTGTGCCTTTTGTGAGCCTTATGTATGTATGGAGCGCCTTATGCATGTATGAAGCCTGGATTTGAAAAAATCCATAGAGCTTGAGCTTTGAGCCAAGACGCGACTAGGCACGCTTTTTAAAACTATGAGTCAAATAAAAGTTAGAACTATTTTATACAAAACATTCAATCTTATGTTTATTTGCCAAAAATAAATGTGTCAGCGTTTAGATTAAACTTTTCAAAACGATTAACTAAACGAGTTGGGTTAGAGTTGAAATATACGAGTCCACTAAACCGAACCCTCTAATTTGAACAAGGTAGGAATTGTCAAATACTTATTATCAAATTTTACATTATTTATCTAACAAATAATATGTAATAATTCTATTTAAACGTACTTTTAATACAAAAGAAAAAATTAAAACAAGACAAAATAAACAAAATTAATGAAAAAAAAAACATCTAAATAAACAAATCATAATAAAAGAGAAAAATACAAACAAAAAAAGTAAGAAAAAATAAGAGACATTAAGAGGTGGTAAGACACCCCATCTCCATCTAGTTTAATAAGAGGTTTATGTACCTTACTGCCTCTTAACGGTTGGAGGAAAAAAAACGCTTTTAACTTTAACTGCCTCATATCGCCTCTTAGTGACCCGAACCTGTAACCACCCGTACATTTCCTAGTCATTATTCACCTGTAAAGAACGAAGTAATCGTTTATTAAGGATTTAGTTAAATCATCTTAAGCATTTTCGCTTACGAAATTTTTACTTTTATATGAATTATGTAATCACGAGTAGCATTGATAAACAAATGATGCAAATAAATCATTTCCTGATAAATAAATCACACTCACGAGAGATTTTTCCGTCTTACGAGTCCATGACGCTGCACGCATTAATTACATTAGCTATGGTTTCAGTCTAATAAATACTTTTCTGAGTCAAAAATATTGTTTTTATAATTATATTTATTATTCCCAAAGCTTCTCGCTTTCAACTTTCTTAAATCTAATTGAGCTTGAAACGAGAGATATCTCGTGAAATGCCAAAGTCAAGCAATAAATGAGTCATTGCGATTTACGACTCTTAGATTAATTTGATTTATTAATTAATTTAAATTCCGTGAAAACTATACATATGAATACTCATTTTTATCAAAATTATTTCGGACGCAATGGCTGAGTCTCGAAATTTAAAAAGGTCGTTTGTTACCAAATGGGCCCCACAAGGGTTATTTATAAAAGATTATTAAAAGTTTCAAAACACCATGTTTAATTACACCACCGCCCCCTGATTATCCTTTTGTCCACGTTTAGCCCCTCAAGGGGGTATATAAACCCAAATATTAGGTTTTCTCTTTTAATACATACCACCACCACCGGAAAACCTTTTCCGGCGCAGTCGCCGGTTCCGGCCAAAAATTCCGGCCAAATATATTTTCATACCGACGCATACATCAAGACATGGGGATCGTTTCTAGAGCGTTTGGGTTCAAACGGAGCAAGTTTGGGTTCGTTTAAGGTGCCACCGCCGCTCACTACCACCTTCCCCCTCCTCCTCTTTCGTTGGTAAGGACTCACGCACCCCAACTCTTCATTTCTTTCATTTTTTTAAAAAACCCTAATCGGTTTTAATTAATAAAAACGATTTTTGTGATGAAAAACTAATTAAACTTGATATTTTATAAACTAAAACGCTTGGATCTTTAGTTTTGGCTCTTGAATCGTTTTGACTAGCTCCGAGTCGTGTGACTCGTCCGAGTCAACTCACGAGTTGAGTTGACTCGGACCTGTTTCGTGTTTATTCCGTGTTATTATTTTAATTCGAGCATATACATGTTCTTGTGATTGTTGTTGCGGGTTTCGATATCATTTTGGTCGACCAGGTGGTTTATCCGATTGATATTCTTGTCAAGTGATAACTTGTTTGATGTTTTTCGTTTATTCATTCGAGCATATAAACGTCCTTGTGGTTTCCCAGATGCGGATTTGGATGATTTTTGATGGGGTCTATATTATTGACTGATTTTTATATATGTGGGGTAGGCATGAGTCGTGACTCAAGGTGAGGCACGACTCGTGTTTGTTGAGCTAGCCATGTCTAGGAGCTATTAGTGGTTGTTTATAGGGGAGCCGTGACTCACGGGAAGTCGCGACAACAAGGTTGGTTGACCGAGGCATTTAGCCGAGGTCGGGAAGTTGTAAAAAATAATTTTAAATAAATAATCAGATGTGGAACATTAAACTCGGCTGTTGATTTTTATTTGTAAAGACATTGGTTAACAACACTCATGGCGATTTTTGTTTTGTGTACCGCGACACACGAAGTGTCGTGGGGACTTGGAATTATTGGTCCTCCTAATCGAAATATTTTTGAATCATTTACAAGGTTAGGAAAATCTCGAGATAGTCTTAGCCGTAATTGCTAAAACTTGTTCGTTTTATAATTAAAACTAGTATAATTGGTGTTTGGTTGTGGTTAATGGGCTAAGTAGCCCATTGGCATCATTTTGGGCCCAAAAGCCCAACGATATGTGTTATTTATTTCTATTCGTGGTTACTTACTTCGTCCTACGTTTATTAACGTAACTTCTATTCTTGTTTTAGTCGATGACGTTTCGGTTACTTATTGGATCACTACTCGGGATTGATATGGGATATGATTTTGATTTGGATAATTGGACAAAACAAATACTTAACGGATTAAATATTTTGGACTTGGAAATACTTATTAAAGCCTATGCTTGGATTTGATCATTGGATTTGGACGTTATTGGACGAAAATTATGAAAATTGGATTTGGATTATTTTGGACAAACGTTTGTAGTTGTATGAGCATTTATTGGACATTTTGGACTTGAGACGATACAATATATTAGACTCGTAAAGAATTTAATATATTAGACTCGTAACAAACCTAAAATATGCAATAAACACTTATTCAACTATAACGGCTTGTCAAATATAAACTTGTCGAGAAATATTGTTTTGCAACATGAGTTTTAGTAAGTCGAAATGACTTGGGAACGTTCTATAAATGAAGAGGTCATGACGAAATTTTGTAAAATTTCTACACTTAAACTTTATCCTCAATAACTCTTTTATTTTACATTCATCAAATGATGAACAATATATTGAAATATCGTACAACTCTTGAAGTTTGAATTATTAATCCAAACTTACCTTTATTTATAAAAACATGTAGGTTTTATACAAATTATTTGGGAACATAGGGTAAATGCCGAAGCGTTCTAATTGACTTTCTCGATCGACGTTTGTCTTTGTCGCTATATCCTTGACTTCTTTTGTCATTCCTTCTCGACTCAAGTACGCCAAGCTGCATACTTTTCTCGACTGTGTCGATCATCTATTTCCTTATTTGGCGTGAGTATAATTGAGTCACTATACGAGTCAACTCTTATACGAAAGTTTCGTATACATTATTCCTCCATCTTTTCCAAGAGCCAAGACGTGCGAATTATTTTCGCAACTACATTTTCGATCCTTAACGACAATCAAAATAACTCATGAAACTTTACATAAAGTGTTATAAAACAAATATTTAGGATATTTGTCCTTAACTCCAAGCATTTTAAAGATCCAAATACTTTTGCTTTTGAACTTCAAGCATTTCAAAAACATAAATATTTGTAAACTTACAAACGTTGTTATTGAATACAAGACTTAGACTAAAAACCACACCATACTTATCTAGGTTGCGTGTCGGAGCCGTGCACGTTTATTTCTTGATGTTAATTGTGATGTCTTACATTTCTGCAAACCAAGGTGAGTTCATAGCCCCACTTTTACTCTGTTAACTGTTTTATAAACTCCTTGGGGGAGAATACATGCTACTACTGCTTTTATGATCACAAATGCTTGAAAACTGTTTGTTGTTCTCTTGATATTATGACTCTGCCTAAGTTGTTTGCCAAAAGACCCCTTCATCATGAACCATTAGTCACTTGCGAGTGAGCGCAAATATTGTGGATAGTACTATGGGAATTAACGACTCGTTTCGGAAATAACCGGGGCGCACCATATTGAATCTTTTAGGTAATTGGCAATTACCTCTTGGGGGCATATTATTACGCACACACCAGTAATTAGGTGTATGCAGTTGAGCCTTGGTGTCATGAGCTTAGTGCAATAATATCAACTTTCTTTTATGGGTGTATAACAACGTAGCCCATGGCTTCTTTAAACTTGAAAATCTTGTGATCAACTGCTTTATTACTAAACCTATGAATTCACTCAACCATTGTGTTGACTTTTTAGCATGTATTTTCGGATGAAAAGGTGATAGCTAACTCTGAGGCTGGGCAAGACGGCATGGCATGGTCATAGAAGACTCTGATTTATATATGGGGACCACATTTTGTAAATGGGCCATTTATCCGCAACAATTAAATTTTGTAAACTTTGTTTTACTACAATAAATGAAATATTTTTCGAAAAAGCTATTATTTTTCGCTTGTGTTATGATCCAACTGAGTAGCATCCCAAAAACTTTTTCTTCTGCTGCAAACCATTTTTAGGGGTGTTACAGAACCTTAGCCCATAGAATAATCTTCACGAACAGAGAACCTTGACCCGTAGGATGAGCACCAAAAAACGGATCCATATCAAGATTAATACGGTTAACTGGAAAAAATCGTTAAAAAGATTGAGGTTGGTCGAACGATTGGTTAAATGGTAGTGGTGATGACTCAAATTACGGACGATAAGATTTTTGTTAGTAAAAAGATTGTTGTTGTTGTTGTTGTTGGTTATATAAATGATGAAACGAAATATTTTGATAATATTGGTGTTGTGGTTTTTGTAATTGATAAGTGAAACTTGACGGTTGAAATTGAATGGGTGGTGAGAGATCGGATAAACGAAAATTGGAATCCGGTGTTAAGTTTGTACGTTTCGTTGGCATTGAGATTTTGAGGTTTTGGTTTTGGGAGTTTTTTGTGATATTTTATATAGAAAATAGAAATTTATAGTAGAGTGATTTGAAATTGTATATAGAATGTTGAAATGAATTGGGGCATTTATAGTCTTATAAGAGCCTTAGGTGTGGTAACCTAAGGTTAAAGTTTAACATTTGTCATGTCAGTGCCACATCAGCTTGAACATTTCACCTTAACTCAACAAAAAAACACCCCTTATCATAACATTCCCAAGGTTAAACCTTAACTCACATATTTTCAAACTCAACCCCTAAACTAAAATAAACACTTCATTTATTAAAAAACATAACCTTAACTTAAACATATTAAAATACGAAATATAAAATAACTAAAAAAAATTACAACGAAAAAAAAAACCGAAACATAGAAAATACTTATTCATCATCGTCGCTCTTTTGTTGTTGTTGTTGTCGTCGTCGTTCAAGATTATTCTGCCAAACATGCTCCATAAGGTCCATTTGGAGTTGGGTATGAGTTTCTCAGTCGCGTATTTCTTTTGCCTTACGACGGTGAGTATCACATCTTTCGACCCATCTTTGTTGCCTCAAACGTGCTGACGAATCCACCCACATTTTGTTATAGTCACGTAATGCAAATTTTTGTTCTTTTATAATCATGCTATGCAAAATAATGCAAGAATACATGATTTTACATATCTTGACAATTTCCATTTGACATGCCGGTTGTTGTATTATACCCCAACGTCTTTGAAGCACACCAAAAGCACGTTCAATATCCTTTCGGGCACTTTCTTGTTTCCTTTTAAAGTAAGTATGTTTATCTTGTCAGTTGTTGACGAGAAGGATTTGACAAAAGTTGCCCACTATGGGTAAATTCCGCCAGCCAAGTAATACCCCTGTTCATACCTAGTTCCATTGACCATATAAGGGGCTCTTGGGGCAACGTCAGCAAGAATGTCGTCAAATAACGGAGAGTTGTCTAAAACATTAATATCGTTATTCTCCCCCGCCATCCCAAAAAATGCATGTCAAATCCATAAATCTTGAGAAGCAATAGCTTCAAGCATAATTGTTGGGTATTTTTTATCACCCCTACCAAATTGCCCTTGCCAAGCCACCGGACAATTTCTCCATTCCCAGTGCATACAATCAATGCTACCAAGCATTCCTGGAAAACCATGACACTCTTCATGTAGTTGATAAATATTTTGAATGTCGGCCCATGTTAGTTTTCTTAAATACTCCGGCATAAACAAATCAATAACGCATTTGTTAAAATTATCAAGACAATCACGCGAAGTATGCTCTCCCATTTGCAAGTATTCATAAACGATCGGGTGAGGTTACGCCAATTGGCGATGGCGTGACACTTCATAAGAACGCTTAAACTCATTCGACCCGCATAAATGGGTAATTGCCTAAAGAAATTAAAATGATCTGGAATATTTTTGGAAGTATAAGATTCAATACCTTCGACTATTGGCAGAAATAGTTTTCGGCTCACACGAAATCTTATACGAAAATTCCGGTTCGAATACTTACAACCTTCAATGAAATAGTCGTTACGCAAACGTTCTTCTGCAAGCTCACGTTCACGATATATATAGGTACGAGTTAAGCGAGGTTGAGATGCTTCTTATTCCAACTGTTGCTGATACTCGTACGCGACCATCATAAATTTGAAGTCAGTTTCGTTATCAACGTCTGACCATTCTTTGAGGTAATTCATCAATTTGATTCGGATCCATTATCAATGAACTTGAATTTGAATTATGGAAGCGTGAGAAGAAATATATAAACTTGAATTTGAATTATGGAAGTGTGAAAAAAATGGTATTTTATTTGGGTATTTATAGTGGTAAAAAATTGTTTTTTTTTTAAAAAGTAGTCGTTTGAAAGAGAGGGGGGGGGGGGTAACATGATTTTTTTAAAACCCCAACGGCTAGTAGCCGTTTGGGGGGGAGGGGGAGGTAAAAGTGATTTTTTTTTTAATTCAACCTCTAATGCACGTTAACGTGCCTTGTTTAACCTTCCCTTAACGCGAATGGGGGTATGGTTAATGCCCCATAATGCAGCTGCGTTAGGGGTTAACCTCCCCTTCCCCGTTACCACACCGTCCACTCTAACGCTCTGTACTCGATTTTTTTTTTTAAATAATGGAAGGGGATGAGAAAGGAAATCAAAAAGGGGCGTTCTTGAGTTTTTTTAAGATGGAAAGGTAGGGGACGAGAAGGTGGGAGGGAGGGAAAGGGGTGGGCGTTTGTGTGTTAATATATTCCGCCCATATTTTGGGGGATTAGGAAGGAAACCAATAATTAACATCATGGGCCTTTGTTAAATTACGATCTTATCCTCAATTTTTCATGCATGTTCTATTATTTTGACCTAGTTATCACATAACACAACTCCTATTTGCGTCATACGAATGCTCATAAGAGCAGGCATAACCCTCAAGCAAGAAACCAAGTGTAAATTTATCCTTTGAATTCATTAGTATGATCTGTTTATTATTCTTTCTTACTTAATTTATTAGTCGCCTACATTTTTTTAGTAGCAGACATAGTAATATCCTACGGTGCGTTTTATACAGTCCTCCAATTTCTAAACTATATATATAAACGATAGTTTTTATGATGTTACAACTGCTTTGTTGTTATTGAATGATAATTTTGCTGTTTTGATGGAATAGTCGGTGACTCGTGCATGCGATCATGATTTCTAATTTACAATATGTTGGAATATACTATTAGATAGGTTAAATCCCCATTGATTATTCATTAACATTAACCGAATATATACACAAAGGTAGCTTGAGGAATACTGAATACTCGGCTAAGCCATGGGCTAGGCCCATTAAATACATCAGTGACTAATTAAACAATCACAATAATAACACTAATAAGATAGACTAATACTCCCCCCCAGTTGGAACGGTAGGTCTTCGAACGTTCAAGCTGGAGCGAAACTCAAGAAACAACGCACTTGGGAGACCCTTAGTAAAGAAATCCGCATACTGAAACCTCGACGGAATATGAAGCACGCGAACCTGACCAGAAGCAACATAGTATCTAACAAAATAAATATCAATCTCAATGTGTTTAGTACGCTGATGTTGAACAGGATTAGTGGATAAATACACAGCGCTGACATTATCACAATAGACAATGGTAGCAGTAGATAATGGAGCATGTAACTCAGGTAATAAATTCCTAAGCCACGCAGTTTCAGCAACAACATTTGCAACACCACAATATTCTGCCTCGGCACTAGAGCGAGACAAAGTAACATGGCGCTTGGCAGACCAAGATAATAGATTATCACCAAAAAACACACAATACCCGGATGTAGACTTACGAGTAACAGGGCAACCAGCCGAATCTGCATCTGTATAGGCAGTAAGATGAGTAGTAGATGAAACATGAAGCTGAATACCATAATCAAGTGGACCTCAAACATAACGCAAAATGCGTTTCAAGGCAGTAAAATGAGTATCACGGGGGTCATGCATGTAAAGACAAACATGTTGCACAGCGTAAGATAAATCTATGCATGTGAAAGTAAGATACTGAAGGGCACCAGCAAGGCTGCGATATAATGTAGGGTCACTGACAGGGTCACCATCAGAACCAAGCTTGGATTCGGTATCAACAGGGGTCTTGCACGGATTACAATGTTGCATATGTGCACACTCAAGAATTTCCTCTGCAAATTTCGACTGAGAAAGAAATAATCCAGAAGCCGAGCGTTGAGCAGAAACACCAAGAAAATAATTGAGAGAGCCCAAATCAGTCATAGCAAACTCACTGTGAAGTAATGTAATAATACGCTGTAAAAGAGCTGCAGAAGAAGCAGTGAGAATAATATCATCCACATATAATAAGAGATAAGCAATATCAGATCCGCGCCCAAAAAAAAACAAGGAGGTATCGGTTTTGCTGTACTGAAAACCGATACGTGTAACATAGCTGGCAAAACGCTGAAACCATGCACGGGGGGCTTGTTTAAGCCCAAACAACGACTTCCGCAAGTGACACACATAATCAGGGTGAGCAGAATCCACAAACCCTGGTGGCTGATGCATATACACTGTCTCCGATAAGTGACCATGAAGAAATGCATTCTTCACATCAAGCTGATGAATAGGCCAATCGCGCGATACTGCAAGACTCAAGACAGTACGGATAGTAGCCGGTTTAACCACTGGACTAAAAGTCTCATCACAATCAATGCCCTGTTGCTGACTGCGACCATTTGCAACCAATCGAGCTTTATACGTGCTTAAAGAACCATCAGCATTAAACTTATACCTGAAAAGCCACATAGAACGAACAACATTTACATTAGCTGGACGTGGCACAAGAGCCCACGTTCCGTTAGAAATCAAAGCATTATATTCATCAACCATAGCCTTTTGCCAATTTGAATCACGAAGGGAATGTATGTGAGAACGTGGAAGCGGTGAAGTAGTAGTTACATGACAATTCATATGTTCAAGAGGCTTAGAAATTCCTGCTTTTGCACGTGTAACCATGGGATGCGTATTGGTGACAGGCGAGGGCACGGTGTGAGGTGGTGCATTTGGTGGAGGCTGCGGAGTGGCTTGGGCATGTGGTGATAAATGGTCGTGTATAGGGGACTATGGAGAATGCAAGTGTTGCGATGAAATGGATGAAGAGTTGGTTGGTATAGAGCCAGGTGTGCGGGGGGTTATTGGGCTGGGTAACTGGTCAGGTGTGTTGGGTAGCGGCTGTCTGGTGTGGGCTGTTTATGGAAAACTAGAAGGGGGGGTTGAATAGTTTTACTAATTAAAACTTCATTTTAATCTATTTAGATCGACTTATGTCAATCTATTTGGATGTGTGTGTTGGATGTTGATAAACAAACATATAGAGGTAAGTAATGAAAAGATAAGAGTAAGAAGCACAAAACCACAACGCAAGTATTTATAGTGGTTCGGCTACAAGGTCACCTTCCTTGCCCTACTCCACTCCCCGAGTCACCTACTCGAGAGTTCGTAATCACTACACCAATCTCCTTATGGCGGAGAAGCCTTCACAACGTCGCTTAACCTTTTTCCGGTACAAAGCTAAATACCGAGTTCTTTCACACCAAGGCGAACCACACCTACACAACGTCGCCTACCCTTTATAAGGTACTAGGCTAAGTACCTAGTTCTTTCACACCTTAGGTGAACTACACCTTCACAACGTCGCCTACCCTTTATTAGGTACTAGGCTAAGCACCTAGTTCCATTGCAATGGAGGAACTACTACCACACTACACCAACGACTAATCCCAAAGGAGATCTACTCCTTTACAACATCATCAAGGATATCAACATCCTTGGATCTAATACTAGTCTATCTTGTACATCGAAACACACCATATCGAATGTACATCTAAGGCACCTTTCACTAATGCCTTTGACTAGATCTACAAGACACCTTTCACTAATGTCTTGTGTCTTCACTTCTAAGCACCTTTCACTAATGCTTCTTTGTCTTGACTTCTAAGCACCTTTCACTAGTGCTTCTTTGTTTTGACTTCTAAGCACCTACCACAAGTGCTTTATCCTATAGACGATAGATACCCTTCACTAATATCTTCGTCTTGACTCTTGAGACATCTTTCACTAATGTCTTCAACACTACACTTCTTCGAAGAAAGAAAGGAATCATCAACAAGAAGACTTCAATAGCCTTGATGATGAGGAAGCATGGCAACTCATGGACTTGAGCTTGCTCGACTTCAAAGGTGGTGATCTTGCCTTTAAGAGGAACCTAAAAGATCACACAAAAACAAAACTACAAACATAGATCTCTTGGATCTAAGGTTATTGAGATTTAACCTCAGGGAGAAAGTATGTGGGAAAGGGGTAAGAAACAATGAAGAAATGGCTCACTATTTATAGAGGAAAAACCTCTACTGTTCCCGGATCCCACGGATCCCTACCACAAGGGATCCGGCTAGCACAAAGCTAGGGATCCGTGGTCCTCTCCTCTTTGCCCATGGGTATTTTTGGTTATGGGTCATGGGTTATGGGTTGATCCATGGTTTTCTTCTAGATACAATGTATCTTAAGGATACAATGAACTTGGTTAAGTGGTATATATAAAACCATGGGTTATGGGTCAAAACCATTTGCTAGTATTTACCCATTTAGTATATACTTGTATTTACCCATTTTAGCATACTTAGTTTAAGTATATGTTTAACCCAATTATGTAAACACTAGTTGTTTGTATATATGTATCTAAATCATAAAATCACTTGTACTTGTTTTAGTGTTTTATGTGAAAGTGTAAGTGTGTCAGAAAACTATTAGTTCAAACCATTTACTTATTTTATTTGTTTCTTTAAAATGATTTTACTTTTGTTATCGACAAAACAATAGAGGATCGTGGAATATAAATAAACGTTTTTACGGCTTATTTGTATTAACAATCTCCCCCTTTTTGTTGATGACAAAACATAAAATTATTTTAAGGAAAAGCTAAAATTCATAAAAGTTTGAATTTGTAGTTTTTACTTTCTTCTCCCCCTTTTTGTCGAAACAAAAAGTGTTTGAAGGAAGGCAACACATTGTTTTTAAGAAAAACATGTGAAAGAATTAAAAGTAAAAAGAGATAGAGAGCAAATAACGGGAAAGGATCTCGTCTTTACTCCCCCTTGATGAGTCCATCCCTATGTAAAGGCATCAAGTAAATGATACTAATCTTGTTTGTTTGCAAATAAGTTTGCAAAAGATATCGTCTACGAGACGAATGTGCTCCCCTTTGATGATTGCAATTTTTGCAAAGGGATGTCACGAAATGTAAACCTAGTATTGCAAGTAATTTGCAATGTATTGCTTTGACATAAAGCTCCCCCTAGCTTTATGATGTCAAAGTCTTCATATGTAAATTGAATAACTACAAAACAAAGGTTAGAAATAAAGTATAATTCACAATTTCCTGCAAATGTGATTCAAGTTAGTAGAAAGAAAGCTTTATGTCTCACGGATCCCGCAGTTCCCTCCTAGTAGGGATCCGTCTAGGCAATTTGGAGGGATCCGTTTTAGCCGTTAAATTTCAGCAAAGGTGATATAACAAGTAATGTTATCACAAAAATGAGATATGAATACAAGGTAATCATATTCTCAGAAAAATAGCAAGTAGCATGTAATTCCATTTAATAAAACTAGAGTTATGATATGATACACATGACTCTAAAAACTAAGAAAATAAGAAAATACATTACTAGGAATTTCTAAACCAACTATCGCTTGATGCTAGGACACCACTAAAAATCTTCTAGCTCAAGTTTTGTTTAGGTTTGATCTCGTCGAAACGTTCGAGGAGATGATAGAACATGAAACGTTGGTCTTCTCGTACTTCATGTATCAAACTTTCAACATGTTGACAATGATAGCAATCTTTGTCATGGCTAGGTAGTGGTGGTGGAGGAAATGAAATGGCTTGATGCGAAGGATCAAGTGAAGTGGCTTGTGGAGCTTCAAACGATGGAGGGATTGGTGGAGGTGCATTTAAGAATGACTCAACCAAAAATGATGTTGGTGGTAGAGAAGTGTCAACTTCCATATGGTCGGGTGGTTGACTTTGATGATTTGTCATAATCCAAATGGGATTATATGATGAAAACGCCGAGAAGGAAGCAGGAGCAAGTGTTGACTCAACACCTTGATTTTGAACCATTATTCCTCCTAATGAGGAGAATGTTGTCAGTGGAAGCGGATGAGACGGCCTAGGAGGCAAGTCCTCTAAATTGTAGAGGTGTGGTGATGATAGTGGGGATGTAAATGAAATAGCTCTAGGAACCAATGGTGATGGTTTAGTGGAGATGATATTGTTTGGCCTAGGAGGTATGATGGTGTTTGCCAAAGGTAGTTTTGTGGGTACTATCCTTTTAGGAATTGGTTTGATTGGATGATGAAGGATTCTATCATTTGTTGGCTTGACCGGAGATGATTCGGTTGAAGAAATTTCATGTATAACACGAGCTCTTTTCATGGGTGGTTCTTTGGTGGATAAGTTACTACTTGGGGTTTTCCTCATGATGAGATGATTTCAAGAGTTTGCAAAAGCTGAATGTTAGGATGAGAGTGATGACTATGGAGGTCCTAACAAGGTGGTTTATAAACTAAGAGATTTGGCAAGTGCA
The DNA here is from genome assembly GCA_910596185.1 of Chrysanthemum makinoi. Classification (NCBI taxonomy): domain Eukaryota; kingdom Viridiplantae; phylum Streptophyta; class Magnoliopsida; order Asterales; family Asteraceae; genus Chrysanthemum; species Chrysanthemum makinoi. The sequence continues at coordinate 11,020,151 of OU343224.1, forward strand.
TTTAAGCTTTAAGCCACTAGGATTCATTGGAATGTGATGATTGACATGCACAAGAGTCAACTTCAGAGGTTGCTCTGATCTAGGAACTCATTTAAGATGAGATGGAGTGTTTGATTTAGGAAGATGAGTTGAAATGATTGTTTTAGCAAGATTTGACCTATACTGTCATCCGGATCCCACGGTTCCCTCCTCAGAGGGATCCGTCTAGGCTAATCCTAGGGATCCGTCTCTCGGCAGCTATGAAAGAGTGGAAATGATGTTTCTAAGATCTAAGACCTATATCATCTTGAGTGTTTCAATCCTCCTAAGTGTTTTAAATGAAGGGATGCTTGAGTACTTGAAGGTAATGAGTGATGTAGCTAATGATTGTCATTTATGGAAGGATTTGGAACTTTCAAGAGTACCAATGGATAAGCAAGGATGACACTAAAGATTTAGAGTGTCAATTGAAGCTAAATGATCCTAGAGATCAGGTTGTGTCATTGGATAGTGTTTTGGAAATATCCTAGAAGCTTTGAGATGAGAAAACTAGATTTTGATCAACTTTGATCAACTTGGAGGTGAGGATGATTTATGATCAATTTTGCCATAATTGAAAGATTTCTAAGACTAGATGTGAGGGATCTAGTAGAAAATGAGGTGTGAGTTTAAGAGCGGAAGAGTAATGGATTAAAACGAAACGGTAGATCTACAAGCGTTTTTAGAGTGTGACGTTGATGAGTTATGTATGAATGGGAAAGATTAACCTATCTTGATAAAGACTTAATTTGCCTTAAGACACTATGTTTAGCTTAGTGTGAGGTGTTCTAAGAATGTGTTTGAAATACAATGCTTGTAATTGCATTTTCTGTTCGACGGATCCCACGGTTCCCTAAGAGTAGGGATCCGTCTAGTGTAATCTTTGGGATCCGCCCATCTGCTCAGCAGGACCTTTACTAAAGGTATGCAATAATCTTGACAATGCATTATATCTCAAGGATAGTCTAAAGAAAGTTCTAATACTAAGGTATCAAATGTTTTATTTCATGAAGGAAATTGGATTACATTGATAAAGCACGAGTATAAGAGATTTGATCCTATTTTGGAATACTATTGGTTTCCTTGAGTGTTTTCGCTAGGAGGATCATTAAGTGATTGATGAGTGTTGGTGGAGTCAAGAATGAAGAAAGTCTTCATGAGGGATATGTTTAGCGGTTCCATCATCTTGTTCACAAGTACGCATACACGGACTTTGAAATTTAGGATGGAAGTGCATAACATTATGATAGAGGCGTGTCAAGAACATTACATAAGGGATGAGTTTATTCTTGTAGCCTTGAAGATTTGCAATTAAGCCTTCGAAGAAGTAGGCGATATTTTATGGTTGTTGTGTTAGCAAACAGTACAACATGTGAGCACAACAAGCGGGAAGGATTTCTCGATTTCCCCTAAGACTCCAAACATTTTCACGTAGGATGAGTGCAAGAGGCTTGTACTCTTCTCGGATATCCCTTGTAAGGATAATGTTTGGATCGGATTAATATGGTCGAGGTTTGCATATTATGCGATTTAAATCTTCCGGAGAGGGTATGTGTGAACAATATGGACTATTTTCTTCATGAAAGTTGAAGAGAGAATCAAGAGACCAATCTTCGGTGAAGGCACATTGTCCATGATTTGGAATCCGAAGGATGTGAGCAAAATGCCCAAGGGTTAGAGTGAACTTTTGGTTTTTGATATAAAACCAAAGAGATAGAGAGCGATCCTCGTTACGAACGAGTTCGACTTGACGGAAGAATTCCATTATGAACCTTGGACATATCTTCTCGTTGATTTCAAGAAGGCATTCTAGTCCTATGGCTCGGAAGGAGGTATTAATACCTTCTTCGAATTGTAGAGAGGTGTCTACAATACGTCCTTCATGGAAGTGATGGTTTTCGAGATTATTGAACCCACGGACATGATTGCCAGGCGTGTTGGGTTCGAGAGAGATGTTCGGAGTGTAGACGCTAGTGAGTGAAAAATCAAACTCATATTCATGCGTCATAGTTGAACCTATAGAAATGACAAGTTGATAAAAGGAGATGTTTGTTGTCAACTTATGATAATCTAATGTTTTTACTAGATTTTTATTAACAATGGTTTTTTTAACAAGAAATACACTTAACTCACTTATGGTTTTGACATACAAGTAGGGTATTACTCTTAGAAGAAAAGAGTTTTTTGATTTGCATGAAAAACTGTTTTCCAGTAGGACGGATCCCACGGTTCCTTTTCAAAAGGGATCCGGCTAGTATAACTTCCGGGATCCGTGGATCTGTAGTAACAGAAACAATTTTTTATAAAAACATAGATTTTACGCTTTTATACCACGAAAAATATGTTTTATCCTACATTTTCCTTTAGCATGCATACATGACTTCTAATGTATCACGAAAGAAATATAAAACATATAAATCAAAATAAGTGACAAACACATTATGATAAAAGTAACCTAGATAAACTAGATTATTAATAGTATTGCATTTCAATACTAAGGATGATACAAAGGATTGGGTATATGACCCCAATATAGATTAACAACACAAAATAAATGTCTCCGTATGTGAACTTCATCATAGGGAACACAAGTGCGATGAGTGTTATGGCGATGAGCACGAGTGCGATGTAAACCATGTTGATGACGGATCTTCTTGGTTTCGGTTGAGATGGAATGAGGAGGAAGATGAAGTTTTTAAGTGAGAGGAAATTTTTGAAATTGGATGATTTGAAAAAGGTGAGGATTTGATAGATAGGTCGACGGTGGGAGTTCTTATAGGGAAGGAGGAATTTTTGAAATTCGTGTTATGTTTTATTATTGGATTAAAAAGAAATAAAACATAAGTTTAATATACTATGACTATAGACAAGAAATATAGCACGTATGTGAGAAAAAGGCTTCCTAACGAAGCTTCATGTAAACCACGTAATTTGCACAAAAGATAATCATATAAATACCTAAAAAAGGTATACTTAATTATCAAGCAAAGTAAAAAGAAAGTCATACCTCTAGCGCACTTAGGAATGTCTTTACAAATGACACAGCAAATATCACTTAGACTATTCCCGCTCCTTTGCATTTAAGATACCTTCTTAAGGAAGGTATTCTTGTTACCAAGCTACTCCTAAAGCTTGGTGGGTATGAGCTTTGACTAATCAACATGACAAAGAAGATTAGTGCATTTAAATGAAAAGAAAAAATGTTGTTATCAACTCAACATCCAAACATATAGTTTTGAAATACATGGTGTTTGCTTTTATGAAAACCCTTCTTTGTAGTTTTCAATTAACCATGGATCGTATCAAGTTTTTAAAGTACAATATACTTCAAGGAACTTGGTAACGAAGCTCTGATACCAATTGTGGAAAACTAGAAGGGGGGTTGAATAGTTTTACTAATTAAAACTTCATTTTAATCTATTTAGATCGACTTATGTCAATCTATTTGGATGTGTGTGTTGGATGTTGATAAACAAACATATAAAGGTAAGTAATGAAAAGATAAGAGTAAGAAGCACAAAACCACAACGCAAGTATTTATAGTGGTTTGACTACAAGGTCACCTTCTTTGCCCTACTCCACTCCCCGAGTCACCTACTCGAGAGTTCGTAATCACTACACCAATCTCCTTATGGCGGAGAAGCCTTCACAACGTCGCTTAACATTTTTCCGGTACAAAGCTAAATACCGAGTTCTTTCACACCAAGGCGAACCACACCTACACAACGTCGCCTACCCTTTATAAGGTACTAGGCTAAGTACCTAGTTCTTTCACACCTTAGGTGAACTACACCTTCACAACGTCGCCTACCCTTTATTAGGTACTAGGCTAAGCACCTAGTTCCATTGCAATGGAGGAACTACTACCACACTACACCAACGACTAATCCCAAAGGAGATCTACTCCTTTACAACATCATCAAGGATATCAATATCCTTGGATCTAATACTAGTCTATCTTGTACATCGAAACACACCATATCGAATGTACATCTAAGGCACCTTTCACTAATGCCTTTGACTAGATCTACAAGACACCTTTCACTAATGTCTTGTGTCTTCACTTCTAAGCACCTTTCACTAATGCTTCTTTGTCTTGACTTCTAAGCACCTTTCACTAGTGCTTCTTTGTCTTGACTTCTAAGCACCTACCACAAGTGCTTTATCCTATAGACGATAGATACCCTTCACTAATATCTTCGTCTTGACTCTTGAGACATCTTTCACTAATGTCTTCAACACTACACTTCTTCGAAGAAAGAAAGGAATCATCAACAAGAAGACTTCAGTAGCCTTGATGATGAGGAAGCATGGCAACTCATGGACTTGAGCTTGCTCGACTTCAAAGGTGGTGATCTTGCCTTTAAGAGGAACCTAAAAGATCACACAAAAACAAAACTACAAACATAGATCTCTTGGATCTAAGGTTATTGAGATTTAACTCATGGGAGAAAGTATATTGAAAAGGGGTAAGAAACAATGAAGAAATGGCTCACTATTTATAGAGGAAAAACCAGTACTGTTCCTCGGATCCCACGGATCCCTACCACAAGGGATCCGGCTAGCACAAAGCTAGGGATCCGTGGTCCGCTCCTCTTTGCCCATGGGTATTTTTGGTTATGGGTCATGGGTCATGGGTTATGGGTTGATCCATGGTTTTCTTTCTAGATACAATGTATCTTAAGGATAAAATGAACTTGGTTAAGTGGTATATATAAAACCATGGGTTATGGGTCAAAACCATTTGCTAGTATTTACCCATTTAGTATATACTTGTATTTACCCATTTTAGCATACTTAGTTTAAGTATATGTTTAACCCAATTATGTAAACACTAGTTGTTTGTACATATGTATCTAAATCATAAAATCACTTGTACTTGTTTTAGTGTTTTATGTGAAAGCGTAAGTGTGTCAGAAAACTATTAGTTCAAACCATTTACTTATTTTATTTGTTTCTTTAAAATGATTTTACTTTTGTTATCGACAAAACAATAGAGGATCGTAGAATATAAATAAACGTTTTTACGGCTTATTTGTATTAACACTGTTTATTTGCCTAGAAGTGTGGGGTGTTGGAGCGGTTTGAGGTGGGGTGGAAGAGGGGGGCGGTGGAATGGGAAGCATGGGAGGTAGTAGAAAATCATAATTGGGAGGGGTGGTAGGTGTCATTGAGCCGAAGGGAAATGCCTCCTCATCAAAAATTACATGGCGGGATAAAATAACTTTATTAGTGGACAAGTCAAGGTACCTATAGCCACGATGTAATGCGGGATATCCAAGAAAAACATAGGCAGTGGAGCGAGGTTGAAGCTTATGATCAAAATATATATGAGGATAGCAAAGGCATCCAAACACACGTAAATGATCATAAGTAGGTTGTTTCTTAAAAAGCTTAGTAAATGGTATTTCGTTATTAATGGCGGTTGAGGGAAGAATGTTTAAAAGATGAGCGGCCATGTTAAGGGCTTCAACCCAATAAGAGGGTACGTTCGGATTTCCCATTTTGTTGAGAAGTTTTGGGGCACGAAAACCCAAATTGTATGCCATTTTGGCGAAAAACGTTGTGAAATCGGGTATTATCATACTCACCCCCATGGTCACACTGCAAAGCCTTAATATCGATATTAAACTGTTTATTCACGTATGCATGAAAAGTAAGAAAGATATCAAACAAATCAGACTTATTAAGCAGAGGATACACCCAAACATAATGAGAAAAATGGTCCAAAAAAATAGCATAGTATTTAATACCACTCTCACTCGGAATAGGGGATGTCCATAAATTCGAGTGGATAATATCAAACACAGACGCAACATTCGACTCAGAACTAAAAAATGGAAGCTTGGTATGTTTACCTAATTGACAAGCATGACATAAAGCAGACAACTTAGATTTATTTAATGAAATAAAGCGACTAGACTCTAAGCGACGAAACACATCTTCACCCCGGATGCCCAAGGCGTCTGTTCCACGTTGTAGGACTCAAAGTAAGTATTTAAAATAAAGTGGTGGATGATGGATGTTGAGTGACAGGGTAGAGATCACCGGTACTATCACAACGGAGAAGGAGCCGGCTGGTCTGGTAATCTTTCACATAAAAACCATAAGCATCAAATTCAACAGACACATCATTATCACGTGTAAACTGATGAATGGAAATTAAATTTTTAATAATGTTGGGTGTAACAAGAACATGATGGAGGTGAGGGGGTTTGTGGGGTGTGTACAAAAAGCTATGGCCCGTGTTAGTCACAGGTATAGGTTGGCCATTGCCAACAAATACATATTTATATAAGCTTTGATTGCTAAAAGAAGTGAGCATACCTGCGTTATCAGCTATATGAGATGACGCCCCCGTGTCCATATCCCATGCGGGTTCTTGAAGAGTCATCGTCTGAAAAGCTTGTGGTAACATGGTTGCTTGAGAGTGAAATGAAGGTTGCATCGGGTACGCACAAGAACCTGGAACAACATACCTCCTCTGTGTTGGGCTTGTGCAACCGGGTAATGGGCGAGATAGTGGAGTTGATCCACATAACAACTAATGAATCATTGGATTCATATGACGGGTCATTAGCAGACGCTCTTGAGGAGGTAGCGTCAAGATGATGAAGCACATCATATGCTTTGCAAAATCTTTTAAACAACGAGCTCCAAGAGTTGTAGTTTAATTTGTCTAGATCAAGGGGGTGGGGATGCACGCCTTGATGATAGCGATCGAATATGCTCGGTCGATTGGTTGCTTAGGGTTAGGAGATCCCGCCATGATGCTACGACGAGTTGCAGGCATAAAAAAATATAGCAGGAAGCAGGCATGCAGGTTGTTTTACAGCTAGGGTTTTATTTTATTTATTTTTTGAAGAGGATCGGTGTAGGCTCTGATACCATATTAGATAGGTTAAATCCTCATTGATTATTCATTAACATTAACCGAATATATATACAAAGGTAGCTTGAGGAATACTGAATACTCGGCTAAGCCATGGGCTAGGCCCATTAAATACATCAGTGACTAATGAATCATTGGATTCATATGACGGGTCATTAGCATACGCGCTTGAGGAGGTAGCGTCAAGATGATGAAGCACATCATATGCTTTGCAAAATCTTTTAAACAACGAGCTCCAAGAGTTGTAGTTTAATTTGTCTAGATCAAGGGGGTGGGGATGCACGCCTTGATGATAGCGATCGAATATGCTCGGTCGATTGGTTGCTTAGGGTTAGGAGATCCCGCCATGATGCTACGACGAGTTGCAGGCATAAAAAATATAGCTTGAGAAGCGGGCATGCAGGTTGTATAGATACCGGCGCCAAGGCGTATGCGTTTTTTTATTTTTGGTTAGGAAGGGATAGGCCGATATTTACGATACCATATTAGATAGGTTAAATGATACCATGACCAACGATTAGATATTGGAAGTTAATAGAATATCATTGATTAATCTCATTTGAATACTTCATTAACCGAATATATATACAAAGGTAGCTTGAGGAATACTGAATACTCGGCTAAGCCATGGGCTAGGCCCATTAAATACATCAGTGACTAATTAAACAATCACAATAATAACACTAGTAAGATAGACTAATATATACTTTATGTTTGTTACAATATAACTTATAGTCAAATAGTATTTACTAAAACTAGTAAGATAGGTTACAACAAGCGTCTTTCAACGCTTGACATACACAATCTAACGAGTTTTAATGATGATACAACTGCTTTGTAGTTATTGAATGATAATTTGGTGATATGTTTAGAAGACAATAATATTTGCTTTACCTGTTGATAAGCTATATCCTCCTCCAGATACTCCAGAGGAGACAATCACAATTAACTCCAAATACTTCTAAGACAAAACCAATCTATGATGAGGCATTGTCTGCTCAGGAGAGTTGTCAGCCCATGAGAGGCACTAATACGTTAGAGAAGCAATGTCTACTCGGAGAATTGTCCTTCGCGTTAGTTTAATACGCCCCGCCGGAGAGCAATGTCTACTTCAGGGAGAGCATGCGCTTAGGAGAGCATTATGCACTCGAGATAGCAATGTTTGCTCATGAGAGCAATATCTACTTAGGAGCAATATGCGCCCAAGAGAGCATTGTTTGCTTTCGGGAGGCGATTAATACGCTTTCAGGGAGAGTTGTTCTGCTTAAGAGAGCACATGTACTCGGGATAGCATTGTCTGCTGAGGAGAGCAATGTCTGCCGAGGAGGTAGAACATTGTCTCCGTTGGAGCTAGTGCACTGGTAACTGACATACGTGGTAAGATGATGTACGAATAGCACAGGCAGCGGCAGTCCACAACTAGCACTTTAAGCATAGAGACAACCTTGACCCCGAAGACCAAGCCTGGTGTTCGTCAGCGCCTTATGTCTTTGCCCCTAGAAGACAACTTAGCTTCCGCAAGGCTTGTGTCATGTAGCTAATCTCAGGTAGTATAAAAGGAATATTTAACACACATGAAGGGCATCCTTTACACACACACATACTCCGATAGAGACTTCTCTCTACCCTTACTCCTCTTTACTTATCACTTATTATTTATCATTCACTTATACCAAGTACTTACTCTCTAGGGCTTGGTCTCGGACTAAAACTAGGGGCGAGCTAACGGTGTTCTCTCTATTTCAAGCCTACAAGAAGAAGGAGCTATCATGAGTCTCCTGAAGCTTAGGGTTGAAGAGCATCTACGAACTTTGCTCAAACATTGGCGTGGGACCCTTATACCAATTTACTAAGTTCTAAGCAATGGACGGTTGTATTGGGGATTCTCATCTGGAGGAAGGGATAAACTTGAACACCGAGATAAAAGGGACTAGAAGGAATCCTCCAGGAGGAACCTCCATTCTCGCCTGACCAGTTCATGAAGGATCTTCTTCACCATTCGTGAAGCAAAACTTTGAGGTGTTAAGGATTGTGGTCAAGGAACTTGACAATATGGGAAAGGAGAAAGCAACCCCCCGCAGACTCTCGTGCAGAGGATCATGTGGTGCTAGACTGGAGGAGTCTCAAGTTATTCCATCCATGGAGGTTAGAGGATACTCCTCCTATGAATCAAGGTCATGTGAAGCACCCTTTTCCCGGTACCCACTAATTTTATCCCACATATCAGTTGCAGATACTTGTAAGTGCTTGAACTCTTTGTCTTTACGCGTTTAAAACCGCCATGGTAAAAAACACATAATTAGAGTTGTTGGTAGCGCAACTGTTAATTTAGCCTTGGCCTCTTGCAAACGATGCATATTACCATATCTGGAGTTTATATCCAGACCTCACACCTAAAACACACATCGTGCATGAAGAAGCACCGTGTTAGGCTTTCTAGGAGCATGTATATCTTACATCTATTGGAAATATGATTTCATCTAGTGGAGTAGGAGTGTCTCCTCAGGAGGAGTGCCTCCTCCGGAGGAGTATCTCCTCCCCACCAGTCACTAGGCTTGACTTATACTATAAGCTTATACCATGATATTGCACCGTGAGCTACAATCTAAATATTTACACATGGGTGGTCGAGTACCCAACTTTAAGGGTATGGTCATAAAGAGCTAGTACGTAAAGGCACGAGAATATGCACTCTGTGCTTCGTTACACGATAGGCCTCTGAGCCAACGTCTCTTCGGAACCATCGTCTGGTTACTAACACGTTAATGTCTTATCTCACTCTCTGGGAGAGAGCTCATTACTGCCTGTAGGAGCTTTATCGCATAAATATTAGAACCATAACTTTAGGCTAATGCAAAATTGTATGTATCGGATATGGTGGAGTTATACTTCCTTACTCTCCAGATTACTCCGACCCTCAGCTCCTTAGCTTTCCTCAAGGTGTTGTTTTGAGTCATGACCAGTAGCTCTAATCACATGAGCATGCTCGGTTACGCGTTCATCAAGAGCGATATGAGCAGATTCATCCTTCGAGTGGAATGAATGAGAACTATGTGCTTCCTTCATCAGAGTAGTCCCGCCATAACCAAAGGTATCGGAACCTTCCAGAAGAGGAGATAGAGGCTATTCGCTTCTTTTCTGAGTTGGGATCTCTGATTATGCCCCAGATGAAGACTATTACCTTTATGTCATAAATAATGGGAGGAAGCATAGTCTATGGAGCAACCTCATGAGTTGTGTGATTGAAGTCGTTATCACGAAACAATTAAGTAATGTCGGATGGTTCGCTACCTCCGTACGAAAAGGGTAACTCCTACTAATGTGTTCCCTATGGTGAAACTGTACCATCGGTGGTTAGGCTGAGCAACCTTTGCTAATTGACTCCCAGGCTGAGTAAGGCGGGAACACCCACCTTTCCTTTCGCGTGTATAGGCTACCGGATGACTAGCTACATCGGTAGCGGAATGTACACACACTATACTACATTCTTGAGTTGGCAAGTTAAGCAACTCAAAGGACTTAGGTCCATGCTACATCACAAGCAGGCGTTGCCCGTGGAGGGACGCCTCCTAAAAATCTTAAGGATGAACCATCTTGACTTAGTTTATGAGCTTGTCATGATCTACATAGGGATTGAAATCCGATGATACAATCTGTGGAAAACTAGAAGGGGGGGGGGGGTGAATAGTTTTACCAATTTAAAACTTCCTTTTAAATATTTAGATCGACGTATGTCAATCTATTTGATTGTTTATGTTGGACGTTGATAGATGGATATATAAACGTGAAATGAAATATAAAAGTAAGAAGCACATCACCACAACACAAGTTATTTATAGTGGTTCGGCTACAAGGACACCTTCCTTGCCCTACTCCACTCCCGAGTCACCTACTTGAGAGTTCGTAAGCACTACACAAACTCCTTGTGGCGGAGAAGCCTTCACAAGCGCTTAAACAACCTTTTTCCTACAAAGCTAAATACCGAAGTTCTTTCACAGGAACCACACCTAACACAAGCGTTAAGCCTACCCTTTATAGGTGCTGCTAGGCTAACCACCGTGTTCTTTCACACCTTAGGAGAACTAATCCTATCACAACGTCGCCTACCCTTTATTAGGTACTAGGCTAAGCACCTTAGTTCTTTCACACCTTAGGTGAACTACACCTTCATGACACAACACCTAATCTCAAGGAGATCTACTCCTTGTTACAACACCATCAAGGATATCACCATCCTTGTAGATAAACAAATACATATATGTATAACGATGCACCTCATCGATTATCGACTAAGCATTCTTCCCCAAATGCTACTTGATTTGATCCTTTGGCATCCTTCACTAATGCCTTTGACACAACGCTGGGCACCCTTCACTAATGCCTTCGTCTTGACACCTTTAGCATCCTTCACTAATGCTTTGACACAACGCTTGGCACCCTTCACTAATGCCTTCGTCTTGACACCTTTAGCATCCTTCAATAATGCTTTGACACGGATGATGAGCACCTTTCACTAATGCTTTCATCTTGACACTTTCGGCATTCTTCACTAATGCCTTCAACCCAACATCTATGGAGAAAGGAAGAACTATCAACAAGAGAACCTTAGTAGTCTTGATGATGACGAAGCATGGCAACTCATGGACTTGAGCTTGCACGTCTTCAAGAGGTGGTGATCTCTCCTTTAAGAGGAACCTAGTAGATCACACAAAAACAAAAGACAAACTACATAGATCACTTAGATCTGAGGTTAGAGGGTTAGAATACTTTGGGGAAGTATGTGTGAAAAACCATGTATGGAGAGAAAGAAATGGCTCTCTATTTATAGAGAAAATTCTCTTCATGTCCCGGATCCCACGGATCCCTACCACAAGGGATCCATTTGCTAGCACAAAGCTAGGGATCCGTGGTCAGCTCCTCTTTGCCCATGGGTATTTTTGGTTATGGGTCATGGGTCATGGGTTATGGGTTGATCCATGGTTTTCTTTCTAGATACAATGAACTTGGTTAAGTGGTATATATAAAACCATGGGTTGTGGGTCAAAACCATTTGCTAGTATTTTACCCATTTAGTATATACTTGTATTTACCCATTTTAGCATACACTTAGTTTTTACCCATTTTAGTATACTTAGTTTAAGTATATGTTTAACCCAATATGTAAACACTAGTTGTTGTACATATGTATCTAAATCATAAAATCACTTATACTTGTTTTAGTATTTTATGTGACAACTTAATTGTGTTAGAAAACTATTAACTCAAACTATTTACGTACTCTATTTGTTTCGTTAAAATGATTTTACTTTTGTTATCGACAAAACATTAGAAGATCGTAAAATATAAATAAACGTTTTTACGGCTTATTTGTATTAACACAATCTTTGATCTGGCTAAAACTTCAACTAGGCCGTAGCCCTCCTCGAAGTGGTGAAACAACTCCTCTGGAGTGATGGTAAAATAATGAATGTAACAGTTAGTAACTTACTTATAACCTCCTCTGGAGTAGATGAACAATATCTCCTCCGGAGTAATGATGAAAATCTTTGGTTCAGCAACCTATCTGGTTAGCTCATGGTCTCCTCCAAAGTACAGGAACAATGTCTCCTTTGGAGTGATATTATAAACTTCGGTTGAGTAACCAATCTAGTTAGCTCATCGTCTCCTCCGAAGTAGAGGAACAATGTCTCCTTCGGAGTGATGTTATAAACTTTGGTTAAGTAACCAATATGGTTAGCTCATGGTCTCCTCCGAAGTGGTGAAACAACCCCCCAGAGTGATGGTAAAATAATCAATAGAACAATTACTAACTAGCTCATAATCTCCTCCGGAGTAGAGGAAAAATGTCTTGTCTAGAGTGTTGGTATGATCATTGGTTGAGCGACATATCAGGTCAGCTCATAGTCTCTACTAGGGTAAATGAACAATATCTTCTTCAAAGTGATGATATAATCGTTGGTTAACCAACCTATCTTGTCAGCTCATGATATCCACCTGAGTAGAGGAACAATATCTCCTCTAGAGTGTTGATATGGTCATTGGTTGAGCGGCATATCAAGTCAACTCATAGTCTCCTCTAGGGTAAAGGAACAATGTCTCCTTTGAAGTGATGACATAATCTCTGGTTAAGCAACCTATCTAGCCAACTCATGATCTTCTCGTGAGTAGAGGAACAATATCTCCTCTAGAGTGTTGGTATGATCTTTGGTTGAGCGACATGTCAAGTTGACTCATAGTCTCCACTGGAGTAGAGGAACAATGTCTCCTCCGGAGTGATGGAATAATCTTGGTTAGCATGTCGAGTCAGATCATAATCTCATCTGGAGTAGAGGAACAATGTCTCCTCCGGAGTGATGGTATACCTTTGGTTGAGCAACCTCTACTTAGCTCTAATAACTTCTCTCTAGTAAGTAGATACACCAGATGGAGGGTGTAGCATGAGGATACTGATCCAAGTGTTGCATATATTAAAAGCACCAATGCGAGGTGCGACATCGGTGTACGCTACACATAAGAGCATCTAAGCAGACACGATACCAGTAGGGAAAAGTAACGCAAAGATGTTGATCTAAGTGCTACATTCGAACATTGCAACAAATATATATGATATGATAATTTACAAAATATGATTGTAGTTAGTGCACATCCAGGTGAATCTTGCACGTACAGATTACACGCGATGTTTGGCACACAAGCTGGTTCATTGCACTGAGTAAATCACACGAACACCGAACCAGGCGTTGCATCGGTAGACCTTTGGGTAACAAACTTTGGGCATTGCATCTGTATATGTTGTAGTGTGTATTTATCTATATGTTGGGGTATGCTTGTGCATGTAGCCAATGACCTTTTTATAATGATTTGGAACTATACAAAATAAACTAATGTTCCAATAAAGAAAACATGAGGGCTTAGGATAGGGGTATGACCCTGGGTCCGTCAAAGCACTTCACGATCAGACATACCCAAGCTTGGAGTAACCTTGAAAGGTCCTCCGGTACACCGCGTACCTCTTTCACCAAACAAAAGTGATAAGTTAGAAACTAAACTAACTACTTATTAGAAACTGGAACATCAAACTCCTGAGAGAGCTCTTGGATCGTAAAGTCGTTTCTTCTTTATACTTGTTGGTGTAAGTACTCGATCATTGATAGCCTTTCATAACTTAGGATCCTTGAAGAGTTTTTATTCAAAAGCCCACGATTTACAACATGAGCATTATCCCACTCATCCCTCATATATTTGGGAGGATTGCTGCTTAAACCTGCATCATAAGGATATGGCATCTTTGTAGGGACCAAGAGCGGAGGAAAAAATCTCTTTGTAAATTATGTCTCTAGCGGTATCTCCTACTTTGGCATGATAATAAAACCCAGTGTTCTCATTATCATCTTTGTCAGTAAGTTCATCTTTATCTGACCTAACACCATCAAAATTCTCACCTCAAGCAATATCGAGATGATGCATGTCTTCATTGGTGTCATCTTTGATGAAATTTTTTCCGGAAGCCCTGAGGTTGAGCACCTATATCGATACCATGACCGAGTGAGTGGTACGCTCATTTGAGTCCTCTCTGTAGCACTCTAATGTTGCATATTTAAGTCACCGATATCTTGAGGTGGAGTGGATGTTCCATTACCTAAAAAGAGACTTAGGAAAACATGAAGTATAAATAGTGACTAAAGTAAAAAAGGACAACCAGGAAATACCTTGAACTCCATAGAATGTTATATTAGTGATATCCTTCGGAGTCATGGAGGATTCAGTGTGGTCAGGACCAAAAGTTGCTTGGTATGGAGGAATAATGGGAGAAGCACTCACCTATCGCTCTGTCCCCGGATTAATACACTTGAGATGGATTACATTTATGAGTTTGGTCTCGATAGTCCCTCTAGTATTTTATTGATCGCTCTCATCATGCTATGCGTCAAAGTAAGCATCAAAACCCACACTCGATGAATGATCACCTAAATTCTCATCGCCTTCATCATTCTCATTTTTTCAACATTTTGTTCATGATCCTACCACAGGTTCTTCTTGGCCACTTTTCCTTTTTTTGGTTGCATCGGTAGTTACCTCCGGCTGAGTAGAGGCTTTTCGCTTATCCGTGTTCTTAGCCTTTGCAACCACCTAGAGTCAGCCCGGGTGGCAATGATCTCCTCCATAGTAGGCTCAAGGATAGTTGCTCCCTCTAGAGCAAGTGGTGTGGTTTGATTAACAACTCGTTTTAAAATATTGGTATCTTGATCATGTGGTTCCTCCCTTACCTTGGTACCATCCCAAGAGGTGCATAAGCATGCAGTTATAAATACTCATAGTTGCACATGCTAGTGAATAAAAGCTCCAAACGAGTTTGTGATGCTAGCTCCAAACAAAATTCCTTTGGGCTAGGGATACAACAATTGAAACTCTTGAGGTGACCTCCGTCAGGACTTGTATTTCCCCAAAACTTTGATCAAGGCAAAGTCTTCCTGAATTCAGATCAAGACACACTAGCTTAAAACTCCTTTTGAAACAACTCACCCAAATAGAAACTTTGGAATACTATTCAAAAAAGAAAAAGCGATTGAATAAACAAATATATATATATATATATATATATATATATATATATATATATATATATATATATATAGAGTTAGGATCAAATAAGAAGATTACTTAAAATAAGAAGGAATAAGAAGAACTATAACATAATCGAGAGATGCACTTGAGCCTAAATTAGATGCATCCTATAATCTTAGATGCATTATAGCAGCACAATAGTATGTTTTCTAACTTTTAATCAGATGCATATACGTATATTAGATGCATTTTATGATTTCTCTTATTTTTGTTCCTCGCGTCGCAGAAATCATGAAAATCAATTTGCACCATCTATACATCAAATTAACTTCGAAACTCAAGATGTTGCATCTATATGAATAGAAATGCATCTAATGCAAGTCGTGCATCTCAAATGCGTAGTTTTGGTCACTTCTCACCACTTCTTATTTTAATTTACTTCTTACTGGATCCCTACTATATATATATATATATATATATATATATATATATATATATATATATATATATATATATATATATATATATATATATATATATATATATATATATAATATATATATACATATACATATACATATATATTATTAACTCGACGAGTCCTGACGATGAAACCAAAACTCGGGCGAAACGAAACCAAACTTGATCGATCAGCGCCTAAAACTCCGTCGAGACATGGCTAAGCAAAACTGATCGAGCTCACCCATCCCAACAACCTCAAGATGAGACACCACGTCTCCCAAAGCTCGATTGACACAATAAACCCTCAGGAAATTCTCAAACTCCGATCGGTACAAGCACAACTAGTGGAACCTCCGAGTAGAGGCAAGCTAATCAAACCCCGGAGGAAATCCTATTGTTTCATAAACTAACCCCGTCGAGACCTCGGTGAGAAGTCCGAATGTGAACACTAAATGAGTGGGCTATGGTTTATTCAAATAACTCTTAATAAGAAAACATAGTAAAATCCTTAATATATAAACAAACATCACTGCTTGGTCCTTCTAAATGGGCCTCGGATGAAACCTCGGGCTAAGGATACTTTCGATGAAAACTCTTTGGGTGATTCCCGATCGAGATCTCGATCAAGACAACTTGTGTTAGTGATGAAAAACCTTAAATAAACACTTAAAGGTTAAGACCTTTGATCAAAACCCTTGGTATGGCCTTCGATGAAGACCTCTTACTTGAAACACCAATGGAACTCACAAATCGAAAACTCGTCAAGATAAGATCGAGCGAAACCCTTAGGTTTATATTTGTTATATCTAACGAGGTACTTTCAGCGGATAGATAAACAATGAGCCTTTTGGGTTGCATTGGGCCTCCGACAAGGCACTTGTGTGAAATGGTCGGCGACATTCCAGAGTCTAGTACCAACTCTTTAGCATACGTTAGAACTAGAAGCGGGGACATGATGAGGCACATGGTCCAAAACTATTATTGAGTCCGAAAAATCAGTTAGCCTCCTAAGAAACAACTGGACGAGCAAGACCTCTCTAATTAGCTCGAAACTTCGACATAAGGCACAATATTGGCACAACACGCAATTTACAACACAAGGCGTCACTCGGAAGTGGATTCGGCTCTAGTTTTGACTATAGAGATGGCGTACAATTCATCACCAACATCGGATTGTGAATTACTAGGCTGATCGCCAACCAAATCGATATTCTTCTCGTCACCTTCTGTATGACTAAGAAAAGTATATAATCAATCTCGCCTTCTTCATTCGAGGGCTCACTAGAAACTGCTTGGGGACTTGCTTGGTTAACCTCCCCTTTTTGGTAGCATCATAAGACCGCCGACTTAGTAGAGGCTTTTAAACGTGCGATGCCTTTGCCTTTGGAACCAATTTGTGATCAAATCAAGTGGCAATTATCTCTCACTCGAGTAAGCTGAATAGCCATGTCTTGTAAGGCGAATTGAAGTAGTATGGTTAGTTACCCACTCTTGTATTGAACTTCAAAATTTAATGGTATTCTTGGAAATTCTTTCATCCTCTCGAGACATTGAACAAATAGACAAAATTATCAAAAGAGTACCAAATCTTTGGCAATTTTGGCCTTCGAACGAGACAGCTTTTCTTTTAAGTCTAGTACCAACTCTTTGACAATACCTCGATACTAATTTGGGGACATGATGAGGTATGTCTCTCCGGATACTCGAGGAGACAATCACAATTAACTCAAATACTTCTAAGACAAAACCAATCTATGATGAGGCATTATGCGCTTCGAGGAGATTGTAAACCCATAGAAATTTGCCTGCTCGGGAGAGCAATGTCTACTTTCGAGAGGGTAATGCCTTTCCCGTGGTATGCGCTTCCGGGGAAACAATGTCTACTCGGGAGATCTGTCGCTTTCGGGAGAGCATTATGCTTTCGGGATAGCAATGTTTTCATGAGAGCAATATCTACTTAGGAGAGCAATGTCGCCCGAGCATTGTTTGCTTTCGGAGCAATGTCACTTTCGGAGAGTTGTCGCTTAAGAGGTTATGCGCTTTCGGAGAAGCGATTCCGCGCCCGGGAGGTAGAACATTGTCTCCGTCGGAGCTAGTACACTGGTAACTGACATACGTGGTACGATGATGTACAAATAGCACAGACGCTTGGTCCACAACTAGCACTTTAAGCATAAAGACAACCTTGACCCCGAAGACCAAGCCTGGTGTTCGTCAGCGCCTTATGTGCTGCCCCTAGAAGACAACTTAGCTTCCGCAAGGCTTCTGTCATGTAGCTAATCTCAGGTAGTATAAAAGGAATATTTAACACACATGAAGGGATCTTTTACACACACACATACTCCGATAGAGACTTTTCTCTACCGTTACTCCTCTTTACTTATCACTTATTATTTATAATTCACTTATATCTTTCTTCTTTCTGCGTAGGAGCTTGGTCTGGGACTAAGGCGAAGCTGTTCTGATTCTCTCTTATTTCGCCTGACAAGGAAGGAGCTACCGCGGAGTCTCCTGAAGCTTAGGGTTGAAGAGCATCTACGAACTTTTGCTCAAACACCTGTTTTTGGTGTCTTCTTAAGTTAACATTATATATTGTGTTACTAGAAAAAGCTCATAAATTTACCTCTTTTTAATCAACTAATTTCAATATCAATACTAATAAAAGTTATAACTATTTATCTAACAAATGATATTAACTATTGTGATACCGAAATACATATAAAGATTACGAAACAATAAACTTGAAAGGTAACTAGGGGCTTCAAGTAAATGTGATAAGAGTAAATTATGTTTTGAGGGTATATTCGTAATTTGAGTAGCTTTCTTTCCTTTCCTTCCAACTTAAAATAAAAACTCAAGAACACAAATACAAATAACCACTTTCTTCATAGTATCATTCTTTACTTTCCCATTCTCATCTCATCCCCTTACATTTTTTTTAAAATTTGTCTTGAGAACAAAGTATTAGTGTAAGTGTTTTTTTTTACCCAATCAATGGTTGGGTTTGATTTTTGTGTGAAAATGAAATAGGTCATTTGACCGACCGTTTCATCTATTTGTTGTCCGCCCGACCGATAAGTGATCGACCAACTCTAGCAGGCGACCGACTAAAACCTTGGACTGATCGAACGATAATTTTACCTTATTATACCTAGTCATAAAAGGTATTTTTGAAAAAAAAAACTCGATCACGACGTGTGAGACTCGCTTCGGTTTGCAAATTTGTGTAAAAAACATTACTGAAATACCCCGTTAACACATCTTGAAAATTGTGAGATCCCTCAAATGGGCAGACCCGAATTATAAACCGTGGAACAGATCCAAAAGGTTGAACCCCCCACTAAACCACCCTTAAAACCAATCGACATACTGACCACCATGGCAGTCGACAACATGCCTCCGATCATCTACGCACAGCTCAATTACCTTCTCACTCATTCACCATTCTCAATCAAGGTACACTCAATTAACCCTAGGTTCATCTAATCAACTCTTCATTTAATTAATTGAATTGTTTGATTGATGCAGGTTGAGCAGATGTGGTCTGGTTCTAAAAACACTTCCTTACTTGATCGCTTTACTTTGGCTATACCCTTTTGTCTCGATTATATTAAATGTCAGTTCACTTTTTCATATTTTATCTCTCTAAGGATTCAGATTATTTAATTATACTGTTTAGGAGTAGTAGCAGTAGAATTTTTTTTTTAAAAAGTTTTTCTAAAAGAGTCAAAAGTTCATGTTTCAGTTTTCAACCTTAATTTTTTCCTTGCCCTTTTCACTTTTTATATTTAGGAGTTTATATAAAAATGTAAACGAAATGAACTATAAACTGGATACCAGTCCATCTTTTAACGGCTGTTTGTACAAAACCAAGTCAGAGAAAATGAAAACGTATTTTGGTATTTTATGCAACTAGATCACATTTGCTTGTTGATGTACTGTATGCATTCATTAGAAATTAGATTCAGATTTTGGTGTTTGAAATTACAGGGGATGTTATATACAATGCACAATATCCGTTGTTGGCACCTGATCTTATATTTGGACCTGAAGATGAAAGTTTTCGACCCTATAATGATGCCGGAGAAGGAGACATGACATCAAAGAACAGTTTATCTGATTGGAATTGTAAAGATCCCACTAGGCTATTGTCTCTAATTCATGAACTTAGGTATTTTTTAAGACTTATCAAGCTCGGTTGGTGTGATTTTCTTATGAATATCTGGATTTTAGGATATTGAGACGGTTGTGTTTATGTTGCAGGAGTTTGTACATGGAGTACCAGAAAAAACGTGTTGGGGAAGTTGATGATGAAAGACTGAAGTTTGAAATTAACACCATCTATTCTCGGCAGGTAATCTGTTTATATGTTTGAGTATTTGAATCAAGTTTATACAAAGAGAAATTGATTTAAGTTTGATTTCTGTTAGCAAGTTGTTAGATGTTTTATTCTCTTCTGTTAAAACTTGAAAGCAGTTTCATATGTGAGTAGCTGCACATAGTTCTCTAGTTTGGGGGAGATATAGAATAGAACTCGATGGAAGTACTTTTTTCTAGTTATCTGAGACTGGTTAACCTATACTTGAAACAAAAGTTGTATACTAGGATAGTTAGAAGTCCACAATATAAGTTAGGGAATGTTAATGAACCCACCTTCTATTGTCACGACCTTACCGCAGTTCTTTTGAAAGTGCTGGAAGCCATCACCAAAAACTTCATTTTTTCGTATTATATGATACCTTTCAAGAATGTTGACATGCATACATGCCTATTTATGCATGGATAGTATAAGTTTGTCCAAATATTTTGTATGGCGGATTTTCCCGATACATTATACATACATAAAGAAACAACAAAACGACCAATTTTGTTAGTTGTTACTAATCCTTGCATATCTTTTATGCCAAAGTTGCTCCTAGTGAAATCAATCTGGCCATTACCAAGAGTCAGCATGCCCCTTGCCTTGTAGTTGGTTTGCCTGGACTATAAGTTGGCATGCAAATAATAACAACAGTGACTATATTAAAATCAAAGCTAATTACATCATGAGTTCCGTATACAAGCCAAAACGGCTAAACTTTTAACTCAGCCAAATAACATAACCAAACAACCAAAAATGACAAAAAGCCTAGAAGAGAATCCCAAGGCCACAACATACGACTTCAACATGAAAAAACAGCAGCGTCACGGCACTAAGCCACAAGCTATGTATTCATTGCTTATCTTGAAGACCTAGTTATTTCGTGTGTGGTTGAATGTTATTATATAAGAACCTATCAAACCATTATAGAACTATTGCTTGTCTATATGACGCTTGGTCATTATCCTTGCTTGATCTCATCACTCTACAGTCTACATGAGATTCATAAGTAATAAACTAAGGCTCAAATTGTTTATCTCTAGTAACTTCTAAGTTCTAAGAGGATTTCTCGCTGATGGTTTTGCTCCATAATGATCAATTCTGTTACAGTATAAAAAATTTGAGTGTACTCTTCATGAAATGTAATAAGCTGGAAATGTAATGATTTGTACCTCCCTTTGTTTTTAGAACTGAAACCATAGTAGATCACATTGTTAATAATTGGTTTTTAGCCATTAAATAATCTTATTTACTAATTGTATATAATCATTGTCCAGGGAATTGAAATGTATATGAGTTCTGGTGTTGACAAGGTATTTTTGTACGATTTATTTATACTTGTATTTGATTGTTGAATCTCTCGCTTATTAAATTCTGGAAGCTCAAACAGCAATATTAAAGGTGGTGATTTCTACCTATGAATGGGTCGATTTGGGTTGTGTTTATCTCAACAGGTCAAATAAAAAGTTTAGCTAAACTTGGACTAGGTCAAAAGCTTTGAATGAGTCAAACGGGTAAAAAGTCACCCAATGTCTAGTTTTATTGCATAAAAAATCTTGTATTCTTGTGCTCAACAATTTGCTACTGTGATCATAGTGAATACCTTAGTTCTTTAAAAGGTTTTTATTAAACTGCACAAAAGCTGTTCAAGGGTCAACCCAACCTGACTCATTATCCCGTCTTGATCAGTACATATATTATGCATTATACCTACCCGTTTTGATACGACGCCTAATTCGCCCATTATGCCTCCTGTAACCAGTTTACTAGTTATTTCATAATGATGTTAGTGGTGTATGTGCCATTGAACTTTAGTGTAGCCAGAGGAGGTGAAACTTGCAGTTCCTTTGCTAGATATGGATTTAAACAGATTGGTCGCAGGGTCCACCTGGCGTCACCAGCAGAAGATATACTTGCAGGTAATCTTTATTATGTTTTTCAATTAGATATTACATGCATACAAGTTTGTTACAAAGTATATAATCTGTCAAGAAATATTGATGCATATATATTATATATTCTTTTTCGGACAATACAGGTTATATATCCTGTGAGTAGAAAGTATTTGGCAATGGCTTCAGCTCCTCGTCTAAAATTGATATCTTCACCTGAATTGAAGGCTTTATTTTCCATTGATGAATTCAGGCTTCCACCTTGGTTGGATGGGATGTAAGTGCTATTGTCTTATTTTCTATTCCTTTTCTTTCATAATATTAAAAGTTTAGTCGTCTAATATTATGCTAAATATTATTGTATTTGTAAAGGTGCATGGCTGAGTATCTTCCCACTTTAGAGGAGTTACTTGAATCACAGGTTTGTACAACCAGAATCCTTTGATATTTACGGGTTCAAATTTATTTTCTTAAACACATATTTTTTTTACAAATTCTAATGTGCTTATCTGCAGATAAGAGATGCTGTTTTATCAATCGAAGTTCGAAGGAAGTTTATTACAGCATTGGCTATACCCTTTGGAAGGCCAGTAGAAGCTGATCCAGTATGTGAACTTTTACATTTTACGTTTGAATAAGTTGTTTCTTTATTAAATCCTATTAATGCTGTATTTGGTTTGCCAGATATTTTGCAGGAAGGCCTCATTTTTAGCTTGCTCCGGCGTGTTTACATTTCTGGTATGTTGTCAGTTACTTCATGTGTGCAATTCTAGCATTAACCGTTAAGACTAATTAAAGTTTCTAAAAAATGCGTAAAATCAAATTATATAGGTGCATTTTACTCTTCCGCTTCAGTTCCCAAGGCAACAACCGATTTTGATGCTTCAAAGTTCGCAGGTAGCATGTCAATACTCTATAAAAACCCTTTAGATTGCTGGTTTGATTAGGTGTTATTCTGAATTGTTTTTTTTTTTTTTTTGTTTTGAAGCACTTTGTCTCAAATAATGTACCGGTCAAGTCAGCTAATTTGCAAGATTATCCATGGAGTCCTAGATGGGATACGACACAAATGGCCGAGAGAATCTTGTAAGTTCTCTGAACCTTATTACTATGCATGTATTTCTTTTGCTCGATATTCATGAAGTTGCTCACTCTGACAGTGATTATCTTGTGGACGAATGTTTGAATTTCAAGAAGTATTGTAACGAAGTACTGGTTCAGCAGCGTTAATGTTGTTTACTTTGATTGTTTGTACTGTCTGCACAATCAATGTTTTGAATCTCTGCTGTTGGAATTCAGACTTCGTGAAATGGAAGTTCTAACATTGTATCTGATTTGGAATGTTAAAAATTGTGAAATTTGCTTTACATATGGTATGAATTGTTTGAAGGGTATTTAGTTGGTCTATGTGGTTATGTTAGAAAACCCAATGTAGATGAGCAGTTAAATACATTGATACAGTTACAAGACTCCCAATTGCGGCGGGGTGGGGTGTGGAAGATAGAATGTAGACAAATCCTACCCCTAACCCAAGATAAACCCGATAGTAGGGAAACAAATGTAACCAAATTAAAAATAATAATTCAGAAATATCCACCACATAGATATCTAGAGAGATTCAACACAACTTATTTCAGTTACATATAAATAAGTGTTACCCTCAAAACTGGTTAAATTCTTTAGTTTGATCAATTGTTTTTCCTCACTCTCAAGTTCCATAGTTTGAAGTTGGAGAACCGACACAAATTGACCTAGTGGTAAGGCACTTAAACTCGTAATAATTACTGTTAAAACCTCATTAGATGAGTTGAGAAAAACTCATCAGTTTTAGTTCAAAATTGGACGTTATTGCCAGGAATATTGTTTGAACTGAAATACTAGGGGTTTAAGCACTCTTAAATTTGCCACCATTGCTTTTAAGTTTTAACCAATTTTATCGAGTCATTAACTTATAATTCCAAAATGCTTGAATGGGACAAGTATAGAATTTGTAAATTTATACGAGTACATTTAATATGTTTAAAATTTATATGTCTATAATTTCTGTAGAATTTATGCCTGCTAGCTGGAGAACTTTAAGAATGCATGCTTCAAGTAGACAACGTTCTTCACTTTTTTTTTTTAATAAAAAAATAAAAAAATAAACAAGTGGGTCAATTTTTTTTTTTTTTTTTTTTGATTAACCTGGGTTACGATAATGAAAAATTATGTTAAAAGAAAAGTGTTCATACATGGCATATGTTTTTGAAAAATTATGTTAAAAGAAAGGGTAAATTGCAAATTTGGTCCTCAAAGTAACACGAATATGTAAGGATCACACCGAGATGATTTTTATTGCAAAAAAATATTAATGTTTACGTTTCTTGCAAAAAAGCAACCTAGGGCTACTTTTTGCTAAATTCCGTTATTTATCTCGTTAAGTGCCTCGTCACTGAGGGTATTATTGTCATTTCACAGGCGTCTCAATCTTTCCCGCCAAATATACTTCAAGGACAATATATGCGATGTGTAATACTTCATTTATGTCATTTTTAATTTGCTTATACTGGTAGGTTTATGATAAACAGAGTATTATGGTTTTGATTAGGCCGTTAGAATAGGAAATGTAGTCAATTCAATAGAGTTGTAGTGACAATGTGAAATATAGGAGTGTTTGGCATAGTAGTTGTAGTAGCTCTTTCGTAGGAGTGTTTGACATAACAACTGTGTTGGTTATGTTGAGACTGTGGGAGTCTTTGGCATAGCAGCTGTAGTAGCTCTCGTCTTGATGTTCATAGTGTGTTACTTTAATTGACTTTTAATGTTTGAATTCAAATGGTGGCAGGTTTAATAGGTTATTAGGATGAAGTTGTGTTCAAAATGCACAGTAATGGATTATTTGATTTTGCTCAATTGAGATGGGTAGGTTTGTGTGAACTTGTGAGAAATTAATACTACTTTACCTATCTCACACAATGAAAGTCAAATGGGTGTATTTTAAATTAGACTTCCACTATTTGCCTGCACAAAAGGTGTTGGTTTAATGGACATAAATTAGTAGATGTGTGTTAGGATCGAATTCGAGACCACGGGATTGCACACTTTACATATGAGAATTAAAGTTATAATAATTAAATGTAAAATGTTATATTTAGTTATTATTTACACAAAACGTATAACGAACGTTAAGTAATTAAACGTAATGGACTAA
Organism: Chrysanthemum makinoi; assembly: GCA_910596185.1. Lineage (NCBI taxonomy): Eukaryota > Viridiplantae > Streptophyta > Magnoliopsida > Asterales > Asteraceae > Chrysanthemum > Chrysanthemum makinoi. Next base: position 11,045,530 of record OU343224.1, read on the forward strand.
CGGTCGTTAAATGTTAAAGGAAAGACTAAATATGAAATTAAATGTCAAGTAGGTTCTAGAAACTTTATGGGTTTCCATAACTGATTGGAGGGAGGTTTCCATAACCAAATTTAACCCTAATTTGGACACTAAGTTTCTTTGGGTATATATACAAGGCTTAGGGTCTTTGTAAATTAACTATGGTACACCTAAACCTAAAACCTAAAACCTAAAACCTAAAACCTAAACTTGTTTGTGTGTTTTTCTTATTCCAAACGATTGTGATATATCCCGGATCGATCACTTTTATTTTTCCTAAACAAAAGTTTTGTGTTATTAAAACTAGCATTACTTTAATTTGTTATAGTACGTGTGTACAAGAACGTGGTACTTACACATTATTGTAAGTATCTTGGACAGAATTGCAAAAACGGTAAGGGGCAATTCTTATAATTCTATAAACCCTAATTAGGGTTCATCTCAATTGCTAGTTTGGGAATTGATTCTTGTTGGGCTAGAATCAAAAGGTATGTATACTTTATGTTTGTTTTAATTAATTATTCATTATACGTTCTGTTAATACAAATATCGTCATTAAACGTTATTTATATTTTTGATCTTTACCTAAGTTTTGTTAACGACAAAAGTAAATTTAATTTTCATAAAGCTTAAAGCTTGTCAAGTTTAATAAATATCAAAACAAGCTTTTTCAAACAATATCTTCATCACTCAAGCATTTACATTTGAGATTAGTCATATCTTAATATGACTCCAACCATTATGTATGATAATAGTTTTAGAATGTTTTAGTTTCTTAAAACCAAACATTACTTAAGTACTTGCATATTTCTAAGAATAGAAATACAACATATGACATCATGTGATGCATCATGGAAATCATTGAAAGATTTCATTAGATATTTTGTGTAGATTTGTACTCTTCATATCTTACACAATCTTGCATAGATATGGTTGACTTTGGCAAGATATTGAAATCTTGGCTGGGACCGGCACCAAAATCTATAACGGACGGAACCCTTTCAGGGGTCCACCGTCCGTGGTGCCTCGATGGTTTTGGCTATAAATAGCAAAGCCAAACCAAGTAGTTTTTATCCCTTTCTATCATACTCTCTTACATATCTTCTCTCTAACCTTTCTAACTCAGTTTCATATCATATTAGTGATCTCTTTTGTAGCAAAGAAGATCAAGTCACATTCAAGCTTCAAACGAGAAGTTGGAAGTCTTGTTTGTTTAGTGTTGTATGATCTTGTGTTGATTCATACTTCATTGTTGTATTAAACCATCATAATCTTGTGAGTGTGAGTGGTTAGTATATTAGTCCTCAAAATACATTGTGTGTGGGAGTGGTTGTACCCTTGGAAAGAACTCGACATCTAGCTTAGTGTCGGAAATAGTGTAGGCGAAGTGTAAAGGTTTTCTCCGCCGGTGAAAGGAGCTTGTTGACTAGTGAAGTTAAACTCGAGTGAGACTCGGGGAGAGGAGTAGGGCAAGGAAAAAGAGTCCTTGTAGACCGAACCACTATAAACAACTTGTTGTGGTTTGATCATTTCTTTCCTTATTTACTCTTTACATATTGCTTGCATATTTCATTAACATATCTAAGATCAATATCAATTGATCTTTCAATAAGTTTCAAAACAAAGTTTTTAATTGGTAAACTATTCATACCTCCTTCTAGTTTTCTACAATTGGTACCAGAGTCTTGTTGCTCAAGAATTTCTAAAATAATTTGTATTTTTTTAAACTTGAAACGATCCATGGATTCTGAAAACTTTAAAGAAGGACAATCTATGCAAAGACCACCACTCTTTGAAACCAATGGATTTATCTATTGGAAAAACGGTTTTGAAACATATGTAAAATCAAAAGATATAGATCTTTGGTTTGTTATTGTTAAAGGGATTTTAGTTCTACAACAAAGGATATTTCTGTTGATGAACAAAAGAAATTAGTTGCTAAAAATAATGAAGCTAAAATGATGCTTTATAATGCTTTACCTAGAAAAGAATATGAAAGAATTTTTATGTGTGAAACCGCCAAAGATATTTGGGAATCTTTCATTGTTACACATCAAGGTAATTCACAAGTCAAGGATAACAAAATTGATCTTCTTGTTCAACAATATGAACAATTTGTTATCCCTGAAGATGAAACCATTGATTGTGGCTTTGCTCGCTTTAATACTATTATTACATCACTTAAAGCACTTGATGAATCTTTTCGTAGTAAGAACTTTGTCAGGAAATTTCTTAGCGCACTCCATCCCAAATGGAGAGCTAAAGTGACCGCTATTGAAGAATCAAAAGATCTCTCAAAAATGTCACTAGGCGAGCTAATCGGTAACCTCAAAGTACACGAAATGGTGATGGAGAAAGATTCGGAGATCATCAAAGGAAGAAGGAGAAGATCAAATCCGTTGCTCTAAAAGCAAAGGCGGAATCAAGTGATGATGACGAATCTTGCTCAGGTAGTGAAGATGAGGAGTATGCCATGGCCGTTAGAGATTTTAAGAAGTTCTTTAGAAGAAGAGGAAAGTTTGTAAGACAACCTCGAGAAGAAAATAAGCCATTCCGAAAAGATCGGGATGACAAAAGGGTAAAGGTGAAAGAAAGTGTTTTAGATGTGGTGATGCAAGTCATCTCATAGGAGAATGTCCCAAGCCACCTAAAAGCAAAACTCAACGAGCTTTTGTAAGTGGTGCTTGGAGTGATAGTGAAGACGATGAAGAATCAAGCAAGGAAGAGATCGCTCTAATGGCACATGAGTCAAGAGGTACTTTCCGACTATTCTTATTCTTCTATTGATGATGACACTTTGCAAAAACAATATAATCAATTGTGTGAGCTAAGTCTAAAAATCATAACTAAAAATAATTTTTTAAAAACCAAAAAGGAATATTTGGAAAATGAAGTTTATGAGTTAAAAGAAAAAGCAAAACGACTTGAAAAAGGAAAAGCAAATGACGATGGTTGTAAATCATGTCAAAAACTTAATCTTGAAATAGAAAAACTAAAGCTCACACAAGATGTTCTAATCGAACAAAATTCTAAATTTAAAAGGTTTAACAAAAACATCGCACTTGCCGATGAAATAGTTGAAATACATAAAACACCAGGAGATATGAATGGGCTAGGATTTAATGAAGTATTAATTCCAAAAAGTCAAAACAAAACGGCCGAAAAGGGCGAACAAGCTGTCAAAAGCTGGCTGCAGTATAGCACGGACGAACGGACCCAAAATAAGGGTTCCGTCCGTTGAACCAAATGGTGCGTGGGTACTTCAGAGACAAATGTTCGTGATACGGACCATAATGAATTTGTCAAAGTAACAAAGAAAACCAAGGATAGTGTTAAACTAAAACCAGTATTTACATCGAGGAGTAGGACTTGCTAAAAATGAATTTAGATTAAAAACTACTCAACAACGATATAAAACACCTTTTGCCAAACGCCCCTTTCCTAAGAGCAACCACAACGCACAACCCAACTACCAACACAACGGTTGGAATCAAAACTTTCCTAGACCATATCAAACTCAGTTACATGTCATGGAATCCTTACCCATCGTTTCCATACATGAATCAAATAAATGGTATGTTTAACCCAAACGGACCCATGAGATATTGGGGACCAAATGCTTGAGTTATTTGCTTCTTAGGTATGCTTGAAAGTTGGATTGGAACGTGATGAATGGATAAAAGATAGTGGATGCTCACGACACATGACGGGCAACAAAAGTCTATTCTCATCATATCAACAGTATGACGGAGGTAATGTCACTTTTGGTAGCAATCTCAAAAGCAAAATCATTGGCAAAGGTACGATCGCTCATAACTCCCTAACTATTGAAAATGTTGCTCATGTAGATAGGTTAGGATTTAATCTACTTAGTATTAGCCAAATTATGTGATAAAAAGTGTAAAGTACTATTTGATGAAAATGGTAGTAAAATACTAAAAGATGGTATCACCATAGCTAAAGGAGTTAGGAAAAATATCATATACGTCATGAAAATAGATAAAACATCTAATGACAAACTTTGCCTAACAACGTTAGATGATAGCTCATCTCTTTGGCATAGACGCTTAGGTCACGCTAATATGAGACTTATTCAAAACCTATCTTCAAAAGAGCTAGTTAGGAATTTACCAAAACTAAAATATGACCAACACTTTTGCGGCGCTTGCAAAATTGGTAAACAAACCCATAGTAGTCATAAATCTAAAAATTTGGTGTCCACATCTAAGTGTCTAGAATTATTGCATATGGACTTGTTGGGTCCATCCGCTATAAGAAGCTACGGAGGCAACTTATATACTTTGGTCATAGTAGATGATTACTCAAGATTTACTTGGACGTTGTTTTTGAAAACTAAAAATGAAGCTTTTGATAAATTTGAAATTCTTAGCAAGAAAATTCAAAATTAACTAGGTGTTAAAATTGTGTCGATCCGAACGGATCATGGTCGTGAATTTGACAACGAAACTCAATTTGGAAACTTTTGTGATACAAATGGTATAACACATAACTTTTCGGCTCCACGAACACCTCAATCAAATGGAGTGGTAGAACGTAAAAATAGAACAATTCAAGAAATGAGTAGAACAATGCTTAATGAACAAAACATTCCTCAAAAGTTTTGGTGTAACACAGTTGACACTTCTACATATATTTTAAATAGAGTCTTAATTCGTCATTTCCTAAACAAAACACCATATGAGCTTTATAAAGGTAAAAAGCCAACTTTAGGATATTTTAGAGTCTTTGGTTGTAAATGCTTTATTCTTAATACTAAAGATTATCTCACCAAGTTTGACCCAAAGTCTTATGAAGGTGTATTTCTTGGTTATTCTCAAACTAGTAAAGCTTACATTGTCCTAAACAAAGAAACAATGATAGTCGAGGAATCTTTGAACATAACATTCGATGAAAGTCCACCTCCCTCTAAGACATCACCTTTGGTAGATGATGACTTAGTTGAAAGTCAGATGATAGAAAGTCAAGAAATAATTAATAATAACAAGGAAGATGAACCATTAAATAAAGAAATTGTAAACATCAAAGAATCTAAAAGTCATCCTTTAGACAAGGTCATAGGACAACTTAATCAAAGAACCTTAAGGTCACAAGCCCAAAATCAAAGTAATTATTTTTGTTTTGTATCCACCATTGAACCGAAAAACATAAATGAATCAATAAAAGATGAATCATGGGTAATTGCCATGCAAGAAGAGTTAAACCAATTCGTTAGAAATGATGTTTGGAAATTAGTTCCAAAACCTAAAGATCAAACTATAATTGGAACAAAATGGGTTTTTCGAAATAAAATGGATGAAAATGGTGTAGTATCTAGAAAAAAAGCTAGGCTTGTTGCACAAGGTTATAATCAACAAGAGGGGATTGATTATGATGAAACTTATGCACCGGTAGCTAGATTAGAATATATTAGAATATTACTTGCTTATGCATGTGATTATGACTTTAGATTATTTCAAATAGATGTTAAAAGTGCTTTTCTTAATGGGTTTATTAACGAAGAAGTGTATGTTGCTCAACCTCCCGGTTTTACCGACTTTGAGAAACCACATCATGTCTTCAAACTCAAGAAAGCATTATACGGTCTTAAGCAAGCACCAAAAGCTTGGTACGACCGACTTAAGACTTTTCTTATTGATAACAAATACACTATGGGATTAGTAGATAATACTCTTTTTACCAAGAAAAAGGAATCACATATTATCATTGTTCAAATATACGTTGATGACATTATATTCGGATCAACTTGTCAAGAACTATGTGATGATTTCTCTAAAATCATGCACGGCGAGTTTGAAATGAGTATGATGGGTGAATTAAATTTCTTTCTAGGACTTCAAATTAAACAACTAGAAGATGGCATATTTTTTAACCAATCTAAATATATAAAAGACATGCTTAAGAAATGTGGTCTTGAAGATTCCAAACCAACTAAAACACCCATGTCCTCGGACACTAAACTCACCAAGGACGAAGAAGGTGAATCCGTAGATAACACTAAATATAGAGGAATGATTGGTAGCCTAATCTATCTTACGGCTAGTAGACTCGACATTATGTTTAGTGTTTGTCTATGTGCTCGCTTTCAAGAAAACCCAAAGGCATCACACTTAGAAGCCTTAAAAAGGATTTTTAGATATATTAAGGGAACAACGTGTTTAGGATTATGGTATCCCAAAGGAACGGGTGTAGAAACCATAGTGTATGCCGACTTGGATCATGCCGGTGATTATGTCGATAGAAAAAGTACAAGTGGTATTTGTACTTTTGTTGGACATTGTCTCACCTCATGGTTTGCAAAGCAGCAAACGGCTTTAGCCATCTCAACTACTGGCAGAATGCGTCTCAACCGAAAAAGCATGTCAACAAGCTCTTTGGATGAAGCAAGCTCTCGTAGATTACGGAATTCATCTCAACGACATTGTAATACTTTGCGAAAACAAAGGAGCCATCGATCTCAACAAGAATCCCGTTCAACATGCTCGTACAAAGCATATTGAAATCCGTCATCACTTTCTTCGCGACAATGTTCAAAAAGGAAACATCTCAATCGAGAAAGTATCCTCCGAAGACAACATTGCCGACATCTTAACTAAGCATCTTAAACGAGAACCTTTGAATCTTCTTAGACTTGGTTTAGGGTTAATGGAACCAAACATGTAGGATAAACATAGCCCAAAACATTAGAATAGTCAAAACAAAACAATTTTGTTTTGTATACGCTCTTGTAGCCACGACACCAAACGACAACACGGACGGAACCAAAATTTGGTACCGTCGGTCCGTGGTGTCTACGAAGCAAAACCGCTACGTACAAAACATCTTCTTCCTCAAAACCCACTTTACCAAAACGTGTAAACATTAAACCAAGCTCATTATTGACACCTTCCCACTCACTAACCACTGAAGATAACATCATTGTAAGTATCCTAACTACATTTTATCTCTTAATTCTGGGTCTAGGATTCTTATTTATGCACAAAACCATTACAAATCATTACATGGGGTTTTATGTATGCTTTTATACTAAATATGAATTCAATTGGTAAATTGCATAACTAGTCATTGAAATTAGGTACTACATTATCATATTGCATAAACAAATCATGCTTCCCACTAATCAATAGATAATGACTATAAGGCCTTATTCAAATAACAAAACACCCCATGTCAAAATTTTTGAAAAGCTTCTCACTTGTAGGAAAACAATTTTTTCATTGTTAATACAAATAGAAACGTTAGACTTTCATCACTTGCATGCTCTTGAATACTAAAGGTATTGCATAACTAATATGCATTCCCGGGTATATTCAAATGAAGCCACATTGAATTAGGAGCATTTGGGTTATCTCATGGTATTTGCCAAACACCCCACTAAAACCATTTTTGTGCATAAAATGAGTCGAGATAACCGCAACTCCAAATCGTTTTCATATAGGCACACACTAGAACCAAAACGTTAAAGTGTAGTCTCATTTTTTAACATATTAATTCTTGCTCTTAGGAATAACCATGGTAGCCGCAAGATTCTATGATCACAAGGACACCCTTGCCTACATTCCCAAACATCACAAAACCAAAGGACTTTCCAAGGAACAAGTAGAAATCTTTAAGAGTCTAGAATCAAGGTATTTCCATGAGGGTAGAACCATTCACCCATATTTCCTTGAAAATACCAATCTCTGTGAAGAACTAGCCGCCATTCAATTCGATTGTCTTCTTGACATCGATGAACCAATTTGTCCTAGGTTTGTGTTAGAATTCTATGCTAGTGTGACCGGATTTAGTGATGAAGACGATGATGAATTTTGTCTTAGGTTTAAAATCAATCAAAACGACTACACCATCACCTTAGCCAACTTTGCTCAATTGCTAGGAATTCCCAACCAAGGGACTTGTGTCTACTCGGATAAGTGGTCACTCACCGTTCTTGATGCAATCAATGACCGCACTGCTCCCTACCAAACCCGTTTGACCGATAAGGATTTTATCCGTGAACACCTATTTAACCCAAGGGGTGATACAACCCGATTACCGAAAGGAAAGGAGGTAAACCGAGATCCATATGGAATGGAGCTAAATGAACTTAAGCCGAATTTAAGAAATGGGAGGAGCTACTTAGAGCCAACGTCATTAGCACCATAGGAAATAGGGGATCACATCAACGTTTGCCTTTGTCACATGCTCTACAACTTGTCCACCCGTCAACCATTCAATTTAGCTTACTACATCGCTAGGAGAATGATTGATATTCCAACTCAAGGATCGGTTGCTCTTCCATACGGGATGCTTCTCACCCGTCTCTATAGAAACTTTGCACCAATTCCACCAAGCCCAAAAGGGATGCACCTTCACTATGAGCTCATCCCTCACATCTTTGTACCTTTGAGTGATGCACGAGTTGCTAAGACAAAAGGCAAGAGATCAAAACCTCCAACTCCATCATCATCATCATCATCAAATAGCTCCGAGGATGGTCTTCCAAGCTCTCATCTTCCACCTTATGAGTATTATGCGTCTCTTCCCGAGATCGAGAATGAATTAGCGGAGTTCAAGCAAACTAAAGGAATGTTCAAGTGCATTGGTAGGATGATGAGCAAGATCTACAAGAAGTTGGACAAGTGAGGGTCCATTAAGGAGTGTTTGGAACAATACATTATCGTCAATGTTTGATACAATTTAGTTGTTTTTATTGTTTAGGATGCTAATATAACTTAAAACGATGTTGTATGCTAACAATCTTATGCAGGGGGATAGCACAAGTATGCTAGCAAATTTTACCCATTTTCACTATAATGTGAAAATCACTAGGCCTTGCTCAAAATCTATGCTCCACTATGTTTGTACATGTGTTATTTACTTTTTCTAACTAGAAATGTTTAGTGTCACATGTTTTGAGAAAAATTTCAGGTTTCGGAAAGGTCCCCGACACCTAAAAATACACTCTGTGAAGTTTTCTGCACTGCACGGATCAAACGGCACCAACGTTTTGGTACCGTCTGTTATGATAAATGGTACCGTCATACCTGTACAGGCGGACCAGACGGCACCCTTTTTAGGGGTCCGTCCGTGTAAAATTTTGGTGCCGTGGATCCTCCAGGTAACTTTCTGAATTTCGATTCTTTCGTCATTCCAAATTACCATTCAATGCTTATAGGTCAATCTTAACTAGTTTATACCCTTATTAGAACTAGTATAATTCACTTAGGCATATAAGAAATCCATTTCCCACCAAAATTCAAAAATTTGAAAAATTCACCCAAGGAGCCCTTTGGCATAAAGGAAGGAACCAAATTTTTGGTACCTTGAAATCCGTGGGTAATCTGATTGTTAGGAAATTCCACTCATTAGAACTCATTTATTGCAAATCTTTGCTTCTTCACTCCATCTCTCTTATATGGCTTGACTTGGGTGATATGAATAGCATTTAACCCACTTCCAAATCATTAGGAACCTCATCCCTTCTATGGTTTAACATCAAATCAAACACATTTCTCCGTAATTTTTCACTTCTATAAATTGAGTGGTTTTACCATGATCATCCTCACACCTTCTTCATTCTTACCATCATCTAGCAAAGAAAAACACAAGTCAAAATGACAAAATCCTCTCCTAAACCTTGCAAGAAAACCGCTAGAAATAGCGTGAGGCCTTGTTGCTTCGTAAACTTGAGCTCCTCATCCGAGTCTTCTCCACTCACAATCTCATCCCCCATCCGAGATGATACAAGCCTCACTTTGGCTACTCCTACTCAATCACCCATTGTGATCACCACTCCACCACCTACAAAAACACCAACTTCACCTCCACCGGCACCCATCCAAACATCCAAAACACCCTCACCACCTTCACCACCAAAGTCTCCAACTCTCATTCCTTTGGAGTTATTTTCAACACCACCCACTTCTCCAAATCCTTTCTTGGAGGACTTGGATGACTTGCCTCCTAGGCCAAATCATCCACCACCATTGCCATCCTTTGGCACAATTGAGCGGATTTCTCATGAGTCACCTAGGCCATCTTTTAACCCAAACGCCCCATTAGGGCCAAAACCTCTTCTCTTCCACCCCATTCACAAAGACATTCATGGTCCTTTGTATGGGGACCAACCACTCCCCACATCAATGTCCCCTCACATAGAGGACATTGAGGAGTGCATGTGGGATGCTAATCCCACAAGAGAGGAGATTCAAGTGGAACTCTACAACCTCCACCAATTCAAAGGCATGGTGGATTCTCACCTAAGTGAGACTATGCAAATGCAAAATGCTTTGCTAGCCTCCATCATGACCACCCCAAACATTCCCACAAACACCAACACATCTACCATTCCACCGCCACAACCTCACCAAACATACTACCCTCCTAGGCATGGTTGCTCAACTTGTGAGCAAACCGCCCAAACCATTGATAGGACACGGGTTATGGTCCATGACTTCCAAGAGGAAATGAGGTTCATCCTCAATCACATCCATGAGCGCCTCAACGCTCTTTCTCATCCACCATCTCATTAGAATGGTCATAAATTAGCATTTCTAAGTTTTTCTTTTCTTAGGATTATTTTTTTTCTTGTACTAAAACACATCATTGTGTTCTCTTTTCATGATTCTTATTCATGAAAAATTTTAACTAATGAATGGTGTTTTCTATATTGTTGGTGCCTTACATAGTGTTTGGAAATGCTTGTGAATGATCATTATTACTAACATTTTTTTTGTAGCTTTATTTTCACAATCCATGTATCTTCCCATTAAGCACCCAATTTATGGGGAGCTTTGATCAAGGGGGAGATAATGGCTCTGGCTCATTACATTCCGCATTGCCTCTTTTTTTTGTTGAGACAAAAACGGGGAGAAATTATAGAACTTGTTTATATTTGACTTTTCTGAAAAAGTCAAACATGATACTTCATTGGTAATATTTGACTTTTCTGAAAAAGTCAACTGCATACTTTGACTTTCTGAAAAAGTCAACATCATGCATCAACTAGTGAATACTTTGACTTTCTGAAAAAGTCAAACATCATACACTTGCATTATCAATTCCTTTTCAAGTTCTAAAACTAATATTTTTATAGCTCTTGCACAATCTTTATATCTTTTATAAAAATAAAATTTATATTTTGTCCTCAACAAAAAGGGGGAGATTGTTAATACAAATATCATCATTAAACGTTATTTATATTTTTGATCTTTACCTAAGTTTTGTTAACGACAAAAGTAAATTTAATTTTCATAAAGCTTAAAGCTTGTCAAGTTTAATAAATATTAAAACAAGCTTTTTCAAACAATATCTTCATCACTCAAGCATTTACATTTGAGATTAGTCATATCTTAATATGACTCCAACCATTATGTATGATAGTAGTTTTAGAATGTTTTAGTTTCTTAAAACCAAACATTACTTAAGTACTTGCATATTTCTAAAAATAGAAATACAACATATGACATCATGTGATGCATCATGGAAATCATTGGAATATTTTATTAGATATTTTGTGTAGATTTGTACTCTTCATATCTTACACAATCTTGCATAGATATGGTTGACTTTGGCAAGATATTGAAATCTTGCTGTCAGACCCGGCGGCACCAAAATCTATAACGGACGAAACCCTTTCAAGGGGTCCGCCGTCCGTGGTGCCTGCTGATGGTTTTGGCTATAAATAGCAAAGCCAAACCAAGTAGTTTTTTATCCCTTTCTATCATACTCTCTTACATATCTTCTCTCTAACCTTTCTAACTCAGTTTCATATCATATTAGTGATCTCTTTTGTAGCAAAGAAGATCAAGTCACATTCAAGCTTCAAACGAGAAGTTGAAAGTCTTGTTTGTTTAGTGTTGTATGATCTTGTGTTGATTCATACTTCATTGTTGTATTAAACCATCATAATCTTGTGAGTGTGAGTGTGAGTGGTTAGTATTTTAGTCCTCAAAATACATTGTGTGTGGGAGTGGTTGTACCCTTGGAAAGAACTCGACATCTAGCTTAGTGCCGGAAATAGTGTAAGCGAAGTGTAAAGGTTTTCTCCGCCGGTGAAAAGAGCTTGTTGACTAGTGAAGTTAAACTCTCGAGTGAGAGACTCGGGGAGTGGAGTAGGGCAAGGAAAAAGAGTCCTTGTAGACCGAACCACTATAAACAACTTGTTGTGGTTTGATCATTTCTTTCCTTATTTACTCTTTACATATTGCTTGCATATTTCATTAACATATCTAAGATCATTATCAATTGATCTTTCAATAAGTTTCAAAACAAAGTTTTTAATTGGTAAACTATTCAACCCCCCTTCTAGTTTTCTACACGTTCCTATACGCTTCCGCATATGTACGTACTTGATGTTTATAGTTATATAATTCCAACAGTGGCATCTAGGGGTGAGCAAAACCGCCCGAGACCCGACAACCGAACCGATACCGACACAGCCCGATCATCCCGATCCCGACTAGAAGCTTATCGGGTCGGGCCTCGGTTCACCATTTCAGCCATTTCGGGTTTCGGGTCGGGACGGGGCGGGTCGGGACGAGCCAAAAACCGAAAAAAACAAGCCAAACAAGCCCGAAACCGAGCATACCGAACCCGATTATCTCGAACCGACTTACCCGACTACTTCTCGGGTTCGGATTCGGTTTAGAAATTGGAAGACTTTCGGGATCGGGCCTTGTCGGGACGGGTCTGGTCGAGTCGGGATCCGGCCCGATGCTCAGCCCTAGTGGCATCACGAGCTTTGTTTAGTGAGTAATTAATTACTAAACTCGTAAAAAACGGATATTGTATTGTGTTTGATATGATTAATTCTGTGGTTTTTGGTTATTGTTTGAAACCCTAATTCTAGGGTTAGGGCTTTTGCCCTAATTGGGTTTTTTTTTTTTTTTATTTTTTTTTAAAGAAAAATTTATATATGTCAACCCATAAATTTTTTTTAGTCGACTCTTAATTTTTTTAGGGTTTATAAAAATTGTTTTGTTAATTAATAACTAAACCTAGAATTGTATATATGTTACGTGAATTAATTCGTGAATAATTGTTATGTGTCATGGAATTGTATGCGATCTTGTGACTTAATTGAATAAGTGTTATGTTATATCCATGATGAGACATGCATGTTCGTCATGGATTATTGCATGAATTATTAATTGTTAAGTTATTTATCACATGTATGATTTTGATAATTCTTGAATTGGGGAAGACTCCTATATATATTAATGAATCAATTATGTGCAATTTGGTATATGTTTGACTATGGCTTACGCAATTGATTCGTCGATGTATGTGGCTCACTTCCTTTTGCAAGTGAAAGCCCTGGTTAATATATACGTTATTTAACCTAGAATCGATTATTAATAGGTTTAATCAAATAAGTTGCATGTGGCTACTTGTTTACGCATATTAATTGTTAGTTATGTGCGCATTGTTTTAGTTGTTTATTTTTTATTTGTTACTTGTTTGTTTATTATGTTTGGCAAGTTTTAAGCAAAGGGTAATTTTATGAATAGAAAAATAAATTGGACTAAACAATTATGAAATTTGATTTATTTTTGAAGAGTTAAATTTTCAATAGTTTAATTGAGTGATGAATTTGTACCAAATAGTAAGAACGGCTCACCCAATTTTGACAAACTATAAGAGAGGTATAAGGAGGGAAGCGCATTAAATTATGACCCGAAAGAAGGAGGTTTAATGCTTTGCGCTGACCAAATTCTCCGCTTCTTTGTGCGTCAAATTGGAGTTACCAAGTAGGCTATTTTATGTACAAAATCATCTTAAGGGCGAATTAGCTTTAATTCAATGTGCCACTTTGTGGTAATTATCCAAAACACTAAGTCCTTAGACTTATGCAAAAGTACGGTATAATGGATGATAATTAAAGGTAAATTCCTTGATTGGTGAAACCAATACCTCAATTAAAACTTTGTTAATTTAATCTTTATGAATTGGTTAATAAAAATGTTTTTATTAAAATTTATGCTACAAGATGAATGCATGACATCTTTGCACATATTTGATTTGACACTATTAATACAAACTAGTAACCTTTAAATTAAGTTTGTGCCATCTAATTAAAAGAACACTTGAAGTTGCAATTTACGTCATGTGGGAACTTGGCGAGATTGTGATGGAAACGTAAATCTTCATGTTGAGTTAGACCTCAACTGGACACATTTGCAGTTTTTTAAATTAGAAGACTTAAATTGAGTAGTAAGTGAGAACTGGACTCAAGGCACAAGATGGGGAAAACATGTTTACATTTGCAAAGCTGTTGGTAATGTAAATCCCATAATGATCTAGAAATTGGAAAAGGTTTTCCAGTTATTGTTCGACAGAGTACCTTATTATGTGCTTTCGTTACTAGCAGATCAACTGATGTAATGGAACTATGATAATTTAGATCCTAGTTTTTGAGAAAATTCTATGGTTATATGAATATTACCTTGGGTATTTTATTTTCTTGAAAAGTTTAATTATCGAAAATACTAATATTGAATTTTGCTGATTCTTTAAATGTATTAATGCAACATTAAACCGTAAACATGGGTTATTCTTGTATTGGTAAATTGATCTACACATGTAAGGGTTTTTGGTAGAATCAACTTTACTAAAAGAATAAACCTAGTCTTCTTTTTATGAGAAAAGACTAAGATTCAATCCTATTCCTTTTCATGAATGAGAAAGGAATGATAGGAAAATTAGAATTGTCTAAATTCTACATACATAACTAATAAGCAAACTTTAATTGTTAAGAAAATTGCACATTTTTTGAGTTATTAAATTATAAGCTAGACTAATTTACGGCAAAATTGGTAAAAGACAAACTAATATATTTTATCTAGTTGTCGTGCTTTGACCATTTACAGGTACTACATTCAATTGTTGGAATGGTAGACCTCTTAAGGAAGAAATTGCATGCTCAAATTTTCAAGTTAATGGCATTAATGGATACTCCATCATCTACATAGTAGAATACACTCTTTTAGTACATAAGTAATTGTTATCTATGGACTTTCTTAAAGGTGTTGGGAAGTAAATAGCACACTATTTTCTTTTACTGGTTAATGAAACACTTACCATGTTGTCAATCTAGTGGGAGCATTGTGTTCTTATTACTGAATACGGAATTATTGTAATGATGTCTAATTCATTGGGAGTTACAAGCTTTGTCATCTTGGTAGTAACCTACATTATCTCTAGAATGTCTTAAGATAATTACTTTCCATTTGTAGACACTTATGTTTTTAAGGATAGTCATGAACGTTTCCTTACTAGACAGTGACATTCTACATCTACTAGTTATGCTAATATCAATGACACAATCATATTAATCACATAAACAAATGTGTGTCGTGTTATTTATTTGCTATATGATGTTGTTCTATGCACAAGTGGGAGAAATATTTATTGTGTGCATGGTACAACACGTAAAAATATGATTTAATGGATTCTCTTGGCTGCAAGGTAAGAGACTAACGTTCTAATATGACTTGTATATATATAATACAAGAAACCCTTGGTGTTGCAATTTACGTTATGTGAGAGCTTAGCTAGATTGCAACAATAAGGTAAATCTCTATGTTACGTGAGACCGTATCTGGAATACATTTACAGTTTCTAAATTAGACAAGTATTTAGAACGTGTGTTAAGATGATATATAAGACTACTTCAAATTAAATATTTATGTATTATTGGAAGGACATAAATAAATGAAGTAATCTAATACTACTTCAATTTGTATATTTATGTATTTTTAGAATGACATAAATAAATGAAGAAATAATGTAGTCCTACATTATTATGGAGTAATAAATTAACTTGAATTACTATTGAAACCAAGAGGTAGTGTTCATAATTACTTTGGTTAAACATGTTTATGTTTCATTGTAAATATATAAACATGAAGTCTTTTAAAGCTTATAATAAAGTAAGACGTTAACTTATTATGTTTTTTTATTAAGACATATACAAGAAATCATTGAGTTGATCAATGATTTATAATGTATAATGGGATTGTAACATTTTATGTCTTCTTGATGAGACATGGACATGAAGTGACTTGATCAAAGAGTACTTGTGTTATAAAGCATGCAATTAGCTTGGAAAGTCTATTATACTATTAAGTTGACTTAGTAGGTAAATAGGTAAGCCAAAAGGAATATGTTTATCTTACATATTGTTAGATTTTCTTACAGTATTAATTCTAATGAAATACCACACGTTAATGGTATATTCAGTTAGGTGAATCAAACTCTATTTGATTTGTTTGATTCAAGATAACCATAACTTCTTTCTTAAAAGTAATCAAGGTTAGAAAATTGAGTATGAATTGAATATATTCAATCAGACTCCAACCTAGAAGATTAATAAAACACCATTTTACTACGGAATGTGATGAATCACATTAAGTTTTAAAATTGAAGATTCTGAATTTCTTAAACTACTTATGAATAGGTTATTAACAAACTAAAATCAGGAACTGTCAATGTGTATTTGTATTATCCAAAAAAGAGAACAATATATATTGTTGCTCTACTTGCTAAGTATATATAGATAGTCTATATATTACAAATGCAAGTGGGAGTTTGTTTTGTTTTGTTTGTTTTTTTTTGTTTTTTTTTTTTTTTTTTAATCTTGAAAGATAAAATTACAAGATACAAAATCTTCTAAAACACACTATTGAATATCATGATGAGGCTAAACATGTAAATGATAGACCTCAAGATGATGGAATTATCATTCATAGATGTCTTAGATATTTGATTGATATGCTGAAGAACATGAGTTACAGGATTATGGTAAACTTGATAAGCATTATGATGGATAACCAAATATTGAATTGGGTAAATTACTCATAGTATGAATGTTAAAGATGCTCTCCATAAAGATAATCAATTTTTGGAAACTTGGTTTATCTTAATGGTTAGACTAGATAATGAAGATGAGTTTCTTCAAAGAGAAGGAAAACCCTACCGGTTTAAATCTTTGTGTAGAAATCATATGTACAATATTGTACCCACATTTAATGCATGTCTTATAACACGATTATTAATCATACTTAAGCAATTAATTGTGATTAAATATTTTTTCATATGCAACATTAAATATATAAAGATGATTATTGTCATACTTATTTTCATTAATATGAAAAATGTCAATGAATATCAAAACTCTTTCTTAAGTGATTACTTGAGCGATGACGGTAAGTAATCGAAAGATTTTTTTTGAATTAATATAATCTTTAGAAGTGTACAAAGTGCAATAATCCATGAATGGATAAACGCATGCATCTATGAAATTATTCTTATATTTAATATTAAATCCTAGTTTTGATTTATAATTGGAATAAGATAAATTTTAAGTATTTCTGAAAGCTAGTGGGAGTATTATGTTAAGTTTCTTAAATCTTATATGTTGTATAACATATGGGAAGTAACATTCCATGTAAGTTAAATGTTAAGTCTTAGTTTGAAATGAAACTTCACTTGTAAGATTTAAGAATTAAAACATACAACCTTGGAATATGTGTTTATTGTTAATAAACATGTGCGGTAAAATAAATGATTCTAATAAAACATGATATATTATTTGGGAAATGGATACACATTTTTTGACAAGATAAAACATGAACGAAATCTAAGTTGGACATGTAGATTCATCATGTATATCATGTTGTGTATTAAAATTGTTGTATCATTCTTGAATGAGAGATGATTTGACAACATTGATATCTACTAAAAGTTATTGGATAACTTGTTTAATGAATATTCTAATAGAATTACACCCTCAGCCTGAAATTGTTTCTAGATTCTATGGATGAACAATATGTCAATTGTTGTGCAAATTGTCATCGGCTACAAACATTACACAATAGATATTAAAGTTTATGGAGTTTTAATGAGCATATTATTGTATGTATACAATGATGCTGGTTTTAATTGAGATGACACTCAATACTAGTCATGGTGAGATTTTATCCTTGTTAATGGCCATGTGAACTAGTTGTGCTATCTAAGAGTACAGTTGCATTATACATTAAAGAATAAGAATACTTTAAAACTTTAAAAATGTTTGAAGTTTAATTGTTATAAATTGGTGGTAGAGGATGTCACACACTTTATGATGTGGTAATATCAATATAGTTGAAATGCACACATACAAGAACTTAACTAATTGAATTCTCGAAATAAGTATTCTCAAAATTACGATATATCAAGTTGTTTGATTTATGCCTTGTCAACAAGTATGATTGTCATTATTTGAGGCATAATTTATCAGCTAGAATTTTCATGCATTGATCTATTTAGTATTTGGATAAGGGATCTTAAACAATTTTTATAATAAATCAAATACTTGGTATGTTTGATTTTATAATATATTGTATCCTATATTTGCATGCTTATTCCGTGAATAATTTATTTATTCTAAATCGTCCGTTGTCAGTTAATGATACAGGAGTATCACTAAACTAAGACAAATCTAAGTGATTTGGTAGAATATACTTAAAAGTATATTGATGAGTAGCATGCCAATTTCAGGTGATATTCAAAGAATTTGAATATAGGACTTATCCCAACTACATGATTTTACTTTATGAATACTGTTATTAAGTAAATCATGAATAGTTATCCTCAGACTTGAGATACCAGATAAGTGTCATGAATGTAGTGCACTTCTGTGGAACAACTTAACGCTAAACGTAACTGGTAGTCATAAGGGTTGTTTTCAGAAGTGTTGCAAAGTTTGAGAGTTATTCTTGTAGTCAAGATATAATTTGTTCATTCAAATTTATTTTGTAGTTTAATACTGCTAGGCCCCTCATAGGGTTGACAATATGTTTGTGTGGCCACACCCAAGATCTCCCCTGAATATGTACAGAAGATTTGGTAATCTTGCTCAATCACTAATAACGAGAAACAAAATAGTTGAATAAATAGTGACTTAGATCCATATCTTTATTTAACATGGTATTAGAAACAAAAGGATAATAATAGTGATAAATCATTAAAAGGTTTTCAAGGAGACCTTACTCGAGTTGTACCAGAGGCATCGGCGTGTTGCTAGACGCTAACCGATGTGATCACACTATTAAGATATGTCCAAGTGGGAGCTGTTGGTTTAATGGACATAAATTAGTAGAGTGTGTTAGGATCGAACTCAAGACCACGGGATTGCACACTTTACGTATGAGAATTGAAGTTATAATAAATAAATGTAAAATGTTATAGTTAGTTATTATTTACATAAAACGTATAACAAACGTTAAGTAATTAAACGCAATAGACTAACGGTCGTTAAATGTTAAAGGAAGGACTAAATATGAAATTAGATGTCAAGTAAGTTCTAGAAACTCTATGGGTTTCCATAACCGATTGGATACTACTGGTATACTCAATAAACATCAAAGATGAATGCTTATTTTCCTAAAGATCCAGGGACGAACCTCACATTTTTTAGGTGGAATTTGAGTGGTAAGGGTTTTTGTGCTAGTCATATAACTCATATCCATGAGACGCTTTATTAAAACTAAAGTTTTTCTCATAAGTGTCGTAAAAAATTAAAACTTTGGTGCTAAAATTACCCTACAAATATTATTTTCAATTTATTACACTATTACTAATGACAAGATAAATATCAAGTGGGCAAATAGTTTCTATGGTATCCATTTTTTCCATCCCTACACTTAAACTGAACATTGTCCGCAATGTTCCTCGAAAGTATCAAAGTTACGATAATGGAAAGTAAATAAAAGAGAAAGAAACTAGTGCTCCCCTAATTAACTTGGTATGATTGGTGTAGAATCAAAGTTAAATCCTCCTCCAAGAAGAATAAATAAATCATAAATGTTTCTTCAATTGTGTATTTGCCTCTTCTTGTCCAATATAACCTGTAAATTCTAAGAAATGAACAAAAGACCTCGGGTAAATTTGGGGGTAAAACTATATATAATACGAATCTAAAATAGAAAGCGAGTAAGATATAATGCTTGCAAAATAGATGTTTGCAGGTTCCTGGAAAATTAAAAATTATGAAATTTTTTAGAAATTCAGTTTCGACAGAAAAACAAAAATCTGGAAAACTGTTTGCTACAGTGCCTGACACTGTCAGGTTATAGATCCTGACGCTATCGGGATTGAACTGACAAAATTATAAACTTTGTTTTCTGGAAAAATTCACTTCATAAGAACCTGGAAAATTACTGCAAAACAACAATTGTGACTTGAAACAAGCATGTGACTCAAACAAACACACACACATATATGCTCATCATGTATTGTTAATTTTATGTTCAATTTTGGTCTATTAAACATATGCGATCTTCCCTACACTTATCTTTTTCAAAATACCTTTATATGTGATTAAGACGAGGTTAAAAACAAAATAAGGCATTTTCACAATAGTATTCGAAACATGAAAATTAAAGAATAATGAGGAGGCATATATGACACACAAACAAATCAAACAAATAAACATGGGTTGCCTCCCAAGATTCAATTTTCTTTATTTACGAGTCTTGTATCTAGACTTAAAGTCATGCTCCCTACGTTACTTCACTACCATCCATTACATCCTCTCCATCTTTAATCTTAGTTTTGTATTCGGGTCCTAATTCTAGACACTCTTTATAAAACCCGGATATCTTTCTCATCACGTAATCAATACCTCTCTTCCTATCCTCATCATTCCTATAGTGTACCGATTATTTAAGTTCCTTTTCTAAGTTAGTCATCAATCGGAATTGTTCAATCTTATATGGCATTTGGTAAGCGATTTCGTTGGTCTCATTCTTAAATCTAACTATAGGTCGTGTGTCATTCCGGAGGTTTCCACGAATGGCTCTCTAAGAACTACATGGGATAAGTTAGGAGCTATTATAGAACTAATATCCTCAACAACCACCAAGTCCGTTAAATGAGTGAAGTTTCCTACTATTACATGTAATCCCTTGACTCTACCAACAAAATTACTTCTTCGCCAAATTTCGGGATCTTGTCTAGGTAGGAGTGGTCTCTTTCTTATCCAATTATAGTATGTCCTAGTCATAACGTTTATCGGAGACCTAAGATCAATGTCAGCTTTCCCTATGTGCACATGTCCTATATTGCATGGTATTTTTAGATTTGAAGGATTGCCATGTGCAATGATTGGGAATCTTCCTACATAGAACGGAGGAAGATTGTTCATTAAGTACTTATGGTAGGCTAGTTCCTCTTCCGTTGGAAACTTATTGAAGTAATCTTCCTCTACTTCTTCCAATTCCTTCTAGGATCATCCTTAATTTCTTCTTTAGGGGCCTTATTATCCTCAATTATCGGTTTCTTGATTTTCTTCCTTATTATCCCTATTTGGTGGCACTAGAGGGATAGTGTTAGCCTCGCTCTTTTATAAAGATAACGCCACTTACGTGAATTGGACTAGATGCGTAATAAGTTGCACCCGTAGGGACTACTTATGTAAACGGGGAAAAGTAATAGTTAGATGAGCCTATAAATACCCCTCATGACTCTCCATGAGGGGTGTGGTTAGTCATTGGGGTTTTTGTATTATTTTCTTATCAATAAAATATCTTTTGTTTCTCCTCCCTCTCTCTACTTTCTCTCACTAGAAAGATGATGTCTTTTATCTTCTTTCACCAACCAAGACCTCCCGAAACCACATGAATCTATAAGTTTTTCGATCCTAACAGATAGCATTGACTAAGTGAACATATTTTTATGAGGATGGATCCTTGATTTCTTTCCCTTTTTTGTAAATGTGCAAAACATTTACTAAGATCTTTTATTTTCACAATTGAGGGTTTTTCTACAATGGGAGGATTAATTGTAATAGCATTAACTCTCTTGATTGGCACGGTGCCAACTTGGTTGTTTATTGATTTTAACAGGTTATTAATCTTCCTATCCTTTTCGGCTTGTTGTTGGTTAAATTGATTCTTAAGTTTTTACAGTTGAGCCTCTTGAGATGTGATGAAGTTACGCATCATTCCCTCTAAGCCATGTTGGGAACCGTAGGAATTTTTGTTGGATGATTTGGAGTTTTGAGACCAAGTGAGGGGTGAAGAGTCATTAGTCGAGATGGTTTGAGTTCAACTCCAATTGAAATTAGGTTTGTTTTTTCATGCCTTATAGGCTTCATTGAAATTCCTAGGTTTGGGATTTGTATTAAACAATGTTCCTCCTGCTCCGTTGGTACGCGAGGATGCGTAGTCTAAAAAAGCTTTGATGAGTGCCTATTCACTCATCATTTTATACCCATTAAACTCGTAAAAATGACTAAAAATAACCAAATATATTAAATTATATTGCAAATATCCTTGGATTGTATTTTATGTCTTATAGGTACAAAAGGACTGAAAACGGAGCGAAAACGGACATTTTCGGATAAACTCGACAACGTTTGTGTATTTGATCAAGTAAAGACGAAGCCAAAGTCAACCCCGGAATTTAGCCTTGGAATGAGCATGGATAAATGAACCCAAAACCCTAATCACATTTAATGGGTCAACCCGACCCATTAACCTTAATCCTAAAAACCTTAACCTAATTAATCCTAAAAACCTAAATTATAACTAATCCTAATATTAAACCCGAATCCTAAACTGCACCTAAATAATCCATTATCCAATCCACTTAGCCCAATCCAACTTACCCTTTTATTTTAGCCCAAAAACCCTATACCCGGTTTTATCCCTAACCCAGGTCCAACCCCTAAAACCCCCAGGTCAAACAAGGAGTAAAATGGCGCCAAGAACTATTCATCATCCCTGTCCATTTCTCCCCTGTTCCACGGCAAACCAATATCACATGCTTCCAATTCCACCCTGGAAATCCCTTTTACTCCTATTTGTTGGAATCACTCCTAAACTAGATTACAAGTGTTAGTAATTAATATTTAATAGTTAGCTTAATTAGGCTTTTATGTTAGTATTAAAGGCAAGACTTATGTAGAAAGCCCATAAGCCTTGGCCCATATCTAATAAGGAAAGGAAGGGACTAGGAGTGTTGCCCTAGCTCCCTCTCCTATAAATAGCCTTGTAAACCTTCATTTGAAGGTTGGTTGTTCACTTTCACATTTATCCTAAGCATAAACTTTCTTTCATTTATACGCATAAGTGTGTGTGTGTTCATCCGATCTATTCTTTACCTCATTTCCTCATATTGATGAAAATGAGAAGTGTAGTATTACGGGGTAACTCAAACGTGTTAGGTTTGAGCACCGAGATCGTTCCGAACGAGGGTTGAATGGAATTTCCAACTCACGTCGCGATTATCGGGATTTGAATGTGTTAAAAAGGATTTTAGGGATTTCTAAACTACGGGGCAAGCAATAATAATAAAAGGCATATAAATCGACTAATCCTAAGGTGCAAACAAGTAATCTCAATTAAGTACGTAAATAGAACTAAAGACGCAAATTATTTTATGCTAAAAAAAACGTATTCTAAAATGCAAATTAATCTATTTTAACCCCTAAAAGTGATCTAATATTTCTCTACAACTAAAAATGTGATCTAAAAATTATCTAAAATTTAAAACTATATTTTTTTTGGTTTTTTGATTTTTGATTTTTTGAAAATAGCGAAATATATTTTTTTTGACTTTTTAATTTTTTTTAAGAGATTTTTCTTTTAAAAACTAATTTAACTAATTAAAGTTTAAACTAAGATTCAAATGGCAAACTACAACTAGTGACGATGAATATTAAGCTACAATATGACAATAAAAGACTTAACAAACATAAGAAGAATAATTAAACATAACGTTAAACTAAGATTCTAAGCTAAAAATGATAAAAAGTTAAGAGAATAAAACCCGGTGATTTATACGAGAGAAATAAAACCACCCGATCTTATAAGCACAAATTAATACAAAAGTTTACAACTTTATTAATCTTATCCACTAATTAGTAAGTAAAGTTTAAAACTTTATTCACTAACAAGCTTAAAAATTACTAAAGTCTCAAACTTTATGTATTAAAAATGCTTAATGACCCTTAAGCTCCGGCCTTAGCGGTAGAGATGAAGATAAACACAAAAAAAAATCAAAACTTTAAGGGTTAGCACAAATATATAAATATAAGATTTTTATAATAAAAAGCTAAAATAAAAGATAAACTAATCTTAATAAATCAAATCTTAACCACCAAACTCTCTCAAGGAGATATGTTTCCACAAAAACTAATTTGGTTATTAAGGTTAAGATTTAAAATATAAGATTTTTTTTTTAATAATAGAAAGGAAATAAATCAAGGAAAAATATCAAATGAACTCCGAAAATTCCAAATATTTTTTAGAAACATCAAAAAACTGATAGAAGCTCACAGAAAAGTTTTTAGAATTTTCGGAATTAAATAAGTATTTTTTTTCGATTTTTGTGTTTAAAATCGCAAATAAATCAAAATAAATAGTAAACTAGTTCAAAAAAAAATGAAAAATTCACACTATCTTAAGAAAACTATGAAAAGCTACCAGAAAATATAAAAATATTTTTTTTACGTTTTTTTCTATTTTTTTAAAATAAAATACGAAACAGTTTTTTAAAAGAAAAATAACAGAAACAGTTTTTGATTTTTTAAAAATACTAAAACAGCTCAGAAAAATACGAAAATTTTATGACGAAAATAAAATATATTTTTGGATTTTTTGTGAAAAGGACAAGATTTTTAGAGACTTTTTACTATTTTTAAGCTAAATAAAACAATAAAAACGTGAGCTTTAAAAAAAAAAAAAAAAAAAAAAAGACTAAATATTTATAAAAATATAAATATGATATGTTGAGCGTGTGCACGGAGCGTATAAAATACACTCACACAATCTTACTATAACTCAACTCTTCATGGCATATTTTTATAAAAAGTTTTATAAAAATAAAATGAAATAAAAAGGATTAAGAGATGAGAAGAATATAGAGATGCAAGAAATAAATAAAACTTTTATAAAACTAAAGAGCATAAAGATAAAATACAAGAGTTTGGGTACAAAATACAAATAAAGATGATAAAATGAGGTGAGGGAGGTGGGTATTTATAAACTCCCAAGTTACACTTTGACCCCTAATAATTTTTCATAAAAGCCTCTAAACTATTTAGATCTTGGCACAAATAAAACCCTCAAAACTTGGTCCCCAAGTTGAATTTTTCTCTTTCTTTTCTTTCTTCTAATTTTCTTTTTCTTCTCTTTCTTTTTCTTCTTAATTAATTAATTCTTCTTTTGGTCTTTAAATTTTTCTTCTCTTGTCTCGATGCTTCAAATAAAATTATCATTGGTCCCGTAACTTCGTGCTCCTTCCCTTCTCGTGCTCGTTTTTGTCCACTTGTCTTCTTTTTGTCCATTTTACAATATCCGTTACCTGCACATACATAAACACAAAAACACAAATATTTATGGCTTTAGGGGTTAGTTTTTGGTCTTTTTGGTCCGGTTTTGATAACGAAAAGGTATATGTTTTTACATATACCAAAATACCCCAGACGAGAAGATTGCCGTGTCCTCACGCAATGTAATCAACTCACGCTTCTAAAAACAAAGATTTCAATCTCTTTCTACTAAACCTATGAAAAGTAGCAAAGATTCCTCAAAAGAGATTAAGAAACCCTTATTTCTAAAAACGCCCCGTTTACCTTTTAATTCACATATAGATATTACGGTTAAGCACATTCCAATTATGAGTGACGGTTTGTTGAACTTTCATGTCGATCAATAACTCCAACATTTTTCAAACGACACGTTAGGATCACTAAGTAGGAAACACAACACAGCGTGAAGTGACCATACGGATAGAATACATCGTCCATGATTTTTCACAAGTCCCCAAACTAAGCGTAAAATCGAAATCATTGTTAAATATGACTTTAGATGCTAACACTACCCATGGAAGTTACTTGTGTAATTACCGTTTGCTCCCATTTTCCTATTTTCCTCTATTTATTTTATTTTTGTGAGAACTGAATTTCTTCAAGTTTCTCGTTTCGATAGGTTTTATTCCGATAAAGATATGAAGCTAAGTCGATAATTAGTTATCCATCTTCCCTCGAAAACCGTTGCACACAAGAATGAGGTCCACATCAAGGTCCTAATTTCACACGATTTAGGGAGAATATCTTTTTATGGCGACCGAGACAACTCATCTACGAGTCCAGAGACAGAGGCTTTATTTAGACATCTCCCGGATTCAAAGTTTGGCTTAACACTTATTTCAGCACATTTGCATTTTTGCAACTTAGGCCCTTGGTCTTTTCAACCACTAACTCAACGGGATTACCGTTTAATCAGAAGTCTTATTACGACTTTGGATTTTCCTCTGCCTTTTTAGAAGTCTATGACAACTTTTATGGCTTTGGATTTTTCAACTTTAATACATTTGGGCTTTATTTCATGTTAATTTTTGTGCCAAACTCCGAATCCTACGGCTTTTATAACAATAGAAACAATAGCAGCAAACTATCAGGAATCAGTTGTCTATTACACCGCAACACTGACAGTACCTTGATGTGTACCCAACTCTCATGGGCAAGGATTCTCTAAAGAAGAATAAAGAACTAACTATCGTCAAAAACTCAACATCTTTAATTATTATATCACAGATATGGGGTGAAACAATCTTGTGGGAACAAAAAGCCATAAGTACCTTCGATGGGCTCTAAAGAGAACCATCTACTCCACGCTTAGCATCTAAACTCATAAGTAACTCTATCATTCCTCGATCTCCGCAAATTTAAAATCCCAAATAATGAGATCCGCGGATGCTTAGCCGATAATTTTTAGATTATCTATGGTTAAGGGAACAAGCTAGGGCTCAACACGCCCGGTCAAGTCATAATTCTATTCCCACCCTTACCAGCGGAAAGTCAACAAGGTGTCAAAACATATATTAATTTAGCAAATGCTTCGTCTAATGAAATTAAGTCATGCATATTTAAAGTCACTCAGGGAAACTTGCAAATTCTTGGCCTTTTGAGCTAGAATTCGCATTTTATAGCTTCTTGTCTAAGAGACTAGCAAACTTTTCAATCAAAAAGACTTAACAAAAGCTTCAAAATTTTTAAATTTTTCACAATTTTTGCACATTTGTTTTTCAATTTCTAAGGAAAAACGGGGTTGCGAGAGTACACGGCAAAAAACAAGCAAGTGCGGTAAAATCAAATCGAAGATTACCCACCCCAGACTAAAATCAAACATTGTCCTCAATGTTTAAAGGTAAGGGTTCTCAACGTAAATCTAAAGCCATTGGTTAGTTATGCTAATAGATAAACGATAATCGATAAATATTTGGATATCAGATTTCCATAAGAGCGTCGATCATGAAACTCGAGCGGAGAAAAGACAAAGCTTCGAGCACGAGAGTCTTCATGTATTGAGAAAAATCCTGGACATAAACAACAACACGAAACACGAGAAATGGAAGAGGCGAACCTCCTCACGTCACTTATTAGAAAACATAAATAAGATAAAAGGATAAGCATGGGGTGCCTCCCACGAAGCGCTACTGTTTTTGGTCACCGAGTCGCTAGCCTGACTCGTCCCTGAATTCATTTGTCCTTGGGGAAACAAGCGGAAGGGATACCCGGATCAAAGATGGTATCCTCTCTCCGGAGGGAAAGAGAATGGGTGGGTTGGGAGGGGAAGAAAATGTCGGGCTCAAGCACATAAGGGATAACTTCTCCCAAACTCACATAAGGTATATCAAGAAAGAATGATCCATCATCCGGTGGTTTTGCGGGTGGACGACGGGATGACGGATCAAAGAGAAATGACTCCATAGAAGAAGAGAGTCCATGGTACAGAGAGGTGTATTTCAAAGGCTCAAACATGAAGGCATCCAAGAGAGGATCCTTTTTTCGGTTAACTTTTGTTTTAAGAATGTCCTCTCCGATGAGTATCCCAGGGTTAAAAATCTTGTCCTCGGAAAGGAACGAAATCAACGTATCATCTACGTGAAAATCCTCACGAGAAGAGGAATCACTCTCGGATAAAAAATAGTGTGGGACCTCAGTATCAATAAGCTCATCAGTCGAAATCTTCACTTTCTTATCTTTCTTCGGGTAGAATGGATCATCATATTCATTTTCTTCATTCTCGGAAAGAATCGAGTCGGTGGGAGCAAGTTCATCGGTGAACTTCTCGAAGTAAATCGACGGATCTTGATATAACAAATATTCAATTTCGCGTAAGTCGGCTCTAAAATCAAAGACGTCATCCTCACTTCCCGGTGGAAGAGGATCCATGCGAGCGAGTTCATCGGCGAAATCCTCGAGAAGTAAATCAATGGAAGAATCCTTGAGCTCGGGCTCCGAAGGATTAGTAGACGGCTTGACTTCTTTAATTTCATTTTCTTTCGGAGGGATATAAGAATCCCCGTAAAGCATTTTTTCAATTAAACGAATATCTCCCTCGATGTCGATGTCGGCATTATCAATTTCCGGTGAGACTGAATCACTTTTCAAATAAGCCTCAATTTCTTCCATGATAGAATCATCCTCCTCAGATTTAGTGAGGGAAGAGGAAGAATAAAAAATGATTTGTTTAGAAGAAAGTTCCATATTTTCAGAAGAAGGAGTGGGATTACCACTCAAAGAAAACTCGACGTTCTTAAGTTCAACACAACAAATAGAAAGCGGAGGTGGGACAAGTGGTGTGCTCTTAGAGCTAGCATTTTCCACCACTACCGTTGTAGACTCCTTTTCTAATTTCTTCTTTTGTTCAGCACGTATTGTTGATAAACTCTTAACCGTAAAACGTGAAAGGCTCGGATCAATTCTCGATGGTTTAGGCTCAACTTTTTGGACAACCGGAGGTTGGACGTTTTTGGTACTTCCGTTATTAGTAGGAAATCCCGGGTCCTTTGTCACCTCGGTGTCATTAATTTTGGCCACATCATATTGGTAGGTTAAAGATTTAGAAGTATGGTTAACGTTAAATGTAACGGATTCTTTTCCAACTCTTAAAGTGATATCTCCTTCATATACATCAATCAACGCATGGCTCGTACTTAAGAAGCATCTTCCGAGAATGATGGGCACTCGGGGGTCGGCATCAAAATCAACGACAACAAAATCCGCGGGGAAATCGAACGTCCCCACTTTAACAAAAACATCCTCGGTTATACCGATTGGTTTTGTCGTAGTACGGTCGGCTAGCTCGAGGGTCATACACGTTGGGGTAAGTGGGGGCAATGAAAGCTTTTCATAGATTGATTTCGGCATCAAATTAATACTCGCACCAAGATCGGCCAAGGCGGAGCACTGAATAATTCCATGAAAATCGCACGGAATGAGAAACTTGCCGGGGTCACCTAACTTTTCGGGAAGTTTCTTGAGAATAACCGCCGAACAATTCTCATTCAAAGACGTTTTTGCCAAATCCACAATTTTCTCTTTGTTACTTAATAATCCCTTTAGTATCGAAACAAACTTAGGCATGAGAAGAAGAGCATCCGCGAAGCTAATTTCGAAGTGAAGATCTTGAAATATTTGAAAGAATTTTTCCATTTGAAGATTTGCTTGTTCGCGTTGCTTCTGATCATTCATCCTTGACGGGTACGGAAGTGTTGTTTTTGGGTTAGTCTTTTCAGCACTAACCGGAGCATCCTTAGGCTCAGACGTCGGGACAACCGTGGGTTGGACATTCTCGGTACTCCCCTTATTAGTAGGAAGCACCGGGTCCTTTGTCACCCCGGTCTCACGGTCTACCACACGAGAAGGAAAAGAAGAAATAGTGGTAGGAGCCGTGGGTCCATCGTAAGCAACACCACTTCGGGTAGTGATCGCTTTCATGTCACCTCTCGGGTTGGGAATCGTATTACTCGGAAGAGAACCGGAACCTGATGGTTGAGAATAAGACGTAGAAGCTTGATTGGCTTGAAAGAAACTAGCCATCATATTCCTCATTTCACTCATCTGCTTGTTACTCGTAGCTTCCATTTCTCTTTTGAAATCAGTCCTCATACTGGTGATTTGAGTTTGCAAATTTTTAATGGTATTATCGGAATTCTTTATGTAAGTCAGAAAATCGTTGTTCGGAGCAACTTGATGAGGTGCTTGATACGGTTGTTGATAAACTTGAGGTGGAGGAGCTTGGTAGTTTTGATTACCATGATTAACATTAGCTCCTCGGTTTTGATTGTAAGATTGGTTTTGATAACGGTTTTGGTTTTGTTGAGGAACGGGTGCAAAACCGGGTGGTCCCATTTGGTTGGCACGGTATCCTTGGTTTTGATTTTGAACCGGATTAGCAGATGCTACGGAAGCATTTCTGAGATCGCCATCGGTGGCTTGACAATTATAGTACGGATGAGGACCACCGCAAATAACACATGTTTCGGTAACGGCTTTGACTGGTTCGGATTTCTGAATCTTAAACTCTCTCATCATAGAATTAATAGCATCAGTCAGCCCACTCAACTCACTCCTCTGAACATAGTTATCATTAGTAGCAATCTTAGAAACAACCGGTCGGTTTCTAGACGAGACAACTTTTGACTTGTTTTCGATAATCGTTCTAATATCAGCGGGCATACGACTCAAGATGTTACCACCGGCGGCCGCGTTAAGCGAATCTTGATCGGACGGCGTTAAAGCATTGTAGAACGTATCAATTTGATGAAGATCGGTAAAACCGTGATTTGGGCATTTACGTAAAAGTTCCTTGAATCTATCCCATGCTTCTCCAAAACTTTCATCGAATTTTTGTTGAAAATTAATGATTTGATTTCGTAACATTGTAATTTTCGAAGGAGGAAAGAATTGGTTCACAAACTTCTTAGAAAGATCGGCCCATGTTGTAATAGATCGAGGGGGGTTCTTTTTCGAGCCAAGTCCGGGCTGCCCCCTCAAGAGAAAATGAAAACAATCTCAATTTAACTGACTCATTAGTGACGCCCCGAAAGTTTATCGTAGAAGCAACTTGATTAAACCAACGGAGGTGTGCGTAGGGCTCCTCATGGTCTAAACCACAAAAAGGTTTATTTGAAACCAATTGAATTAAGTTCGTTTTTAGTTCAAAATTATCGGTATCAAGTGGTGGAATAACGATAGCATCACCGTAGCCGTCTACGGGAGCTTGAAGTAACTCGATCATCGTTCGAGTATCTGCCATGACGACGGGTTCTTCAACGATAGTACGTAACTCGGGTACGTCTATTCTACGATTGCGATTACGTCGTGACTGAGAACGAGTGCGCATGCACTAAAAATTCAAAAATCAAAAAGTGAAAAAAAATTTTGAAAAAGGAAAATCTTTTTGGTTTTTATACTTAGAAAACTTTTGAAAACACAATATTTTTGTAACCTTTGCGTCAACCGGTGCTCGGTAGCTCCCAAAAGTACGCGCAGCGGAGCGGGAACGAAGAGTGGATCGTTCTTCAGTCTGCAATTTAATGTCAAGACTTTCCTTATACCCCGTGTATAGGTTGTACTTCTGAGGTGAGCCGACGTAACAATTGACGTTTCAGTTTCTTTTGTTGGTTTTTTAATTTTTTTGGTTTTGTAAACACTCTAGGAAGAATGTTTTGGTTTTTTAGATTTTTTTTGGGTTTTTGAAAAAGATATATATACAAAAATGACGGTAACTTCACTCGGGGAAGGATCTTCAAATGCACGCGATTCGAGACGGAAATACGAAAATTCACTACAAGCCCTCCCCGGCAGCGGCGCCAAAAATTGATTCGCTCGGGAAACCAATTATAGAGAAAATGAGAAGTGTAGTATTACGGGGTAACTCAAACGTGTTAGGTTTGAGCACCGAGATCGTTCCGAACGAGGGTTGAATGGAATTTCCAACTCACGTCGCGATTATCGGGATTTGAATGTGTTAAAAAGGATTTTAGGGATTTCTAAACTACGGGGCAAGCAATAATAATAAAAGGCATATAAATCGACTAATCCTAAGGTGCAAACAAGTAATCTCAATTAAGTACGTAAATAGAACTAAAGACGCAAATTATTTTATGCTAAAAAAAACGTATTCTAAAATGCAAATTAATCTATTTTAACCCTTAAAAGTGATCTAATATTTCTCTACAACTAAAAATGTGATCTAAAAATTATCTAAAATTTAAAACTATATTTTTTTTTGGTTTTTTGATTTTTGATTTTTTGAAAATAGCGAAATATATTTTTTTTTGACTTTTTAATTTTTTTTAAGAGATTTTTCTTTTAAAAACTAATTTAACTAATTAAAGTTTAAACTAAAATTCAAATGGCAAACTACAACTAGTGACGATGAATATTAAGCTACAATATGACAATAAAAGATTTAACAAACATAAGACGAATAATTAAACATAACGTTAAACTAAGAATCTAAGCTAAAAATGATAAAAAGTTAAGAGAATAAAACCCGGTGATTTATACGAGAGAAATAAAACCACCCGATCTTATAAGCACAAATTAATACAAAAGTTTACAACTTTATTAATCTTATCCACTAATTAGTAAGTAAAGTTTAAAACTTTATTCACTAACAAGCTTAAAAATTACTAAAGTCTCAAACTTTATGTATTAAAAATGCTTAATGCCCCTTAAGCTCCGGCCTTAGCGGTAGAGATGAAGATAAACACAAAAAAAAATCAAAACTTTAAGGGTTAGCACAAATATATAAATATAAGATTTTTATAATAAAAAGCTAAAATAAAAGATAAACTAATCTTAATAAATCAAATCTTAACCACCAAACTCTCTCAAGGAGATATGTTTCCACAAAAATTAATTTGGTTATTAAGGTTAAGATTTAAAATATAAGATTTTTTTTTTAATAATAGAAAGGAAATAAATCAAGGAAAAATATCAAATGAACTCCGAAAATTCCAAATATTTTTTAGAAACATCAGAAAACTGATAGAAGCTCACAGAAAAGTTTTTAGAATTTTCGGAATTAAATAAGTATTTTTTTTCGATTTTTGTGTTTAAAATCGCAAATAAATCAAAATAAATAGTAAACTAGTTCAAAAAAAAATGAAAAATTCACACTATCTTAAGAAAACTATGAAAAGCTACCAGAAAATATAAAAATATTTTTTTACGTTTTTTTCTATTTTTTTAAAATAAAATACGAAACAGTTTTTTAAAAGAAAAATAACAGAAACAGTTTTTGATTTTTTAAAAATACTAAAACAGCTCAGAAAATTACAAAAATTTTATGACGAAAATAAAATATATTTTTGGATTTTTTGTGAAAAGGACAAGATTTTTAGAGACTTTTTACTATTTTTAAGCTAAATAAAACAATAAAAACGTGAGCTTTAATAAAAAAAAAAAAAAACAAAACTTTTATAAAAATATAAATATGATATGTTGAGCGTGTGCACGGAGCGTATAAAATACACTCACACAATCTTACTATAACTCAACTCTTCATTGCATATTTTTATAAAAAGTTTTATAAAAATAAAATGAAATAAAAAGGATTAAGAGATGAGAAGAATATAGAGATGCAAGAAATAAATAAAACTTTTATAAAACTAAAGAGCATAAAAATAAAATACAAGAGTTTGGGTACAAAATACAAATAAAGATGATAAAATGAGGTGAGGGAGGTGGGTATTTATAAACTCCCAAGTTACACTTTGACCCCTAATAATTTTTCATAAAAGCCTCTAAACTATTTAGATCTTGGCACAAATAAAACCCTCAAAACTTGGTCCCCAAGTTGAATTTTTCTCTTTCTTTTCTTTCTTCTATTTTTCTTTTTCTTCTCTTTCTTTTTCTTCTTAATTAATTAATTCTTCGTTTGGTCTTTAAAATTTTCTTCTCTTGTCTCGATGCTTCAAATAAAATTATCATTGGTCCCGTAACTTCGTGCTCCTTCCCTTCTCGTGCTCGTTTTTGTCCACTTGTCTTCTTTTTGTCCATTTTACAATATCCGTTACCTGCACATACATAAACACAAAAACACAAATATTTATGGCTTTAGGGGTTAGTTTTTGGTCTTTTTGGTCCGGTTTTGATAACGAAAAGGTATATGTTTTTACATATACCACTTGTGTTACATAAATGGGAACCTAACAGTGGTATCATTCGCCAAATAGATGGGTGAACGATTTTGTTTTTGAAGGTTAAGTGTGTTACGCGTAAATTTTCGGTATTCAAATCTTTATACGCATAAAACCTTTCATTTTTTCACTTTAAAACTCAAGATTCTTGTACTTTAAAGGTTATTTGGTGATAAAGTTGAAGTTTTTGGCAAAAAGTTTGAAACTTTATGTGTATTTCTTTGTTTTTAAGCTTGGTTTGAAACGTGTAGTCTGTTTTACGCGTAAGGTGCATAAAAGTTTTGGATCATCAAGTTTCACACTTTTGTGTTATTTTGGTGATATTGAAGCTCTTTCATCACAAAAATCTGGTTTAGAAACACTCTTGGGCAGAAATCAAAGTTTTGGAAGAATTTGACAAATCTTACGCATAAGTAAACCCTAGTTTTACGCGTAAGGTTTTCCTTGGTTTGATCTTTAGTGTTCTTGGTTTACTCAGTGTTTTCTTGCTTGGATAAGCTTGAAAACACTTCGACTTTGGATATCTTTTACACTGGGATAAGTGTAAAGGATTTTTGGGCAAAACCCTAGTTTTACGCCTAAGCAAACACTTACGCGTAGAATCTTTACGCATAAGCATTTTCTTACGCCTAAGCCTTGTCTTACGCATAAGAAAATCTTACGCATAAGCATTCTACTACTAAGCCTTTGTTTTTAGCATAAGCTAAGGTTTCCTTAACCCTACGCGTAAGCTAATTCTACACGTAAGCTCACTTCTTACGCGTAAGTTGCTATCTTTACGCATAAGGTTTTTTTTTGCCTAAGCTTGATTTCTACGCATAAGGATACTTCATCAACAAAGTTTCATTCCACTACAAATCCATTTTACAACACAAGTTTCAAGATGTCTCAACCACCATACTCTAGCTACTTTCCTCATGTGTATCCTCAACAACAACAACAACAACAACTCAATCAACAACAACAATTTTATCAACAACTACAACAACAACAACAACAACAATTTCAACAACAATTTCCTCAAGGAGCTATTCAACCACAAATGATTCAACCACCCCATAGTCTTCAAATTCAACCTTACACAAAATTTCACAATCAACATCCATCCAGGAATATTATGAAGGAAGCGTCTTGGTTTGCAAAGATGTGTGAAGCTTTAAGTAGCCAACAATCCATTCATGAGGCTGGATCACTTGATAGACCTCCAATGCTCACTCCCGGAAACTACGATCAATGGGTGATACAGTTCTTTATGTTTTGTGATCTAAAGAAGCCACATGGAAAGTTCTTGAAGAAGGTCATCCTGGAAGGTCTGTTTCAGATGCCTACTGTCATTACACTCGAAGATCCAAATGCTAATCCACCAAGAGGTGATGTCACCAACGTTGTCGCTCTTAATGAACTCAGTACTGATAAACTTCTACACTTTGAAGCCGATGAACTGGCAATGCAATACATCCTTTTGGGATTACCTAATCCGATACTTTGAAGTGTTGATGCTCAAAAGACTGCTAAAGCAATGTGGGAGCATATTCATCTTCTCATGGAAGGCACAGAACTCAATCAAGAAGACATGGAATCCAAAATATACTTGGCTTATGAACACTTCATGATTGAACCAAGGGAGACATTAGAGTCATATCATCATCGATTCTCAGATATCATTAATGACTTGGACAAACATAACATCATTATGCCAAGAATTGCTGTCAACACTAAGTTCCTGAGTAGTCTTGGTCCTGATTGGGAAAAGTATGTCATTTTCATCCGTCAAGCTAAGAATCTTCATCATGCTACATACGGATTGTTGTACGACTATTTGAAGCCCCATCAAAAAGAATTTGACAAAGAAAGGGTTATCCATGGACAAACTGTTTCACCTTCACTTCCGGATAATCAACAATTAGCTTTGTGGATCAAGTATGCTATCCTCAATTCCTGAATTTGCCAACAACTTTCACAAATCCTCCACAACCAACTGCAAAAATTACACCATATGATCCATCACAACACCAATATCAAGAAACTCAATTGGCTCCATACAACAACAACAACAATGATCAAGCACTTTACAGTGAATCTAATGAGGATACAAAAGCTTTCGATGCATTGCAGCAAGGGTTTGTCATGATTGCTAGAGCCTTCGGCCGATATTCCAACAAATCCAACAATCGCATTCGTACCTCATCAAACACAAGGAATCAGGCTGTTGTTAACAATGGACGTGTTGAAGTTCAGAATCGTGGTAATGTTCGTCAGATGGGCGGTGGTCAAGGGTTTAATCCAATGGGAAGTATAACATAGGTACCCCACAACAACAAAGGGCTCAAGTGGTTGAACAGGGTAATGATCAGAATGGGATTAATGGTCTTCATTGTTATAACTGTAATGAGAAGGGTCATCTGGCTAATGCATGCCCAAAGCCGAGGAAAAGAGGCAACGCTTATCACAAAGAGGCTTTACTCTTGGCTCTTAAGGATGAAGCTGGTGGAACTCTTACCAAGAAGGAACAGAGCTTCATGGCAAATGCAAATTCTGATTATGATATGGAGGACTTGCAGGCTAATGCAGCAGTGATGCTAATGGCTAACATGTACGAACTCCACATGAGTGATACAGGCCCAGTGTATGATACTGATGGCTTGTCTCAGGTAGCGAATCAAACCATATTCATTACTGATCTGATATCTCCGCCAACATCTGCATCCGACAAGGATCAGAATGATCAACATGAGCCATCTACATCTCATTCCGATGATAATCAAATAGATCCCGTAGTTATATTTGACGATCAAGATGACCTTACGGTTACCATTGATAATCAAGTTGACTCCGTGGTTATACTTGAGGATCTGACTAATGATCATGTTGAGACTCACGTTGAACAAGCTGAGCTTTCGTCTAATCTAGATATTGAGCTCATGACCTTACTTAAAGACCAAGAATCTCGACTGCAAATACGCAAATACTGTGACAACCCGTACTTTCAGGTCATTTCTCGACGCAATTCATGTCTCATTATTTCAACATTTATAGTAAACTTGGTTTACTTGTTTCAAATTCGCGTAACCTTAAAGGTTTAGCGGCGAATTCATGATCATAACATCACGTACATTTCATATGGACTAAGATTAGTCTACATTTCATTGACATCATTTGCATCATATAAATTCATTCATGACATTTCATTTCACATTAACCGCGTAATTTTTATATTTAATAAACGTTATCGCGTGAGTTATTATTTTGTATATTTAATCCGTTACTTTCAAAAATGATCCCGATGTATTTTTAAACTTACATTTAGTTTATAAAAACTATATTTTTAGTTTTCCTAGTGTTTCGCAATTTAGAAGGCTTTGGTATATAATTCGTTAAATTTATATTATTACGACGTGTTTCTTAAAAATTATACGATAATTATTTTATCACTCAAATTGCACAAGGAATGTATTTTTATAATTTTTATGATCTCATTATACTCTATTTTGATCTATTAAAAATTTACTTGTACCAAAAAGTTACCATTACCTTACAAGTTACATAGATGCCTATCTACACAACATTTTACTTACAATTTTATTTACAATTATATATACAATAGAGTTTATAAAAAAATGTATTTTTATATACATCCCCCTTGGCGACCAAGGGGGTGAATGTATTAAATGTTTGCTTGAAAAAATTTTCTCAAATGTTGAAACTTATACTCAAATTCATTTCATTTTTCATTCAACACAACAACTCAAGACTAGTAATAGAATTTTGCTTCTCTTATGAGTGTTCTTTTATCCTTCAAGAACCGACATTAGGGGTTGCACAAGGGATCATCATCAAAAATTTTCTCAAGTGTTTTACAATCTAGTTTATCACTCTTTATAAGGTTTTGAAATAAAAACCAAGGGTGTTTAGGTTAATCCTTGGTTCTAATCACCTCATCAAGTTTACTTGTAAGCATATTTCTATCATTTTACATATTTCATCTTCATATCATATTTATTTCTTCATAGTTGTAGCAAGCATGCAAGACTTATGTTGATTTATACCATTTTTACATGATTTTTAGTGTTATATATATAAGGTCATCCTATAATTATCCCCTTGGTATAGGTTGGTCTTGATGATATTTAGGAACCCATGACACCCTAAGAAGGTGTATGGTAGGATTAGATTAGCTTTGGAGTTGATTTGAAGGGATTGGAATAGGTTTAACGAGAAAACTATTTTCGATAAGTATATAAAAGTGTTCTGTCCTTGTTTTGTTTTTCTGGAAAATCCGACTGTAGGCACGAAATTTTGGCCTTAATATTTAGAAAATATACTTTAAAACGAATGTCCAAAATTTGAAAATGTGTGAGTTATATTGAGAAAGTTATGGATTTTACAAGTTTGGACGTTATAGTTTCCTGAAATTTCAGCATACTGTTTTTACATTGTTCGGGTCAAAAACGAGCCTTAAGCTTCACAAATTATTTCGACTTGTCAAATACATTAGTATA
Source organism: Chrysanthemum makinoi (assembly GCA_910596185.1). Classification (NCBI taxonomy): domain Eukaryota; kingdom Viridiplantae; phylum Streptophyta; class Magnoliopsida; order Asterales; family Asteraceae; genus Chrysanthemum; species Chrysanthemum makinoi. Next base: position 11,084,037 of record OU343224.1, read on the forward strand.
CTTTGACAAGCTAAGGACGTATAAATCGTTAGAAAACGGATTTGAAACGACAAAGATATGCACTGTTTATCCATAAACTTTGCCGTAACTACATTTTCTGCACACAATCAGCCAAAACCACCATCTTTAACCCTTATTATCTTTATGTTCGAGACCTTTTGACGAAAACTGTTGAACTGAAACTTTTAGATATCGATACAAACTTTCCAAAAGTCGAGTTAAACGAGCTTCTCTAACGATCGCAAAACGTCGTCTTCAATGGTTTTCCAAAGCCATTGTCAATTTCATGATATTTCGCGACATTGTTTTGCGTCGAAAAGTGATAATTTCACCATAAATCATTATAAAACCATTGTAGGATGACATTTTGACGTAAAACTTGTAAAGTCATTTTTGAAGGGTCAAGACGTCAAACGAGTATTTTTCGACGACAAGTAATATTTTTCAAAACTCGTAAATGGTATAAATAACATATGAAATGCATGCATAACATTACATTGCAACTCATTACATATCATAACATTCATAATAGGTCAAAAGATTCACGCTATATTTCATGTATCCACTTTTGTCATTGCATAGTTTCCATAGCCCCACTTTCAATTGTTTTATACTAATTTTGGGGAGATACATGCTCAACTAATTGCTTTTACTTACACAAGTAAACTTATACGATTCTGATGAGTCTATAGCCCCAGAGTTGGTAAAACTTTCAAGCAAGTTTTGGGGAGATACATACTACATTTTAAATCGAACACAAATGCTTTGAACATGCTATATCCGATGTTTTATTGTCAAACCACAAGTATTTGCCATGTTGAAGTCCCTACATCATGAACCATTAGTCACTTGAGTATAGTGAATAGGCCTATTGGAATTAACACCCGCTCTTCATTGACCCAGTTAGGGCAAATCACTATATTTGAATCATTAAGGTAAATTGGCAAGTTTACCTATTAGCGACGATGAAACGATGATTACCAATTTCTATTGGTGCGATGTTTACGCTTTGGTGTCATGAACTTAGTGAAATAAATACGATCAAGTTGTTTTTAACGATGAGTGTGAAACAATTTAACTCAACACTACGAGTGATTGTTCAACGAATTAATTAAACCTATGGTTTTACGTCGAGTCATGCACTATAATGTCATTTGACGATTTGTTGGAAGCGAAACTCTACATGTGGGTTGTCGAACAGGTTGCAAGTTTTGTATGGGCGGACTTGTCAGTGGATTTACAATGCCTTTGCTACATAAACGATTTTGAAAGTCTTTACATTTCAACGATTTACAATGCCTCTAGGCCCATAAAGCGATTTGAAGGCTAGGTAAACCACCCTTAGTGTTCAAAACAAACTCTATGAACTCACTCAACCTTTGTGTTGACACTTTTAGAACACCTGTTTTATCTCGGTATCTAAGGCATTCAATTCATGGCACCTAGTGCATTTGGACACTATCATGGAGTCCAAAGCGGTGACGACTACTTGGGTTTTATGAAATTTAAAAACATCGTTGGACTTTAAATGTACAAACTTATTTCCGCAAAGTTGATTTTCATTAACTGGGACCTACTTTGTAAACTCGATTATTACTTTATTAAATCAAGCGATGTATTTTCCAAACGACACTTTAGGTCGTTCAATATAACCTTTGATTGTTGATAGCGGATATGACATGGTCAATCTCAAATGTCCATTCCTTTGTTGCAAAAGCAGTAATTTGGGGGTGTGACAGATTGGCATGATCACTTCACAGCTTCATGGTTATAGAGAACATCAGGTTGCATCATTGACCCTATACTATAACTACATCACCATAGCATCTCATCATTTCATCATAAGTGCATGTTCACTTTGCGTGCGATTTAAGTACATGCTTTTCGAGTTATTGTACTTTCATTTCATAACGATTGTCACATGGATGCCTTTAAATACCCATCCCATTATCCTTTCCTCATACTCTAATGTGGAGAATTCCTTGTTATTCCCTATCACAATCTTTAAAGGCATCAACAAAATTGACTCATGGCACCGATAACGTCGAATCTCGAGATAAACCTTTAAATAACCAAGTCTCTCACTACCTTTGTTTCATCACTAACATGTCGAGATTACACTTGGTATTCACACATTAAGTCACTAAACCATCATACATTGGAGCACTTACAACATCTCATAACCCATCTTTTTCAACCCGGTCGATTATTTTGAAAAATAACCTCAAACTTACCATTTCTTATCACATCTCTTTGGAGTGTTTATTATTAACATCGGATTTTTGACTACGTCTCAAGATGGACATTTCCTCTTGTTTTGAAGAAGATATGGCAAGAAAGCTCCACAGTTGAAATGACCCAGCCTATTCACGAAAGTTAGTGAATGATAGCATAGTGATGCTTTAAGAGTCGAAAGACAAAGGAACTGAATTTGCTGAGGCCACTCTTCGTGCATTTTACTGAGAAAGTGGGAATTGAGATCCGGAGTTAAGAGATGTTTAACAAATTTCAAAAGTGGTGAGTTTAGAAAGACCAAACCGTACGATGGTTTGAAAAGTTGGAATGTTAATTAATGCTTTGTAATTGCCAGGATGATACTTGTGGGCTGAAGGTCAACTGCATTTGCTACAAGTACATTACTCGATGGAGCGTTGTCGTGGTGGACATTCACCTTATGCTCCATACCGATTGGAATGGAGAATGCTTTCAAGCTTACTTGGGAGCAATTTAAGGGTTTGGTGACTTTTTGTCCAAATCGAAGTGAAAAAGTTGGAGACTTTGGAGTTCTACGAACTAGCCAACGAGCTTTGGAGTACGATATTTTGACACATACAAAGGTTCCGGATTTCAGGAATTGTCGTACGCGTTATGCCCGTCGATTCATGGTACAAATTTCGATAACGCTTAGAAGTTGCTAGAGGCTTTTATCGGAACCAGGACTTCCCGTTTAAACTTCAAAAATGTGACTTAGTTTGATCCACAAACAATCGAGTCAAATGAAGCTATTAGGGTGACTCAAAAGCTCATGGCTTTAGTGATGAGAGAGTAAGTATCACCAACACCAACCATCAAACAACAACAACCGATACACCAAATCAACAACAACAAAAGGAAATGGGAAAGCGACCACCAGGAGATGATAACAATAACAACCAAAACCGCAACACTAACCGTCATCAACAACAAAATAGAAGGCAAGAAGCGGGAATGGTTTATGTCGCTGCAACCAATGAGAGGTAGAGGGTATGCTTTGGAACCACCCACTGCATGTAATCGATGTAATGCGTTTCATCACTGGTCCTTGCTAAGTGCCACAAATGCAAAACACCGGGACATCTAGCCAGGGATTGTAAAGATAAAGCCGTAGTCACCAATGCTTGATGTGGGGATACAAGGACACTACAATCAATGTCCTCAAAACCAAGGTCAACCAGTTGAAGGTGCTCATGGGAATGTATATGTGTTGGAAGGAGGAGGAGGAGCTCGTCAAGGTATCAACGGCGGAACTGAAGAAGTTCGAAACTAACAGTCTTATTTCCCCTTATGTACTATGTCGTACTAAGTTTATGTTTTCCATCATATCCGAATCTTTATAACCTAAGATGTATTTACTTTTGATAAACCACTTGTTGTAAAATATTCTCATCTATCGTATTTTATTTTCTTTCCGATTTGTTATCATTTACGAGGATTTCAATTCTTTTACTTTAACTATGGGAATTTTAACGACACTTCTCCATGTCTTCTCATGTTCATCACAATTTAAACATCAGTTGACTCAACACCAAACAACATATGAGTCGATTAGTCCAAGCATTGCATAGTTACTCCTAAATTATACATAGCCTCACCTATGTCTAAGGGTTATAGAATCATGCAATGAAGGGAGTAGTAGGCTGATATGTTGTAAGCAATTCATCGAGCCAAATTTTCAAAGATTTTCTTCAAACCACTTGTTTCCAGTTTGATCCGCGTGACGGTTCTTGTTTGATGAGTTGCAAAGATCGAGCTAGAAACAAGTTGTTTCCTAAACCGATTTAGCCTAATCGTATGACAGTTCTTGCTTGATGAGTTGTGGGATTAAGTAAAACGGTTACCAAAAAGTCTTTTGAGGGTTTTGCTCGAGAATGGGAAGGCTTGCCACATCAAACCCTAAACCCGAGAGACCAACCGAAGGATTCCTTTTGATGGGCGAATGTGACAGAGGTCATTTCTCGACGCAATTCATGTCTACATTATTTCAACATTTATAGTAAACTTGGTCTTACTTGTTTCAAACAAGCCTTAAAGGTTTAGCGGCGAATTCATGATCATTAACATCACGCATTTTCATATCGGACTAAGATTAGTCTACATTTCATTGACATCATTTGCATCATATAAATTCATTCATGACATTTCATTTCACATTAACACATTTTTATATCGTTAAATAAACGTTATCGCGTGGAGTTATTATTTTGTATATTTAATCCGTAAAATACTTTCAAAAATGATCCCGCTGTATTTCAAAACTTACATTTAGTTTATAAAAACTATATTTTAGTTTTCCTAGATGTTTCAATTTATTTGGTATATAATTCGTTAAATTTATAATTACGACCCCGTGTTTCTGAATCAGTCCAAATTATGCGATAATTATTTTATCAACAATTGCACATGGAATGTATTTTTATAATTTTTATGATCTCATTAGAAACTCTATTTTGATCTATTAAAAATTTACTTGTACCAAAAAGTTACCATTACCTTACAAGTTACATTTATCTACACAACATTTTACTTACAATTTTATTTACAATTATATATACAATATTGCTCCCGTTATAAAAAAAACTGTCTGATAGAAGATCCCCGATACATCAAGGGGGGAATGTATTAAATTCTGTTTGCTGAAAATATTTTCTCACAAGTTGAAACTTATTCCAAATACTCAGAGCTTTACATTTTTCATTCAACACAACAACTCAAGACTAGTAATATTTTGCTTCTCTCTTCTTTTCATCCTTCAAGAACCGCCACATAGGGGTTGCTCAAGGGATCATTTGCATCAAAATTTTCTCAAGTGTTTTACAATCTAGTTTATCACTCTTTATAAGGTTTTGAAATAAAAACCAAGGGTGTTTAGGTTAATCCTTGGTTCTAATCACCTCATCAAGTTTACTTGTAAGCATATTACTATCATTTTACATATTTCATCTTCATATCATATTTATTTCTTCATAGTTGTAGCAAGCATGCAAGACTTATGTTGATTTATACCATTTTTACATGATTTTTAGTGTTATATATATATAAGGTCATCTTCTCACCAAAGCCTTAGCTCCCCTTGGTATAGGTTGGTCTTGATGATATTTAGGAACCCATGACACCCTAAGAAGGTGTATGGTAGGATTAGATTAGCTTTGGAGTTGATTCTGAAGGGAAACACCAAAACCTTGGAATAGGTTTTCAGTACGAAAAAACTATAAAATCGATAAGTATATAAAAGTGTTCTGTCCTTGTTCTATATTTCTTCTGGAAAAAATCCGACTGTAGGCACAAAATTTTGGCCTTGATATTTAGAAAATATACTTTAAAACGAATCCGTGGCAGCTTGAGGGGAGAATAAAACGGAGTTATAACGAGAAAGTTATGGATTTTACAAGTAAAACCTTGACTTGCAAAATTATAGTTTCCTGAAATTTCAGCATGCTGTTTTTCATTGTTCGGGTCAAAAACGAGCCTTTATAAAATTTCACAAATTATTTCGACTTGTCAAATCGATATATTAGTAAATACTTTGATACCAAAAGAACTAAGGACGTATAAACGTAAATGGTTTGAAACGACAAAGATATGCACTTTTCATAAACTTGCCGTAACTAATTTTCTGCACACAATTAGCCAAAACCTCCACCAACTTCACTTTAACCCTTATTATCTTTATGTTCGAGACCTTTTGGAAAAAACAATTTTAGATATTCGATACCCAAACTTTCCAAAACAGTCGAGTTCGTTCTCTAACGATCGGCGTAAATTTGTGCTTTACGAACTTCTAGTTTTCCAAAGCCATTTTGTTAATTTCATGATATTTCCGACATTGGTTTTAAAAGTGATAATTTCACCAAAAATCATTATAAAACCATTGTAGGATGACATTTTGACGTAAAAACTTGTAAAGTCATTTTGAAGGGTCAAAAATCAAATGAGTATTTTTCGACGACAAGTAATATTTTCCAAAACTTCGTGTTAAATGGTATCAAATAACATCATGAAATGCATGCATAACATTTCATTGCAACTCATTACATATCCATATCCCAAAAACATAAATAGGTCATTTTCGAGATTCACGCTAATTATGGTTCATACACTTTTGTCATCGTAATCATTTGCAGAGTGAGTTTCCATAGCCCCACTTGTCTTATTGTTGTATACTATGTTTGGGGAGATACATGCTCAACTAATTGCTTTTACTTACACAAGTACTTTTAAAATTAAGAATTAGGGTTTATGAGTTTCATAGCCCACTTTTCATTAGGTTTTCATAAAACTGTTTTGGGGGAGATACATACTACATTAGGCCTCTAAGATATCTCGAATAAGTTTGGTGCAAATGCTTTGAACTATGGCTATAATGTACTTATTGTCACTAAGTATTTGCCATGTTCGAAGTCCACATCATGAACCATTAGTCACTGTGAGCAGTATAGTGAATAGGCCTATTGGAATTAACAATTGACCCAGTTAGGATTGAAAAACTATATTTGAATCATTAAGGTAAATTGGCAAGTTTACCTATTAGGTTTTACGCGGCGATGAAATATTCGATGATTACCAATTATCTATTGGTGCGATAAGTTTACGCTTTGGTGTCATGAACTTAGTGAAATAAATACGATGTTGTTTTATGCGATGAGTGTGAAACAATTTAACTCACACTACGATGATTGCGTTCAAGGAATTAATTAAACATTGAGTCTTACGTCGAGGTCATGCACTAGTGAATTCATTTGACGATAACGCTCTACATATTAGGTGGGTTACGTAACTTACACGGGTTGCAAGTTTGTGTATGGGGACTTACGAGTAAGTCATGATTTACAATGCCTTTGCTACATAAGCGATTTTGAAAGTCTTTACATAAGCTTGCAACGATTTACAATGCCTATTCTTTAACTAAATTTGTGAAGGCTTTACATTTCAAAACAAACTCTATGAACTCACTCAACCTTTGTGTTGACACTTTTATGTTTTATCTTATCTAAGGCATTCAATTCATGGCATGCATTTGGACACATCATGGAGTCGCGGTGACGGCCAGCGTCTCACTTTTTTATGAAATTTAAAACATCAAAGTTTTGATTCACTTGTACAAACTTATTTATCACAAGTTGATTAGCATTGTGAATGGACCTACTAATTGTAAACTCGATTATTTTATTAAATCAAGCGATGTATTTTCCAATGTCCCACGACTTTAGGTCGTTCAATACTTAACGTGATTGTGATGCTATGACGGTTTGAATCCCGGGAATTCCAATTTGTAATTTGGGGGTGTGACAAATACATCAATCAACAATTAAAAGATAAAAATGCAGTGTTAACTAAGGACAATGAATGCTTAAAGTATCAACTCAACATTTTTCAAACTCAAGAAAAATGTGAAAAGGTTTAAATAAACGCTTTTGCTAAATCGATATCAAAACGAGAAATCATTAGAATAACACTATCTTGATCTAGTGCATCTAACGAAGGCTTTCTTTGTCTCAAATAGAACGTGGTTTAATGAAAACGTATGATCATAAACAAAAACTTACGCTCTCACTTTGGAAACTCAAAAGCCAAGAGTTGTTAAAACTTGTCAAAAAGCAGTTAGAGTACAAAAACATTCAACGAAACAAATAGATGCCTATCTGGAAGAAATTGTCGACTTACATTTGAAAAAGAAAATTTTAGAAAAAAGAATTATATTTTTTGAAATTTTTATCTTTTATTAAACATGGTGAGTCAATCACAACTATTCAAAAGTTTACGGTTTTAAACTAAATCCAAATGGATAAAAATGGACCTATCTTAGATTACAAACCAAAGTTTTTTGTAATAGAGCATTCAAACCAAATTCTGAAGTTTATAGTGCATAACATAGAATTGATGATTCCATTATGAGTGTTGTTGAATATAATCATCAAGAGAAATTAGATGCAAAGGCAAAAGAGAGTCGATCAAAATTAGAAAATGTTGTTTATAACAAATCATTTAACTATTTAAAAGCCATCACTAGTGCAGTACTTGGAGGGTGTGTGCTAACACACCTTGGGTTATCACACCTATTTTGAGGTCTTCTAATAATGGTCCCAACTTTTGCAACTATTTTTTAATGGTCCTTTACCTTCACTTGAAGTAAAATCAATACCCGAAAAATGTCAAATTACACTAAAATATTTTGAAACATTCATTCATCAAACTTTTGGAACGGGAAATAGAATTCCACTCTGAAATAGGCTAAGTTTGAGTTGAAGATTTTCAATCACAGTGGACTTGAGAGAACAAAGAGATATTTTAGAAAATGCAAAGTTTTACCTCATGTCCAAAATTTGAAAATGAATAAGTGAATTATATTGGGAAAGGGATACTTTCACAAGGAGCTTGGAGTTATGAAAAGAGTTTAATAAACAAATTTAAGCTAAAACATCGATTTCAGTAATACAAAACACACTAAAAGAAAAGTCTTACGAAAAGATGTTGATCGACTCTTGGAAGATGTTATGACTTTTATCCATAATGTTGTGTTACTACATTCTTTGCATATGCATTTGATTATATCTCTGATTCCGTTGATTATGTTGAAAATGTTGAGAATAAGTTACAAATCAAGTCTTTAGCTAAAGTTGAAAATGACGATTGTTAAACGAGCTTTCAAATGCAATTTCAATGGTGTCAAAAGATTGTCATTACACTCGTGAACTCGCTTTGCAAAACAAAATCAACCGTTGATACCAAAACTCTTAGTACAAAACTTGAGCAACTGGATGATCAAAATATGTCTTTGAAGTGTCAAACCTCAAAATATGAACAAGAAATTTCAAAAGTTAAAAAGGAATATGGTGTCATATTTGATTTACTCAAAAAGACTCATGCTAAAGCGTCAAAAGACCATGAAAATGATCATCTTGCATATACCAATAAGATGTTTTACAATGAGATGGACTCACTTAAAATCTAGATTTGTTATACAAAATCCATGATCTAAAAGCAGAGTTGGTAAAACTTAAGCAAGATAGGGATAGTAACAAAGGACTTACGATTCAAAGTGACTACTAGAACATTCTAATGACAAACCACAAGTAAACTAATGTGCTTTCCTCTTTGAATATATGAATAGTTGCTATTTTCCAACGACTTAGAAACATAAAAATACAAGGAAGAATAGGAAGTTAAAACTAATTAAACAAAGAACAATAAAGACTTATTAAAGGCTTACAGTAACCAAAGACCAGAACCAAGGACTTGAATAAAACTCAAGTTGCACCCACTTTAGATATTGCATCTGAAAAATGTAATGAACAAAGTGATGTATCCTACGAATCCTTTTGCAATCTTCTCCAATGATTTTTGTTTTTAAGCCTCTATGTGAATTGGTTGGTAATTTTTCTGTTGTCATGAGTTTAAATGTGTTGCTAAAAGGCTATCTTGAACAAGTTAGAGAATAATAGAAAACAAAATACTCTAGTCCACTAAACTTCTAAGTCTAGTAAACCAACAGTGTTCCAAGCTATGATCATTGATGTACCCATAGAACCACCTTTTAAGGAAGAACTGGCATCACACTAGTGCATTCACTAAATTGACCAAAGCTAAGACTAGTTTTTATAGATGGCGAAAATAAGGTTACATAATACACTTAAGAGCTTAAACATAAATGGATACCTAAAATCATTAATATGTGTGTTTCTAATATAACTGCTTCGGAACCCTCGAAAATTAACTCTTGGGTTCCACATCTAGTTCTATTCCATCTTGCTTCGTTCTTCATATTGTATTTAACTTTTCTTGATCATCCTTTGTCGATTCAGCGGAATGTTCCCGACATTGACATGCAATCTCAAATGTTATCATCTTAACCGCCCATTTGTCATTTTGCAAAGTAGTCATTGTGGGTTTTTGCATTAATTAAGATCGTGACTTCCACGCTATTTTTGCAAGGTGGGCTGAGAGGTTATTACATCAATGGTAACATGAAAAGGGTTGAGCAAAAACCACCCTGGTTTTTTTGTATGGAGAGGCCTCGATCACAATCTCTTCTCATGGTTTCTGTCTTGGAGATTTGGAAGTTGCTTTTCGAGAGAAACTTGTTTGATTCATGTTTTTGGAAACAATCTTATGTAGCAATTCAGAGTCTTTATACAATCTCAATGCAAGACATGATTGCTTCATTCCCATGTCTAATCTTTCAAAGGCAACATCAACAAAATCCTGGCTATGGCACATTTCCAAAACTTTCAAACCATAAGGACCAATTCTTGTACAAACTGAATAGTATGAAGGTCTCCCAATATTTGATATTCTAAAGATCTACCTATGCTCATCTTGTGAACAAGGGAAAGCACTTGTGCTCACTTTTTAAACTTCAAAGGTGGAACACTCCACGGCATTGCTTCATCACATGGATTGTGAATGGCCCGGACCTTTTATGACGATTACATGGCAAATGTAGATTTGACTACTCAAGATGGACTTGGGTTTATTTTCTTCGGTAAAGATAATGCAAGCTTGAGATGATCATCACCTTTCTGAAAATTCAAGTTTTTGCATTTAAAACACATAAAACACTTGTTTGTGAATTTTTATCAAACTCTTCGAGTGCATTTTAGATGAGAAAGTGTATGAAAATGATGAGCATCAAACATATATTGCACACTCATCAATCCCCCACAAAATGGTGTAGTTGAGCAATCTTTTATGAAGTTTTAATGGTTTTTTAAAGAACTCTTTACCAAAAGATTACTTGTGAGTAGCCGCATTGTTTAAGTTCAAGTACAGAACCTTGGTACAATGATAACCAAATGATTTTGAGCAAATCACCACTTTCAACGGTGATTTGGATCTCTTTGTTACCAAATAATGATCCGATGACTTCTGGTAAGCTAGCCAACTCTTAACTAATTAAAGATATGGGGAGTTGATTACCATACAATTTTGGGCAAATTGCAAGCCATAAACGGATTTGAGATATCTTTCCCAAGAGCCGTTTGCTCCTGGATTAGCCAATCCTTATGTGGGTTAGACATGGTGGACGGATTACCATTTGTTGTGTTTAGTACATAGTACTTCCACTAAATAAAAAATTTTAAAATTTGGCCATTTTTGGGGAAAAGGGACTAAAAGGGTACATTTACGATCAAATTCAGAATTTCCCCACACTTAGAAATGATTATTGTCCTCAATATTCAAAGTACCGGCTATTATGCCGAAACTTAGAACGTAAAAGGATAACATTACTAGCTAAGTGTAGAAACACAACAATTATTCTCTTTTTAATATTTACAATTTTCATTCATTTTTTAGATCTCTATACAACATGTGGGCATCTCCCCACACTAGGGTGGTACACACATCAACCCATGTTTAACTATCGTTTTGGATTACCGAAGACCATCGCTAGCTTGACTCGACCCCGAATTAATTTGTTCATGGGGAAGTAAGTGGAAGAGACAATCTCCATCGACTTGCATTTATGCACTCAAAATGTTTGTATAAACATTTGAAGCACGCGAAAGTTCCACACCGATTGAGATATGACAGAGACTCAATCATTTCAAATGGTACATGGAAATGCCGGGTTGAAAGATGGTATCTTCATTGGTCTCAAGGAGGAAAAGGGAACAAGAAGTCACACCATATGTGAAGAAAGAACCAGAAAATCATGATAAAAATCATGATTAAGTCATAATTATTAGAAGGGGAATTCATGATTTCTGGATCATGAATCTCATCATTTAAGCTCATTTGATCAAGACATATTCGGGTGGGAGGGATGAACATCACGGATTTTGATATGTCAAGCAAGTTCTCATGGTGAGAACATTTCCTCCGGAACACAAAGATTATTTATGTCTAGATCAAAGTGGAAGTTATCATACTCTGGTAGAGATATGATATGAGTGAGTTCAAAGGAGAACTCCTCGTAAAGAGAATCATTCACATGAAGTGAATTTGTAAACTCGTGTTCCATTGTAGACTCATCACTATCCTCAATCTGAGTATCAAAGAGTAGATTCTCAGAAATTAAAGTGAATTCAGAGTCGAATTCAAATAGAAGATTGGTGAAAGTAGCTTTGAATGTTTCGGGAACAAGGTGATTATCATTCTCTATTGGACTGTTAGGGTGAGAAGTGAGTGAATTATCATTATATGGGAGACTTTCAATCTCTCCCATATTGGCTTTGAAATCAAAGAGATCATCATCACTTTCCGATGAAAGTGGAATGAAATCGGAGAAAGTCTCAAAATGATCTTTTGAACACTCAAGAGGGGAAGGGGTATCACACATATGGTCAAAAGTTCCCTGTGACTCTCTCGGGATTGGGACAAGGTCCTCAACACTAGACTTTATGAATTCGTCCGATTCCTTTTCAGGAACAGTGTCAAGATGCTCGTCCCCCATGTTCAGAGAGTGAGTGGGAGCTTCGGTGTGATGGCAGTTGCTTGAGAATGAATCTCAACTGCTGGGATATCAACTGATGAACTTGATGAATCTTTATAAAATTGTAGGATACCAAGTGCATCCTCATCATCACTATGTTATCGAATAAAATGAAATTGAGAGCTAGATCTCGTGCAACTTTTTCTTTTGCAATTAATTCCCTAATAGACTTTTCAAGAGCAATTTGGGAATTTATTTTAGCAGCCGCTCATCACTAGCAATTCTTCCATATATTTCTCATGTGAATTTTGAATGACGGGACATTGTGGGAGTGGAGATTTGTCAAAACCGAAGGTTGACATTGATAATCATCATGAGGACCCCCACAATATACACAAGAAAACTGGGAACATTATGAAATGCTGTTTTACTCAACTCCTCGCTTCTTTTACATGACAAATCCAGAAGCTCTAGATAAGTGTCTTGTTGGGTTTGCTGAGGAGTTTGAGTTATTTGGCACCTGGAGGTTGATCGTGATATGGATAGTCGTAATTGTTACAAGGAAATGGATTCATGTTTGACAATCGTGAAATGGGGACCTCCACAGCTTCTCACGACAAAAAACTGTTGAGCCTGGACAGGTGAATCATATGGATATTGGTCATAACCAAAGTTCTGAGCATCACCGGAAAACTGCTCATAGACAAACGTGTTTCCGGATTGACACTCAAATCCTTGGTGAGGACCTCCACAAAATTCATTCAGCAATTATGTGCTGATTAAACTAATTTGAAGATAAGTCGGATGGTGGGTAATTAGAAAAATTTGAGTGGTCGTTAAATGAGTTCGGATTAGGATCATAATCAAATGAATTCCTCGAACCACAAAACAAACAACTCCCGCTACGAATATCATTACCACATTGTACACACGTACAAATGCGACAGGGTGAACCAAAACGAGGCTCACCACAACCGACACAAGGAATAAACGATTCTATTTGAGAGTTATGAGAAGGAATCAGTTCATTCAAAGAATCAACAAAACCAACATGGTGATCTGAATGACTATTAAGACTCGAAGAACATTTTGAAAAATCCGGAGGTGGGACAAGTGGTGTGCTCTGAGAGCTAGCAATTTCCATCACTTCCGTTATGGTCTCCGTTTCTGGTTCTTGAGAAATGTGAAGATTAGGCAAGTCATTCTTGCTAGTCACCGGTCTAAATTCTGCATGTTTGCTTTTAACCGTAAATCGTGAAAGTGTAGGATCAATTTTAGACGGCTTAGGAGCAATTGAGGGTTTAGATCTTTGGATAACCGTAGGTTGGACGTATTTAGCACCTCCATTATCGAGGGAAGTACCGGTCCTTTGTCACCCTAGTTTCTCGTTCCATTTCCCTACGCAGAATTAATGGATCATCACGAACAACACGAATTCTTGACATTTGTGATAAAGTATGCTAAGTTTGTTCAGCTTCGTTCCAGAATTCGTCAGTAAGTCGAGAGATTCCATGAGAATAGAAGAAGTTAGAATCAAATGGATAGAGGTAAAGGGATAAAGAATCAAAAAGGGCAAGAGGGTAAAGATGAATGTTTTTGGATTTTTGGATAAACATATTGTAAAAATAAGAAAGAAAATCTTTTTGGTTTTTTATGATGATATAAACAATGAGTGAATACTCAAATTGCTAATCTGCTAAACGTTTGATTGTTAACAGCTCCGCAAAAAATTTGATTCACTCCCAAACAAATGGTATTTATCACACAAATTAGCCACTTGTGAATGGCTAACCGTAATAATCGTAAAACCGTCTGAAAACGAATGCAATTAAATCTGAGGAGTACAGTGTTTTCTCAGGTCGTTATGTCCCAACGAGCTGTACGATTCAATCTTAACGTATAGTGATCGAGTGAATTTGAATGGGAAAAAGGTTTGTTTTGAAATAATTATAACTAAAGGAAAAAGTCTATAAATTATTGCGACTTAAATGCAAATTAAAAGTTAAAATATATTAAATAAACGCTATAACTATTTTTAAAAATCGATTTTATAAAACAAAATAACTTAAATAAACTATCTTAAGTGAAACGTAAACTTAAATTGTCTAAAAACGTGGTTTAAAACGAAAACGTGCGTTATGAATTAAAATTACGCTGGAGCGCAAGATAAAACGTAAAATTATTGAAATAAAAGGCCTACGAATGTAAAATCAATTTTCTTACTTACTATTTGATAAAAGAAAATTTTAGAAAAAAGAATTATATTTTTTTGATTTTTATTTTATTTATTATGAATTAAATACGGTTTTAAACTAATTAAATGATTAAAAATACTAAAACTATTTAGAAAAATCTGAAACTTTTTTGTAAATTACTTTATACTAACACAAGGCTAAGAAAAATAAAAATGATGTAAAAGTTTATTAAAATAAACTGTAAATAAGCTAAAATGTTCGGATAAGCTAAATGGGCAAAAGAAGGTTATATATTAAATGTTGCAAATATAAACATAAAAAGACCTTAGTGCAGATGGTTGGAGGGTGTGTGATGTGTGCGTGCAGGTAGGCATCAGGAGGTCGTGGGTTCAATTCCCAGCAGTCCCTTTTTGCAACTATTTTTTTTTTTTGGATTTTTATTTTACAAATTTATTAATTACACTAAAATAAGAACTTTTCAAAACTACAACTTTTTATGAAAATGACTAATAGGCTAAGTTTGAGCTTAAGATTTTATCACAGTGGACTAGGAAAAGAATATGAATATGCACAAGTTTTCTTAAAAAAGGGGTCAAAAGAAGCTGATGAATAAGCACTGAATAAGCTAATTATAAGTGAACTACTATTTTTCTAATTTTGTTAAGCAGCTTAACTTTAATATCCCAAAAGGATTTAAGCTAAATCTTAGTAATAAACACACACTAAAATTCTAAAGTTTATTCAAAACTGTATTTAGGAAAATTTTGACTTTTTAATGTAAACTAAGAAATTGACTTTTATGAACTTAGGATTGATTTTAATGATTGAATATGTTATAATAAGTTAAAATAAGATTATCTATAGCTATAGTAACAACTTTTAAGCATTTAAAATGAATTTGGCAATCCAAATTCATTACAGTGAACAAATAAGTTGATATTAAAGATGAAATTGACTTTTTATTAAACAAGGACAATATTTAATGGTTTAAATGAGTTATATTATCCTAATGTAACATGTATCAATCAAGAACAAAGGCTAGAATTCTATTTAGCATAGTTAAACAACTAAATCCAAACACCCTTTTAACAAACTACTTTTGTGATTTTCAAAGGATAACACAGATTAAGACCATGAAAATGATTCATAACCTTATATTATCACTTAATAAGTTTAAATAAGCATTAAACAACAGTGGTGACAACATAAAACTTGAAAATAAATATTATGCTATTAAAATTGTAAAAAGGAGATTTCAAAGTGACTACTAATTCCAAACAACAAGTAAACTGTTTTAATATATAAATCTATTTAACTATGACTTAGAAACATACAAATACAAAGATTAAAGCTTAAAACTAATTAAACAGTGAAATGCAAAAATACTTATTAAAGGCTTACAATTGTTTTTCAACCAAAGACCATGAACCAAGGATTGATACCACTCCTAATAGCTTACCATAAAGCTTCTAAACCAAGAGCAGTCAAAAGATTATCCTACTTCATCCTTTTGCATCTTCTCCAATGATTTTTTGAATTTTTATCTATTTTAAGTGAATTTTTGGTAATTTTTCTGCTTTTAACTACAAACCGAGTTTAAAATGTTTCTAAAAGCTTGAACAAGTTACTATGAGCTTATATGATCTTGCTGAGTCCAAAACATCAACTACAAACAACATAAGCTAATTTTGAGAATTTTAAGCTTGAAAATGGCATACACTAAATTCGTAAATATTAACTGAAATTGAAACTGAAATAAGGTTTTTATTATACTGAAAATAAGATTACAAAACACTTAAGAGCTTAAACATAAACTGGAAAACTTAAATTTATTAAAAACAACATACCTAAAATTAAATTACACTAGTTGGTTCTCCTCCTTGCTTCGTTCTTCATATTTATTTAACTTTTCTTGTTCCTTGTCGACTTCAAAGCAATTCCCACTTTGCTTCTTCTCTGGAAATCATCTTAACCGCCCATTTGTCATTTTGGCGGGAAAGTAGTTTTAGTGGGTTTTTGCATTAATTAAGGTCGTGAGCTGTTTTTGCAAGGTGGAAAGGGGATGGTGAGAGGTTATTTAACAATGGGGAGATAAGGGTGATGAGGTGGTGGTGAAAACCACCCGGTTTTGTGTTAACAGCTATGGGAGAGAAGCATGAACAGTACTGGCGGTTTTCATGTTTTTTAAACACTGGGCTCTTGGACTGGACTTGGTATTGGGCTTGTATTGGATTGTTTATTTTGTTTTTGGACTTGTAGTAACAAAGAGTCCGTTTGGTTATGTTAATAACAAGGACAAATTTTGTAATTTGGTCAATCTTAAAGGACTAAACCTGTAACATTTCCAAAAGTTTACCATAAGGACCATTCTTGTCATTTATGAATAGTATAAGGTTAATATTTGATAGTTTTCACTTTTTAAATTAACCAAGGACTATTATTGACATTTTTCAAAGTTAAGGGACCAAAGTTGTAAATTGTGATTTTTAAACTTCAAAGGACAATTTCTCACAACTTGTGAATCCCAAGGACCTTTTATGACTTTTTACAAGTTTTGGAATGACCAGGGACTAGATTTGACAACTGTTGAAACTTGGGGGACTAAAACTGCCAATAATGCAAACTTGATACGTTTTTCACCAGATTTTGATGTTTTTGCATTTAAAACACATAAAACACTTGTTTGTGATATTTTTATCATTTTAATGCGTTTCTGAGTGTTTTCAGATGTTTTTGCAGTTTAGAAGGTATGAAAATGATGAGTATTTGCACACTCATCATTAATCAACTCACGAATCTTATCACAACTACTTTGGACTATTAGACAAACAAGTGACATTGGACTCGTAACATTCGTTAACATATCATACTCAATAATTAGACAATAAAATCAAATTTTGACTAACGTAATGTCTTTCGATATGTTGGTTCTTTTGGCTAAATATCTTTCAGATCACGATATGGACGTACAAATGGAAAATGTTGATGCACCAAATGTTCTCTCAATGGAAGACATCTTCTCCGACGGTTACACAATGAAGATTGGAAAGAACAACCTCAGAGTTGATTTTGACAACTTCACTTGCTCGAGTCTTCTTGTCGATTGCGGTGGATATTCGAAGACTCACCCATACCGTAACATGCTCACAAACTCGCTATCGTGTCGGAGATCTATGTTCACCAATTCTGGCACACGATACAAAAGGTTAAAGGTCAAAATGCTGTGACGGTGACGCTTAACAACAAAAAAGTCACCATCACTCCTGCAGATTTAAGGGCTGTTCTTCTTCTTCCAACCATTGAGCCCACTGAGTTCTCTGCTACTCCTACGGAAGAGGTCGTTCTCCAATTCATGGTCGATATCGGCTATGATGAAGCTGCTGGAGTTATCACAAAACACTCCTCAGTAGATCTCAAGAGTATTCCTCACCATGGAGAACACTGTACATTATGATTGCTAAATCCATTTCCGGACGTGACAGTGGCTATGAGCATCCGAAACTCATGGAACTTCAAATCTTTTGGGGCATGGTCACCATGAAACACATCGAATTTACAGCTGTGATCTGGGACGACATGATGACTTACCTGAAAAGGCCTGGCTCCAAGATCCCTTATGTCAGATACACAAAATTGTTGATCAAAAGGATTCTTGAAATCAATCCCGACATTCCCCAAAGACTTGAAGACCCCAACCATCACTCCGTGCTACTTGAACCCACACTCAACTTCATAAGATTCAAAGAATCTACCACGAAGAAACAGGGTGTAGTGTTGCCAGATTATCTTCTCTCTGATGAAATCAAAGGACTTCAATCGTACAAACGATATCTGGTAGCAGTTGAAGCAGGCAAAATAGGTTTCATTGATGGTAAGTCTTCTGGTACACATGTTAGGAAGACCAGGAGAGGCAGCGCTAGAAGTATAACTAGCACTGAGAGTACGAGAAGGTACCCAAAGAGAACTCACACACTCAAGAAGAGAGTTCCTCTTACTGAAGCCATCCCTATTCCCAAACCAGAACCAAAACTAATGGACGAGGACTCAGAGGACACTGAAACAGATGAAGAGATTATCTACTCGGAATCTGCAACTGATGATACTCTAACAGTCGCAAAACCTCTCAGTCCCAAGTCTGACAAAGGGAAAACTCCAGTGCTTGAGCACGAAGAAGAGAGCTCAGAAGAAGAGCCACTGGATGAAGACAGAGACTACAGAAAGAAGCTTAAGAACCTCAGACTCCAACATGTTGCTAAAGAGTTTGAACAACAATAAACTCGTGGCCCCGGAGGGTCAAGTAGTGGTGCACTAACTACACCAGTTTCCGATGTGGTTAATCAACCCGATAAGGGAACTGGTACCACCACCCACGAACAACAACAAAAGCAACTTGAGGATTCTATCATCTATGACTTTGAGGAACCAGAAATGGAGAAGTCTGAGAAAATTCCTGATGAAGGTGTTGAGGCTGCGGCTAAAGAAAAAGCAGAAAAGGAAGCTCAAGCTCAAGCAGATGAAGAAGCTAGGGTTAAGGCAGAAGAAAAGGCTCAAGTGGAAAAGGAAGCAAATGATTACATTCTTGATAGTCCCGACGGCAAGGAACAAACTTTTGAGCCACCAAAGGACCCTGAGCCTCCTCATGTCTCATCATCATCAGACTCATCTTCTCACTCATCACCTCCACCATCCAAAGTAACCACCAGATCCGCATCCAGATCCGCATCCAGATCCGCATCCAGATCCGCATCCGCATCCAGATCCGCATCCAGATCCATTAATCCCAAGCAAAGACTAAGATTGTTAAAGCTGTCAAGCAAGTAAGGAAGAAAAACGTAGTCAACAAGAAACTAAATCAACTCGCTGACAGAGTCAACCTTCTTCAAAACGGGATAAACCAAATGTTGAGAGAACGGGAACAGATCCAGAAGTTTCTCAATCGAGATGTACAGGGTGAAATGAACAAGACGATTAAGGAATATACTCATAAGTTCCTTCTCGACACTGTTCCTGGAGTGACAAGGGATATGTTCGCCAGACAACTTACTCCAAATATCGTCGCATTGGTTAAACATACACTGGCCAACTCACCTGATCTCTCTGAAGCTGAGTTGATCTTGAAATTGGTGATACAAATGTCTAAACGGTCTGCAACCTTTGCTTCATATGAAGCTAAACTTTTTGAGGCTCTTCTAGAATATCAACTCAAATCTTCATGCAAAGAGTTAGCATGTCAACCTAAACGACCAAGAGATGACGATGATAAGGACAAGGATTGTGACAACTCGTAATTTTAGGTCATTTTACAATTTTGAAAATTTCACTATTCATCTCGGGAATTTACTATTCATCAGTTACTATTCATCATTTTACTTGTTAGCCTTAATAGTTTATGTTAGAAGTGATGGTCATTCACGATTAGGAACTTTGTAACGTGTGTTAGATATCGTGATAGAATAGTCTACGGGCTCGTGGATTGGGATAAGCTATTTGGTTAAAAGATGAGCTAAGCTTGCCGTCTATAAGCTCATATATCCCACGTCCAAATCCAATCCAACGAAGCCCATACAAAGCCCAAGGAAAGCCTTGAGGGCAACTTGTGTCTTGTACTATAAATACCCCTCAAATGGTCATTTGAGGGGTGTGCTTGAAAGTGTGTGTGTGTGTGTTTTCCTTTGAAATAAACATCTTATTGTTTTCATCTTTCTCTCACAACATACACGGTTTTAACATCAAGTCACCATCTTTCCTTCTTTATCTTTCTACGTTTGTGTTTGGTATAACGTGGTTATACTTGTATACGTGTTGGGTTTGTGATAAGGTTGATAAAAGTAAGGTCCTACAATTGGTATCAATCGCCTAACAATGCTTTAGGAGTGTTTGTGTTTGTTTTGAAGGGTTACGCGTAAAGGCTCTAGTTTTACATATTTGAAACGCTTAAAGCTTTAATTTTTGCACTTAAAAATTCAAGATTCTTGTGGTTTAAGGTTTATTTGGTGCTAAAGTTTCAGTTTTTTTCAAAAAGTTCAAAGCTTTACGTGTTTTTCTTCATTTTTGAACTCGTATTTGGTTCATTGGTCATTTATACTCGTAACTTTTCTAAGCACTTTGGGTGAAAAAGGTCAACATTTTTGGGTTATTCGAAAGTGTTTTAAGGCTATCTGCGCAAAAGAAATCATTTGAATCGTTGGAAATTTCTTACGCGTAGAAGTCAAAAAGTCAAAACCCTAGTTTTCTACGCATAACATTTTGGTGAAGAATCTTCGAGCTATAACGGTTACTCGGTGCTTCCCTCACTTGGATAAGTGTGTGGAACACTTCGACTTGTGGATATCCCTTACGCTGTGACAGTGTAAAGGATTTTTGGTTCTTAACCATAGTTTACGCATAAGCTAAAAGCTTACGAGTAACTCTACGCATAACTTCACAATTACGCGTAAGGTTTACTTAGTAACTTTTGTCTACGCATAAGCTTAAGGTTACGCGTTAGATACTGTTTACGCATAAGGATTCCTACGCCTAAGCTGATTACGCATAAGCTCCTACGCCTAAGATCCTACGCATAAGCACAATCTCTACGCCTAAGCCTCGTCTACTCGTAACTTCTGTTTCTACGCCTAAGCTCTTTCTACGCATAAAGGTTAAAAATGGTGAGAAATCAAAACTCGTGCTTTTATAGAAAAATCAAGTGTACGCTTCAGTGCACTACATTTAAAAATGGTGAGAAATCATCATCATCTTGAGCACCTTTTCAAGATTGTTCAAAAAGATTGTTCAAAATCTTTCAAAATACTTTGTGCTCAAGATAACTCCCTCTCAAACCCTTTAATTGATTATGCTTTATTAAAGGGGGAGTATAAAACTAAAATGTTCCAAATTCATGCTTAAATCATATCCGTTTGTCTCCCCAAAAGATTCTAAAATGTTGTTTAATCCGATGATATCAAAAATATCACGAATATGCTATTTTTGAGGGGGAGGAGACGTGATTAAAATGTGATCAAAAAATCAAAAAGTTTAATGATCGTTGTTTGAATCTCAAAATGAGCTCGACTCAGACGGAACCAATGAATTGACGGGAATCAAAGTCAGTAAATGTACCATCTTGAGAAACTTGTGATAGATATGCACCTTCATGGGTCTAACCTCCTTTTCAAGGAGTGTTTACAACTTCAAGTTAGTTATTAGAGCTAGTTGTCACCTAAAAACTGACAATGGAACTCTTTAACTAGGCAACGTAACCGTGTCTCGTGGGGAATTGTCTATCATGAGCCGATCAATTCAAAAAGTGCGAACTCTACCCTCTATGTGCAGATTTCTGTCAAAACCTATAAGCACATATGAAGGGGGAGTGTTTCTGAAAATTTAAAACTCTCGGAGTGTCTCAAACATGTTTTCTATCATAAACACTCTGAGAGATTTTCAAGGAAAATGGTTTTATGGCAACATGGGACAGTCATGGAGTTATAAGGTGACTAAGGATAGGAAATTCGTCCTATGATCCGCCAGAGCCGGAGGGATCTACCCAAGGACATCACAAATAGTTAGTATTAGAAGTCCTTATGAATGATTGAAAAAAGGAGTAATGTGAGAAAGGAGAAAGAAGGGGTTGAAGAATTAAAAAGAAATGTAATGAAAAGGGTGAAAAGAAATAGCCCTCCATATTCAACCTTCGGTAAACCGGGTTCAATTCATCTCGCTACGGTTGTCACTAGATGATACTGGTATTGAAGACAAAGACGTCATGGACCCAGTGACGCACTGCACTAAACCTTCTAGCCATTCAATTCCTCTCAAAAGGATTTGTTTCATTCTCACTGGGAACCTTACATAATCTATTGACTTTCTCTTAGAGATCGTTGGTATTGAAGAAGGAGACCCTCTCCCTAGTCTCCGCCAGAAAACCAAAATGCACTTATTGAGTCTAGAGCCACGAGATTCATCAAAAGATCTCATAGGAACACTTGACATGACATCGCTTGTTGTTCATCAATAAGGACACAAGTGATATATTCTAGAGTCCTATGCAGATCTTAGCAATCTGCCAGAACATTTATGAGAAGTTTCACATCCGTGATCTTCGATTGAATGGAAATTCCTGCCAGGGTCAACATCAAGCAGCTCTGACAGCAGGTCACTTCGGTAACTCCCCGTGGATTACGCTTACTGTGTCTCAATCGGTCTACAGTCGTGGGGTGATGCTTCGGTGTACCTCAGCGACTCATCCGAATCTGTAGGTATACTTCGGTATATCGTGTTATCTCACTTGTGGGACTCCAGTTCAGAACGCCCTTATGAGAATTAGAGACGTGTTTTCACACTATGCTGTTAACACCTTCGAAATTCAAACTTGTAAGTGCCGGAATCCGCTTATTACTAACCTGTTTTTATGTTTTCTTCTTATGGAAGCTCCGGAGCGGATGGATTGTGCAGACTCGCCACATGCTCATACCAACAACACATGAAAGTTCTCATCAAAATCAAAGGCTTCTCAAAGTTAAAGATGATTCTTCGTCAATGTCAAAGAATCTTCAAAGTTTAAAGACTCGAGAACCACATCATTGGTAACCAAAAGACAAATAGAAGTGTGAGCATGGTGGAGAAAGACGTGGAGACACCAAACCAACGAAGTTGACAACGGCAGACAACCACTTTAATAGATCACAAAGCATGAAGGAACAAAGAATCAAGACTATTCTATATCTACACGCAAAGTTCAAGCTCGAGAAAAGTAAAGACCAAATCAAGTGGAGCATCTTTTGAATGACCACCCCTTAGGCGGAGATTGTTAGCCTTAATAGTTTATGTTAGAAGTGATGGTCATTCACGATTAGGAACTTTGTAACGTGTGTTAGATATCGTGATAGAATAGTCTACGGGCTCGTGGATTGGGATAAGCTATTTGGTTAAAAGATGAGCTAAGCTTGCCGTCTATAAGCTCATATATCCCACGTCCAAATCCAATCCAACGAAGCCCATACAAAGCCCAAGGAAAGCCTTTAGGGCAACTTGTGTCTTGTACTATAAATACCCCTCAAATGGTCATTTGAGGGGTGTGCTTGAAAGTGTGTGTGTGTGTGTTTTCCTTTGAAATAAACATCTTATTGTTTTCATCTTTCTCTCACAACATACACGGTTTTAACATCAAGTCACCATCTTTCCTTCTTTATCTTTCTACGTTTGTGTTTGGTATAACGTGGTTATACTTGTATACGTGTTGGGTTTGTGATAAGGTTGATAAAAGTAAGGTCCTACATTACTATTCATCATTTTCGAAGTCGATTTGATATTTTGAAAGGGTATTTCAAAATTTTACTATTCACGACACACTATTCATTCCCGGAGAAAATCACTATTCATGCTTCACTATTCATCGTTTATCATAAACTAGGTTTACGAGTAACAAATTCGCGTAACCTTAATGGTTTAGCTGCGAATTCATGAACAATCATCAAGGACATTTCATATAGAATAGGTTTAGTCTAAATATCATTAGCATCATCATCATCATATTAGTTCATGCATGGTTTTGCATTTTACATTAAACGAATAATTTCCTATTAAATAAACGCTATCGCGTAATCATTTATTTTGAATATTTGATCCGACACTTCCAAAAATTGTTCTGATATATTTTTATATTCATATTAAGATTATAAAAATAATATTATGAGTTTACCCGGTGTTTTAAATTTATTTTGTTTATAAATTGTTATATTTATATAATTACGACGGTTTTCGTAAATACTACTCGATAATTATTATTTCACTCAATTTTTGTAAGGAATGTATTTTTATAATTTTTATGACTTCAATATATTTTATTTTGATCCGTAAAAATTTATTTTTAGCTAACGCTACCCTAAAAGCTTAAATATGTATACAAGTTACTAATTATCCTTAATTAACTACACATTTACTCTACATTAATACACTTAATTATTACTAAATGCATCTAGTCTTTTTTTTTTATGTATGTCGACCACAAGATGGATGACTCAACCAATTTTTGTACCAAATATCTTAGATACTTATACATGTATTATATTAAAATCACTTCAACACATAGTTATCATAATATATCAAAGTGTAAAAAAAAAATCTCTCATTTCTTTCACTCTATCAACCGGCCATTGAAGAAGAAGCACAAGAGTTCATAAATTTTTTTCAAGACAAGTAATTTCACAACCCTAGCATACTCTTAAGCAAGGTTTTGGAATAAAAACCTAGGGTATTTAGGATAAACCCCTGTTCATTAAACCTCATCAAGTAACTAGTAAGCATTTCATGATTTTTATTACTCTTTCATATTCATATTTATGTTATTTCATTATTTTTGCAAGAAAAACATGCATGAATTCCATGATCCATACCACTTCTATTGGTTTTTAGTACATATAATGGGTTTTAATTATCCAAATAATATTCCCTTGAAACATATCATTTTTAATGATGTCTAGGAACCCATGACACCCTAAGAAGGTGTATGGTAGGTTTAGAATAGCTTTGGCGTTGGTTTGAAGTGGTTAGAATAAGTTTTACGCGAGAAAAATCCATTTCGACAACTATATAAAAGGGTCTGATCATTTTTGTTAAATCTGGAAATTTCGACAGTTTACAAAATATTTTGGGCTAGATATTTAGAAAATATACTTTAAAATGAAAACGTGGCCGCTTGAACGGGTTAAAAAGGAGTTATAACGAAGAAGTTATGCTATTTTCAAGTTTAACGACGAAAACTATATTTTCCGGAAAATAGCATGCTGTCCAGAATTTTTACGAGTCAAAAATGAGTTTTAAACATTGTCTAAATGAGTCGAATTATCAAAAATATATTAGTATATATTATCGCGATTCCGAGGATATATAAAACGTAGAAAACGGACTTATAACGACTAAGTTATTCACATTTTAAACAAGTTGTTGTAACTTTTATTACAAGTATAACATATATATTTTCTAATAGCCAAGAATTACGGCCGCGAATGACCATGTTGAGGGTCGTTTTTAACATCGATGGAATACTTTTTAGAAAACGATGTCTTCTAGTAAAAGTAAGTTCACCTAGTCTATTTTCCAAAATGTTCAACCGTTCGTCAAACGGAGTTGTAACGAGTAAAATACGGTCACTCAAACTTTGTCGAAAACTACCCTTAAACAATAATTTGGGTACAAGTACCCTACTTTACCTATGTTTTTCTCTATGATCGAGACCTCTATGATGGAATTTAAAAGCTAAGACTTTTAGATAATGCTACAAGCTTTCCAAAACCATTGAGTTTGTTTCCTAACACTCGATATTCACTATTTTACGACTAGCTTTTCGAGGTCATTTAGTCACTTTCACAAATTATCAAAGTATATTGTTTTGCGACGAAAAGCTATAAATTCTTGATAAATCACTAAACGACTATCGTAGGAGGTTGTTTCAACGTAAATACTTGTAAAGTATTTTATAATATGACGAGATGTCATAAACATATATTTCGACGATAAACATTATTTTCAAATGCACAAGTGGTATGGATATCATACGAGTTTGCATGCACGACATTGTTTCATGATTTACATTAGAACATATCATTCATAATAGGTCACGGTCAAAGGTTGCGCCTCATTTCAGTTTTGCCATTATATCATCATGATCATTGCAACAGGTGAGTTTTCATAGCCCCGATTTATTCAAGTTTATACATTATTTCAAACCTACGGGGGAGAATACATTGCACATCATTTTTATACGAGCCCAAGTATGTTCAAATTCATTTACATTACTTAAGTTACCTCATTGCCAATTGAATGTCCCCATTTCATAATCATGAACCGTTAATTTCGGAAGAAGCGAGGGTGAGTGGATAGATCTATTGAGGGTGACTCCTCCATCCGTGTTGGTGGTCCCAACTGGTCAACGGATGCATTTCATTTTTATCATCATTGAGTTGTTTGGCAAAACACTCTGTTGGGGCTAACATCGTGAATCTAGCTTCGTGTCATGTGCTTAACCAATTGTACCATTTTTGTGACATATTTGTCATACATAACTTATACTTGCTTTGGTCGTATAAAACATTTTCATAAACTCTATGAACTCACTCAACCTTTGTGTTGACACTTTTAGCAATGTATTTTCAGTTAACTAAGGCATTCACTTCATGGCATGCATGAGGACTTATCATAGAGTCGCGGTGACGACGCTGCTCACATGGATTTATACATTTTAAAACATCGTTTGACTTGTACCAAACTTATTTCCGCACATGTTGATTTTCATTTGGGACCTATCTTTGTAACTCTGAATGTTTTTAATATATCAAACGATGTTCTTTTCAAACGACACTTTAGGTCGTTCAATATAGCTGTGATTGTGGTGCTATGACAGTCATCCCCCAGGAATTCCATTCCGCTGCAAAACAAGTAATTTGGGGGTGTGACAAGGATTCTGCACCAAAACGTCCAAAGAAAGCTGGCGACTCCTCCTCTATGCCACCTCCACCCCAAAGGACCTCCACCCGAACAAGATCTCCTCCACGTTCTACTCCTACTGAGAAACCTCAAGACTCTGAGTTACCACCCCAAACAGAGAAAACCGGTGATCATTTCAATACACCGGTGGTGACGATGAAGATGTCCCCGAGCCCCAACAACAACCCACCTCTTCGCCACAACAAAGAAACCAGAATCATCATCAAAGCCAAAAAAAAGAAGAAGAAGACCGATGTTCTCTCATGGCTAGATGAAGACACAATCGAAGAATATGACTGGTTTTCTAGACTTGTTGATGCCACCCCCTCATTACCAGAAGGTCAAGAAATGGTAGATGGCCGTACAATGGAGCATGTGAAGCTTATTCAGGAAAATTTCAACGTGAAGAAGATGACTAAGGCAGAGTTGAAGCGAATCAAGAATGATGCATTTCAACTACTTAGAGACAACTCAAAAAGTGTAATTGAAGTCGAATATCATCTTGATAACATTGCACGAGCCATGTCTAACAACATTGATTGGCTAAACCCTGAATCAAACATTGACTTCACTAGACCAGACAAAGCTCCATACTACACTGACTGGACCAAAACTCTACCTACAATTGGCCGACCGGATCAACCAAAGATTCCATTCCGCTATTTCTTCAACAACGACCTTGAGGTTCTTCTACACGGTAGCCATGTCTCCAAGAAATACGCTACATCACTCACACTCCCTTTCCCGGCAGCAATATACTCCAACAACATAGCCATCAAGGAATACGCCACACACATGTTTGCTAACAAAGTGGAAAGTACGACATCGATGCACTGTATGGGATTCATCATTGGCCTGAACGCCGAAGAATCTACTACAAAAGCTGCCAGGTTCTTAAGTCGAAGAAGGAATTGTTTAGTGATAAACGGATCGTTGCTATTCAGCATGTCTCTTTGTCGACTAAGTGGGACTACACATTCCTTAAGAAAATTGTGGTCAAACGACAAGACGAAGAGGAATATGACTTCTGTGAAGCAGATTTTCTGAGATTGTCTCTAAACGACATTGAAGATATGTATCTTGCAAAGGTACAAGGATGAATGCGAAAATTCTCTACTACTATCCAACGCGAGTACATCAAGTCATTACTTATCTTCATCAGAAGCATCGTGATCCAAGAACGTGTAGAAGATATTCAACTTGCCATGGAATCATACTAGAAGCGCGTTAATCTCACAAAACCACAGCTCGATCTTCCCGACATAAACCAACTTGCTCAGTACACCCTTATCAAGAAACCATTTAGGGTAGTCTACAGAAGTGAACTACACCACAATTGTTTCATGGCGTGCAAATAGCTACATAAGTTTAGGGATCACACATTGAAGAAAGTCAGGGACTGTTTAGCTTATCGGTTAAAAGAGATACATGAAGGCATAGGGTCACAGAAGAGATGGAATTCGAGGGACAGAAAGGATGTTAAGAAGATCATCAAGCGGATTGATGAAAGGTTGTTTAGGCGGGATCAGTTCAGAACATTGGAGAGTTTCGTTGGTGGTCGTCCAAGAATATCTCTCACAGGCTATCAACGTCCAGAACGCATTTCCGGAGTTATTGCTGGATTACCTGATTCTCCTGGTACCCCTTGATCTGTTCTCTCTTATCATATTTTGGATGTGTGATTTATATATATGACGATGGCTTGTGCACACATAACAGTGTACAACCCATACTTGTAATGAAAGGACCCTGTGGTACGCTTCAGTGCCACAATCCTATAAAAGGAGCGAAAGCTTCTTACTTTTGAGTAAAACTTATCAAAACTTTCACTTTTCAAAGTTTTGCTCAAAAGAACAAGTACTTCCCCTTATGTTTTTCAAAACCTCAAAAGTTAATATCACTTGTTGAGGGGGAGTATTTGCTTAAAACTTTGTTCACAAAATTGTTCTTCGTGGTAATCTTCCCGCAAAACTCAAAATGGTCATATTCGATATCAAATTTCATCAAAAATAACATTATATGCCATTTTTGAGGGGGAGAAAAATTATGTGATAAGAAATATGTTGTGAATTGCCAATGAATCGTTGTGCTAAAAGACTTAACCAATGAATTGACGAAGATCTTAAATGTTAGTAACTCGAAAAGACTTGTCCGGGATGGGTAATAATTTCAAGCTAGTTCACTAGTGATGTAAACGTGTCTCACAAAGGACTTGTTTTAGTAGAATGTACCATTCGAGAAACTCTTGATAGACATGAACTTTGACGGGTTTGACAACCTTTTGAGGTTTGTCCACACCTTCAAGGTAGTTATTAGAGCTAGTTATCACCTAAAAGCTGATAATGTAACTCTTTAACTATACAACGTAACCGTGTCTCGCGGGGAATTGTCTATCTTGAGTTGTTCAATTCAAAAGTGCGTGCTCTTCTCTTACTGTGCATATTTCTGTCAAAATACTTAAGCACGTGTGGAGGGGGAGTATTTCTGCAAAATTCTAAACTCTCACAGTGGTACAAAATGCTTTTACTCATAACCACTTTGAGAGGTTTTCAAGATAATGGTTTTATGGCAACATAGGTTAGTCATGGAGTTATAAGGTGACTAAGGTTAGGAATAACCGTCTTATGATCCGCCAGAGCCGGAGGGATCTACCCAAGGACACCACCAATAGCTAGAATTTAGAAGTTCTTAGGTATGATTATAAAAAGGAGAAAATGAGAATCGGAGAAAGAAGGAGTCGAAGAATTAATAAGAAAAGTAAAGAAAAGGGTGAAAAGAAATAGCCCTCCAGATTATTCAACTTAGGGCAGACACCGGGTTCAATTCATATGCTACTGGTTGTCACTTGATGACACCGGTATTGAAGATTAAAATCGTCATGGACCCAGTGACGCATGCACTAAACCTTCTTAGCCACTTAAGTTTCTCTCTACAGAAGCTTGTTTCATTCTCACAGGGAACCCTACGAAAACTATCAGCTTTCTCTTAGAGATTGCTGGTATTGAAGAAGGAGACCCTCTCCCTAGTCTCCTCTCAGGAAAACCAAAGCGCACTATTGAGTCTAGAGCCACGAGATTCATCAAAAGATCTCTTAGGTACACTTGACATTTCGTCACTTGTCGTTCAACATTAAGGACGCAAGTGATCCATTATCGAGTCCTACACAGATCTTAGCAATCTGTAGAGAACATTTATGTGAGGTTCACACAAGTGATCCTCAGTGATTGAATGGAAACTCCTGCCAGGGTCAACATCAAATAGCCCTGACAGCAGGTCACTTTGGTAACTCCTTGTGGGTTACGCTTAGTGTGTCTCAAACGGTCTATAGTCGTGGGGTGATGCTTTGGTGTACCTCAGCGACTCATCTGAACTTTAGGTGTACTTCGGTACATCGCATTATCTCACTTGTGGGACTCCAGTTAAGGAACAACCTTTGTGAGAATTAGAGTCGTCTATTCACACTATGCTGTTAACACACTCGAAGTTCAAACTTGTAAGCGCTGGATTATTTCTAACCCATGTTTTATGTTTTCTTTTTATGGATGCTCGCAGGAGGAAAAGATCGTGCAGATTCTCCACATGCTCATACCAACATCAACACTAATTGAAGTTCTCTCATAAGGCAACACAAAGTCAGAATGATTCTTCGTCAAAGCCAAAGAATCTACAAAGTTTAAAGACTAAGAGAACTACATCAGTACTGAAATCCAACGTTATAAAGCGTGTGAGCATGTTGGAGAAAGACGTGGAGACACTGTAGCAACGAAGCGGACCTGATGCAGATAACCACAACATACTATCACTACCACCACAAAGAACAAAGATCAAAGAACAAAGATTATGAAGACGTCAAAGCTGAAAAAATTCAAAGTAAACAAGATCCCTACACTGGGGAGATTGTTGGAATCAAGACATTTCTTCTCACAAGAAAGAAGAATGTCAGAAGACGTCAAAGCTACTATTACATCATCACCTACAATGTTATCACTCTTATCATTAATCACCAACACTTAGGGGGAGATTGTTGGAATCACTCCTAAACTAGATTACAAGTGTTAGTAATTAATATGTAATAGTTAGCTTAATTAGGCTTTTATGTTAGTATTAAAGGCAAGGCTTATGTAGAAAGCCAATAAGCCTTGGCCCATATCCAATAAGGAAAGGAAGGGACTAGGAGTGTTGCCCTAGCTCCCTCTCCTATAAATAGCCTTGTAAACCTTCATTTGAAGGTTGGTTGTTCACTTTCACATTTATCCTAAGCATAAACTTTCTTTCATTTATACGCATAAGTGTGTGTGTGTTCATCCGATCTATTCTTTACCTCATTTCTTCATATTGATGCTTGTGTTACATAAATGGGAACCTAACACTATTGGTTGATGAAAATGAAGACCCAAATAAATGGTTTTGATTGATAGGATTGGGCTCCAAGGCAATCCAAGGGCTCATATGCTATCTGAGAAAGTACAAGAAGTCATCCTCTCATTTCTCACTCTCAGAACAAGCACAGAGAGTAGAAGAAACCCTAGCATTTAGTTCTCTATAAATAGGCTATTTTGTAAAGCCTTGAAAACTTTTTTAGTAGTTTTAAGTTTTACTTTAAGTTTTAGTTTTCTACTCTTTTACAACTTATTTAGTTTAAAGTGTATTCTCTTTTCAACTTGTAATCCTTTTTTAAAAGTTTAATGAAATTTAAGTTTTAAGTTTTATACTCTGTCTTTTAAATTCAAGATTCTATTAGTGTTAAAAAAAACATCTTATAAGCTATTATAAGCTCATATAAGCTGTCTACTTGAGCCTTGCAAGCTTATTCCATAACTTGTAAGGTTTAAAAACTTTTTTCCAAAAATCACAAAAAAGCTTAATGGGTGATAAGCCAAAAAGGATGGGCTTATGGACTTTTACTTGCTTATCTTTGATAAGCTCTAAGAGCATTTATAGTCCTTGTTTGAGCAAAGGACAAAGTGAGTACCATTTTTACCTTATTGCTTATAAACTGCTTATTGTCTGCTTTTTCTTGTTTTTTATTGCTTAATATAGTTTAGAATTGCTTAATATTGCTTGTTATTGTTTGCTTTAAGATTAAAAGTCAATTGTTCAAGTTTTAGTTCTTAAACTGCCAAAACACCAATAAGCCAAAGCTTATTGATGAGTGCTAAACAACTTTCATTTAAGTCATTTAGGCTTATTAATAAGTTTTTATCAAAAAATTTATAGGTTTTATAACAAAAAAAAATTAGTTTTAAAAATAAAAAATAGTTTCAAAAGGGGTGTTTGGCACAAGCAGTCAAAACTGCTTGTGCTTGGTTTTGGTCAATAAGCAAAATTTGATTAGTTCTTAATTAGTCTACTCAGTAGTGTTTTAGTAATTTAAAGCAATTTTAGCAATGTGTTAAAGGTTTTAGTTGAGATTTCAAAATTTCTAGTTCAAAACTGTTTTCAACAAGCTTTTTGTTTAGATTACTAAAAAGCCTTTTTAGTAGTTATTTTTGGTTCTCACTCAGTCTAGTATACATGTTTTAAATTTTTGGTTCTCACTCAGTCTAGTATACATGTTTTAACATTCCAAAAAGTCAAAAACATCAATCGGTGTGTCTGTCTTCTCAGCTTAGTTTTAAGCTTGTTTTAAGTTCAAAATTTTCTAAAAATGGTTTTAAAAGTTCTTTATCATATGAGCTTCATCTGTTTTTAGGTTTAAGACCCTGGCTTTACCTTTTAGTAGCTTTTATTTAGCTTAGAAAGTAGCAGTTAAGTAGTTGTTGATCCTAGTTGAGCAAACGATCCTTATAGAAACTGACTTAACAATGACTTATTAAATACTACACGGAATATAATATT
Source organism: Chrysanthemum makinoi (assembly GCA_910596185.1). Classification (NCBI taxonomy): domain Eukaryota; kingdom Viridiplantae; phylum Streptophyta; class Magnoliopsida; order Asterales; family Asteraceae; genus Chrysanthemum; species Chrysanthemum makinoi. The sequence continues at coordinate 11,117,157 of OU343224.1, forward strand.
TAACCTTAAAATGAAGAATAGTAATATCACTTAAACACCTCAATTATATTAATAACAAATACTCTAAACAGTATTAGGGTTTTACAACCTTGAAGTGTATCGACCTTAGATATATCAAAAACACACTTATATCTAATCTAACCTAGGACCTCCTTTTATAGGCTAAGGAGTCCTTTACAATATACAATACGTAACCTACAAGATACATATCTTTTCCATATTTATCTAATACAAAATATTAAAACGACTTATCAACTAGCAGTGGTTACAATACATTAGCCGTGGTTATACTATACTACTAGCCGTGGTTTAACTCCAGCAGTGGATTCCTTCTTCTAGCCGTGGTTTCTTTTGCTCTAGCCGTGGTTCCATACTTAGAATAATTCCATTCAGTGGAACCTAAAACCCAACAATCCTCCCCTAAACTTGATATATTCAAACAGAATTGTCAAGTTTCCTTTAAGCTCAAAGCATCTGACTTGGAGGATGTATCCAAACACTTAACAGTTTTAAGAATTTGCTCATATTTTAACAACAAACTGTAAGCTTGATCATCATAGGGCTTCAGCATCTTTAAACCACCAGGCTTTACCATCTGAGTAATAACTCCTGGATAATTATTCAACTGAGGATAATCACCTTCTACAAGCATATGAATAATTTCTCCAGAAACAGTTAACACATGAACTCCACAAGACTGATATAAAAACCATCTTGTAACATTGCCATTGTAGAGTCCTTTCCATTCAGGTTCATCATGAGTAGGTTCAAACAAGATCTTCAGATTATGATACACCATTCCCTCATGAGAATCATCTGGACATACAACACCAAATTTATACTTGTAAAGCTTCCAAAGATTCATCAAATCATCTCTATCCAGATATTGAAGCATTTGTGAAAACTTATCAAACTCAGAAACTTCATTATTAGCTCTTTGAATTTTCCAACATCCTTCACTTCCATTAAGCTCAAATGTATATGAGATTATTTGTTGATCAGCTGCAATAGGTACTGTATCATCCACTCCTGACTCTTTCTCAGCATTCTCTTTCAGTTTCATCCAGATGTCTCCTGAATCTCAGATTTCCTCTTCTGTCTGATTTTAATCCACTCTTCTTCTTTTTCAGAATTCATTGGATTGAAATCATCATTTCTTATACATCTCATATAAATCTCTTCAATCCTTTCATATGTACACTTTCTTAAATTTTCACCAATATGCATATCAATGTTCTTGATAATCTTCATCATAACATTTCTCATTTCACTCTTGGTAGGAGGTTTCTTCCTTTTAGCTTGATTTTTCTCTTGTCTTATCTTTCTTGCCCATTCACCCAACACTTTACACCTTTCATCAATAGACAATTGTGCCCATTCTTGTGTAGTATACTCATCCTTTATCCCATCAGAAGCTTGAAGATAAGATTGTTGATCATTCCATTCTGCTAACAATTTCTGAGTCCCTTCTTCATCTTCTTTATGTTGCTTCTCTCTTGCTGATAGAGCTTATGCATCCTCCTTTTCTTGCAATTCTTTTGAAAACATTGCATCATATTCAATCTGCTCTTTCCTATTCTTAAACTTCAGCTCAGGCTCAACAATACCTTTTTCCTTTCCAATGTCTGGTAAAACTACTTTCTTTGTAGGCTCACCTATTGTTAAACTCTTAGCCAAAGGTTTAGGTGTAGGTGCAGAAATATTACTTAAGTTAATCAAGGTACCAGCAACCTCCTTCTCTACTTCTTTAGTTTTGGGTGGAGATATAGTAGTGGTTGTGACTATTGTGGATGTGGTTGTTACAACTATGGGTGTGTTTAAAGTAGCAGTGGACAAATTTACCTCAGATGAAGTTGCAGCAGTGGTTTCAATTGAACTAGCCGTGGTTGCAGCAACACTAGTAGTGGTTGTTGCCTGCACCACTTCCTTCTCTTTGTCTTCTACTACACACTTCAAAGTTTCAAGTACTGCTTCATTTCCATTCTTATCAGACACCACATACATTTCTCCTTGATCTCCACTATGCAAGTCATCATCCATATTTACAGCCTCCCCTGAATTCAAGCACTCATTCCTCCCCTGTTTGGATGCATCCTCCAAACAGTGATCAACTAAGGATCTAACCTTCTTATGCACCTTCTTAGCTCTCCTCAAAGCAACAAGCCCTGGCCTTCTAACTTTCTCCAAAACAGAGACCCTGTGCTGCAACCTTCTAATATGTCTCCCTTGAAATACAGCAAGCTCTTGAAGACCAGTGATAGTTTCCTCCATCTTGGTACACTTAGCCATCAATTCATTTAATCGTTCAAGAATATCCTCCCCACTTCGACCTGGGTTAACTGGTCCGAGAGGTGGTTCATTGGAAAAGTCATCATGTACCAGTGCAGGATCCGTCAATTCAATGTCATGTTCCAAACTACCCTCATCACTTCGAGCTGTGTAACCTGCTCCGAGAGGTGAATCCTTGGGTAAAGAAAACATAGCATTCGACCTAGCCTGATCATCTATGCACCCTAAATTAGCTAGTTGGCTAGGGATTCCTCCACTTGTGTTGAGTTCCAAGAAACTCTCCACATTAGGAGTTGCCAAAGGTTGGGTCTTATTGATGATTCCACTGTCCTGACCAGCATCTAAGCATGAGTCAGTAGTGGAAGCCCTTCCAATCATGTCACCTCCACTCCTTGTGACAGCCTCATTAGCTACACCACTAACACCAGCCTGAGGTAGCTTGGTGCCCTTCCTTCTCCTCCTAGTAAACAGAATCCTATTTGGTTCAGAAGTTGAAGTTATAGGCTCAGCAGTGGGTTCAATTGTGATGGCAGCAGTGGGTTCAATTGTGATGGTAGGGGTTTCAGTTGGATCAGCAGGGGTTCCAGAATCAGTGGATTGTGAAGGTTGTGGTTCGGGTATATCATCAAATGCAGGAATATCTGGTAAAGGTATCATATTGGGAAATAATGGAGTTACTCTACCAGTAAATTGTGAATTTTTATACCTCATATGAGTAAACACCTTAGGAAGCATAGGATGAACATCATACTGTTGGGTATGGTCAATAGGTTCTTCAATTTGACTCTCCACAATCAATTGAACAAACCTAGGATACAAGTAATACTTTCCCTTCTCCTTAATGTTTTTCAAAAATCCATCAAAAAGCATCCTAGACCAATTGAATTTCCTTCCTTCAGACAGACAAATAATTGCAGTTGCAATTTTGGATGGAAATTCATCAAACCCTGTGGTCTTATTACTCACACACATTAGAAAAGTGTGAATCAAAAACTTCCACTGAGGTGAAAACATACCTTTATGAAATTTAGTTTTACCATCCCTCCTTTCATAACCCAATCTCTCAAACCCCTAAAAAATAGCAGCATCAGAAAGATTAATCACCCCATCAGCATCCTTTAACTTCAAGACAGTCCTAATTACATCCTCATTGACCAAAATCTCATTCTCATCCTCAACCGTCCTAAGAACTTCTAATCCATCTCTCTCCTGTATCTCAGCATTCCACCAAAATTGATGTACATATGTTTTAAGAATTGTTGGTGCTACAGTTAATGCAAAGTGGATGGGACTGTGGTTAAGGAAATCAATCATCTCATGAAAGCCTTCTGATTGATTGTTTTTTATCAAATAAGCAACTAGGTTATGGGTTTTGGAATACAACGACGACATTGTGATTATTGATGTGATATGATGTGGGATTGTGACTAAAGCAGTTGGGAATGGTTAGGGTTTGTGTTAGGCGCCAATTTGGAAGGGATTTGAAGATCAATTAATTGAGCTGGCAATGATTTGGGGAAATAAATACGTTATCACCAAAGTTACAAAACAGCCCCTCAAGTATCCATCAGCAGCAAAACGATGGCAGTGGTTTGAAAACCACTAGCAGTGGTTTGAAATGCTCTAGCAGTGGATACAGCAATCACTCTCCAATTTTTGACTAAGACTACAGCAACCAAATCTAAGCCAAAAATAGTGATCAAGCATAAATATGAAGGATTACAAAAGATTCACAATTTTATTTATTTATTTTTTTATTTTTTAATTTTTTTAATACTAAACACAGCAACAGCCCCAAAAAGCTCCAAATTATACATAAGTCCTTCATACCTGCACATCACAAACACAAACCAAACACTTGAAACATGGTTAAGGTTAGCAGTGGTTAAAATAACAAGAAGTGGTTTCAAATTTTGTACTGGCAGTGGTTAACATGAATGCTAAACACCCAGTCAAAGGTCAACTCCAAGTTATTAAACGTCCACCAAGGTCAAAAGACTTCATTTACTCCTCAACAACTCATACCTTCCCCACATTTAACTCCCTGATTTTATCTTAACTCTATTAAAGAACATACCACACATATTACTCACATTCCCAAACACCATTTCTCTCTCTAAAAACACTTGCAAAAACCATCTCACCAAAAATCATGAGTAACTCAAACCCCATTAATCTTTCAACAGACAGCTCTTCTTCTGACAGTGTGTGGGAAGAGTTTCTGAAAACAGGTAGGGTTGATGAGGAAGTTTCATCAAAGAAAAGAGCTCACTCTGATTCTTCTAAAGGTGGTTATAACAACTACTTTCCACCAAGGAAAACATCCCTCTCATGTGTGAAAACAAACCCTTCAGCTGCTGGACCTTCTTCCATCCAACCAAGGCCACAAAATGCTATCATAAAGGAATCCAGTTCAGACTTAAGTTCCATGCCAAGTTATGTGTCTCCATATGAAGGTACAGATGATGAAACTTCTTCCAGAGTCTTGGTTGTGCCTCTCCTTGCTGAGATCCCTTCACCAGAAGAACTACAAGCTCCTCCTATGCTAGCAATGCTTCCACCACCAGAGGGTCCATCATCATCATCACCACCTGTCAGAGGAAGGGTGATTGGGCTTGCATGCCCCAAAGTGTGGCAAGTGATTGGTGGTCCAAGAATTCAGAAGGAGATGCCAAAGTAGGGCATTGCAAAGAAGCCTTAGGTGGTGTTGAAGAATGTTGTGAAGCTTGTGTCCTTAGATGGTTGTGTTAGGAATGTAGTCTTTTGATGTACTCAGCTGGTAATTTGTGTGTCATGGTTGTATCTTCTGCATATTTGGATGCAGATATTATCAATAATAATAACACCATGTTTGTCTTTTAAGTCCATTGTATCATACTGGTTGTGATTTATTTCCTTTTCTCTGCAAAATAGTTAGTGGAAACACAAAGAAACAAGCAGTGATTTGAACAAAAGGGTTATTATACAAAAAAGTAACTAAAGTTTTTCGGGAAATTTTCCCTAAGTCACTAAAGTTTAAAAGTTGTCATTCAGGTTACTCAACGTTAAAAAACAAACATGTCTATAAATTCAACGATTTTTACGTTTATCTTTTTTATATGTTAAGTAACAAAAATGTCATGTCTTTACAAGTTCAGAACTGATGACAACTTTCATAAGTTCAAGTGGTTGACAACTTTCATAAGTTCAGTAACCTGAATGACAACTTTTAAACTTTAGTGACTTAGGACAAATTTCCCGCAAACTTTAGTGACTTTTTTGTATAATAACCCTTGAACAAAACAAGCAATACTAAGACCAACTAATAACAGTACATAACTTTTACAAACTTTTACAAAACAAATTTGAGACTTAGAGATTTATCATTCCAATACTAACTACAAGGTACTGAAACCTCCCTACATCAAAAGCTTTAGTGAGAAGATCAGCAACATTAAAATCATTATGGATTTTGACCATTTGAATTAACCTTTTCTCATTACAATCTCTAATAAAATGATTCCTTATCTCAATATGTTTAGTTCTAGAATGCAAAACAGGATTTTTAATTATGCATATTGTACTATTATTATCAATGTAAATCTTAGTATGCATAAAATTGTACCCAAAGTCCAACAATTGATTCTGAATCCAAAGCACTTGACCACAACAACTAGCAGCAGCCACATACTCAGCTTCAGTTGTAGAATTAGCCATAATTATTTGCTTTTTACACTGCCATGAGATTAATCTGCTTCCCAAAAACTGAAATCCTCCAGTAGTAGACTTCCTATCCAAACTAGCTCCAGCATAATCACTGTCTGTATAGGCCACCAAATCAAATGCTGAATCCTTAGAATACCAAAGGCCCAATTTAGGATGACCCTTAAGGTATCTAAAAATTATCTACACATCATTCAAGTGTGTTGTGTTTGGTGTGACTTGAAATCTTGCACACACACATACTGAGAACATAATATCTGGCCCAGATGCAGTGAGATACATCAAAGATCCAATCATGGACCTATGCAACTTCAAATTAACTTTGGGACTTCCATCATCTAGTAGCAGTGGTTTCTGAGTCTCCATTGGTGTACTAGCACTCTTTACATCCTGAAACCCAAACTTCTTCAAAACATCTGCTACATACTTGTCTTAACTAATGATAATACCATCAGTCCTTTGTTGAACCTGTAGCCCCAAAAAGAAAGTTAGTTCACCCATAAAACTCATCTGAAACTTATCATGCATAAGTTTCTCAAAGTCTTTGCACAACTCCTTATTGGTTGAGCCAAAGATGATGTCATCAACATAAACCTGAACTAGCAATATATCATCCTTGAGCTTCCTTATGAACAAAGTCTTATCAATCAGTCCCTTCTTGAAACCATTGTCCATCAAATAAGTAGAAAGGCATTCATACCATGCCCTTGGAGCTTGATGCAACCCATACATAGCCATTTTCACCCTGTAGACCTTATCAGGATGATCAGGATCTTCAAAGAGGTTGACGAACATACACCTCCTCATCAATAGTACCATACAGAAAGGCACTTTTAACATCCATTTGATACACAACAAAGTTTTTGAAAGAAGCATATGCTAAAAACAATCTTATAGCTTCAATTCTTGCAACAGGTGCAAATACTTCATCATAATCCAAACCTTCAGTTTGTGTGAGCAACCAACCTTGATTTATTCCTTACCACTATACCTCTTTCATCTCTTTTATTTCTGAACACCCATGTTAATACAAATAAACCGTAAAAACGTTTATTATTATTTTGCGATCTCTTTGTGTTTTGTTGATAACAAATATAATGTTATCTTAAGTACAATTATAAGGATACATGTTATTTTTGTAAAGCATTTATATATAGACATTTAAATACAAAAATATTGTAATTAATCATTTGTTAAAATAGTTTATTAGGATGGGTAAAAATCATAACCCATGGACCATATCCATAACCCATTGACCCATACCCATTTGACTAGATACAATGTATTCATTAGATACATTGAATCGAAAGAAACCCATGGATCAACCCATAACCCATGACCCATGACCCATGACCCATAACCAAAATACCCAAGGGTAAAGAGGGGCGTCCCACGGATCCCTAGCTTTACGCTAGCCGGATCCCTTGTGGGAGGGATCCGTGGGATCCGGGGAACAGTAAACTTTCTCCTCTATAAATAGTGAGCCATTTCTTCCTTTTTGCTCACCACTTTCACACATACTTTGTCCAAGTATTGTACCTCTCTAACCACTGATCTTAAGGGATCCTTCTATGTAGTTTGTCTTTTGTTTTTGTGTGATTCTCTAGGTTTCTCTTAAAGGCGAGATCACCACTTCTTGAAGTCGAGCAAGCTCAAGTCCATGAGTTGCCATGCTTCGTCATCATCAAGACAACTAAGGTTCTCTTGTTGATAGTTCTTTCTTCCTTCGTAGATGTTGTGTTGAAGGCATTAGTGAAGGATGCCGAAAGAGTCAAGACGAAAGCATTAGTGAAAGGTGCTTAATGTCCGTGTCAAAAGCATTAGTGAAGAATGCTAAAGGTGTCAAGACGAAGGCATTATAGAAAGGTGCTAAGCGTTGTGTGAAAGGCATTAGTGAAGGATGCCTAAGAATCAAATCAAGTTGCATTAGGGAAGAATGCCTAGGTCATATAATCGATGAGGTGCATCGTTATACATATAGTATTAGTTTATTTCCAAGGATGGTGATATCCTTGGTGGTGTTGTAATAAGGAGTGGATCTCCTTGAGATTAGGTGTTATGTTGTGTTGGGTAGTAGTTCCTCCATAGTAATGGAACTAGGTGCTTAGCCTAGTACCTAATAAAGGGTAGGCGACGTTGTGATAGGTGTGGTTCACCTTGGAGTGAAAGAACTTGGTGGTTAGCCTAGCACCGGATAAAGGGTAGGCGACGTTGTGTTAGGTGTGGTTCACCTTGGTGTGAAAGAACTCGGTATTTAGCTTTGTACCAGAAAAAGGTGTAAGCGACGTTGTGAAGGTTTCTCCGCCATAAGGAGTTGGTGTAGTGTTTACGAACTCTCGAGTAGGTGACTCGAGGAGTGGTGTAGGGCAAGGAAGGTGTCCTTGTAGCCGAACCACTATAAATACTCATGTCGTGGTTATGTGCTTCTTACTTATTATCTTTTATTACACGATCATATATCTATCTATCAACGTCCAACATAAACAACCAAATAGATTGACATAAGTCGATCTAAATATTTAAAAGGAAGTTTTAAATTGGTAAAACTATTCAACCCCCCTTTTAGTTTTCCACAATTGGCATCAGAGCTTCGTTACCAAGTTTCTTAGAGTATGTTGTACTTTAAAAACTTGATACGATCCGTGTATGTTTGAAACTACAAAGAAGGAAATATTTCAAAACATTTTCTTTTTCTCGTTCATGTTGGACATTGATAGATCATTCTAACATATTTGTTTAAAGAAATCTTCATGCTAGGATCTCTTCAAAACCTTCACTTCTATTCAAAGAATAATGAAGTCAACCTTCGAGAAAGGATCCAAAAGTAATCACAACCTACTTACTCTAAGTACAAAGGATTACTTTAAGAGCTCATGAAGTATTTTTGGTATCATGTCTTCATAAGCCAAACCAAGAAGCATAAAGGTATGTTTACTTTTTCATTAGATAGCGTACATGATTATGTTGATATCATTGTTCTTATTTGTTTAAATAAATTGCTAGTCTCTTGAAAAAGTCTCTCTTTTGTCACTTTCCCGACGTACTCATCATAGGGAATAGTATTCTTTTTGATTTTGTCAAACTAACGCCTTCGTCACAAATGGATCCTTAATAATTAACTTATCAAATCACATCGACCAAAACATCTTTTTATTTGAAAACTTTAAACTAATTTTGTTCCGTAAGCTAGTTTATAGCCTACTACAAAATTAAAGCCAAACAACCCTTTTTTCTGTCTACAGGAGCCGGATCCCTCTAGTTGTACTAGACGGATCCCAAATACAAGGGATCCGGGGGAACCGTAGAATAGAACACAGCTATACGCATTTCAAAAACATCACAGACCAGTTTCCCTCTCCCCACATAACATAAAAAACGACCTAACAATTGATTTCATCCTCATAGGACTCCAAATCCTCAAGTATTCCTCACTTGAACACCAATGTAAGTAATTACACTAACTTGTTCTAATTTCAATCATCCTCATCCTAGGGTTTATGGTTACACAATTTCTAATCAAATTAATTCAATTAGGGGTTTTAAAATTAATCATTAAAAGGGGCTTTTAACACAATCAGGATTACACCTTGTTCACAACATTGTTAATACAAATCAAAACCATAAACCCATCTCAACTAATTTTACCTAATTAGAATATTTTTGTTTCTAGGACCAACCATGCCTAAAGCCACTCAACAAGACCACCATGATACCGTCCATTACCTCACCCATTACTATCGGGAAGAAGGGCTATCAAAAACCGATCGCAAAGTCTTCAAAAGACTTGAAAAACGACTTATTCACGAAGGTCGTGTAGTCAAGGAATGTTTCCTTGAAGATACCGACATTCATCAAGCTTTCTCGGCAATCAACTTTGATTGTCTTCTTGACATTGATGAACAAATTTGCCCGGTTTTCATCTTTGAATTCTATAAAAGCATTAGGATCATTCGAAACGCCGATGATAACATTTCAATCGCCTTTATCATCAATAAACGAAACTTTATTCTACCTCTCAACACCTTTGCTCAAATTCTTCGCATTCCTTGTGAAGGAATTTGTATGTATTCTCAAGATTGGGCAATTAACGCTCAAAACCTTGCACTTGATTCTAAACCTATCTAGAATACTCCTCTTGATGATCCCGAAACTGTTAGGAATTAGAAAATTCCATGTTAAAGTGTCGGTCACCCCAATTATAGTCTAGCATATGTTAGCTCGTAGATATGTCGTTATTTACGTTATTTAGTAGTTTATTAGTTATTTAGTAGCATAGTATAATTTAGTGTACCACCGTAGAGGAAGGACGGGTCTTTACCCACTGTATACCTGATCCACAGGCCGATAGGAGGTTGTGTATTGTGTAACTATAAATACCCCTTCCATCCATGGAAGGGGTGTGGCTTCTTTGAATAAACCTTTCACTTTCTTAAGCAACTCTCTTCAAGGAACCTCCTCTCAACTCTATTCATCTCTCTAAAATGGCTTTCTTATTTAATCATTGTCCTAGACCACCCGAATCATCAAACAACATAATATTTGGATCCTAACAATTGGTATCAGAGCCAGGTTGTGTTGTTTTGATGATTTACGTGGTTTCTTGATGCGGTTTGTGTTGTTTTGAGTAAGGTTGGATGTTGCTTTGTTGTGAGTTTGTTTAATACGTGTAGAATCATGTTTTTCAAAATCTGTTTCTGTTGAGTTTTGAATCCGTGTATAAACTATTCTTGTTGATATTGGGCTTACGTATGAGATGGTCTATAATGTTTCTTAAACTTTTTTACATGTTATATTACTCGTTTAAATCTGATTTGTTATAATGTTTTCTCTAACCGGTTTTAATTATGTAACTAAAACTGGTTTTAATTTTTGCTAATCTCATGATCGAAAACTGGTTACTTGTCTTTTAAATGGTTTTTAGCAAATTTGATTATGTTGGAATACATGTTTCTCTAAGCGAGTTGTCAATGTGGACAAAAGCGAGTTGCATATTCTGTCCAGATACATTGAATATACTGATGCGAGTTGCAGCTGTTTTTCTAAAGCGAGTTGGGTACTGGTTCAGTTTCATGCGAGTTACTTAACTCGCATTTGGTTTTATTGCACTTTGCTATTGAACGAGTTGCTATTGATTTAATGTTAAAAGCGAGTTGTCATGCTGCACAAATGCGGGTTAATGATGCGAGTTGGTGATGCATGTTATATATGCGAGTTGGATTTGATGCGAGTTGACAGTAAAAGATGAAGAAGAGTTGTTGACCTTGACCACTAAAATACCAAACTTCAACTCGACTACAAGACCACGAGCTCAAACTCAAAACCTAATACCATTTAACAAGAATCAGTCGACCTCAGGTTAAACAACCTTTAACAGTCCTTGTTTATTGAAAAGAAATCATGGACAAAGTTGTAACAACTAATCCGAAACAACCACCAACATCCAACATCACGATACCTCATTATTTGGAATCGGTTTAAATCTCAAAATCAACATAATAGATCTCAGTATTAAAGTTCGTGTATATCATAAGATGTCGAGACCTTCTAAAGATCTAAATCACGAAACCTCATTCATCATTGATCAAGACTCAAAACTAAATGATTAACTCAAAACTTAAATCGATCTCAGTCATCTTTTCCGTGTGCCATAGCAACTTCGAGACCATAAAGATCAAGAACCCGGAATGATATCACATCATAAATCGATTTACAGTTTATTCTTGAAATATACGAAACATGAAAAGAATTTAAAAATTTATGTTAATTCTTCTTTCATTCGTTCATTTAATATTAATCAAAAGGTCTACTCATTTAAGGAAATACCTACCTGATTTTATTCGTGCATTAACGAAGCCGTTTCAAGCCTTATGCCATCCTTGTGGCCAGCACTCACATCGAACCATCCCTGTGGCATCAATGACCCCGTGCCATCTCCGTGGCTCTCACATAACAACATCAAACCATCCCTGTGGTGATGTACGCATGATTACATACGATTAATATGTGCGTGATATGAAGCAGAAAAAGGGGCTAAAGTTTTTTTGTTGGAACATATTGAATGATGATTAACTATGGAGAGGCGTATATTGAGTGGGAAGGATTAGGGTTTGATGTTATTTCACTTGGCTGCTCACAGGAGGTTTTGTTTTTGGGAGAGTTGCGTCTGAGATTATTTGGGGGCTGATAATTTGTGATTAGGGTTTGGTACCTGATGTTTAGGGATAGACGTTATATTGTATGCGTCTTATATATCCCCTAAATTTAGGGTAGATTTTTTCTGGATCTGTCATGGGCCTCACATGGAGGAAATGAAGTAGACATGGGCCGAACAGAGTTAAGAACTGGACATGGTAAATGTTTGTGATGGGCCGTGTGTATTGTATGGTAATGAGACTTTTGTTGGGTCGGGTGTAGTTGGTTGTACGGGTAATGTGGTATGAGGAGATTATACAGTGGTAGGCGTATTTCTGTGTGGTAAAGTGAGTTATTCGGGTAATGTGATTTGGACCGGGTCTAAATCGTTGTTAATGGATCGGGTGATAATTTCATGCGCTGAGATGGTTGTATCAAACTTGGGCCTTGTGTTGACTTGTTTATTCGTGGGCTTTGTGTTAAAAGGATGAATATTTTTCCGGATGTTAAATTGATGTAAATATTTTTCCAATTAGAGTTAGATCCAAGGTATGTGAGTTGTGCGACCAGAGGTTTGTTACAAGTATGCGACATATTATTGGTTAATGCGATTCATATTTATGATGGTAAGGTTTGCTATACATCGTGTCACTTTAGCTACAAGACCTGGCCCTAAAGCAAGTAATTTAATTAATATGTTGGACTGAGCTATGAAAGTATTACTTGGGTCTGGAGCAATGTAAGCTTTACCAATCCATGGATCGGTTGTGGACCTGAATGATTGGATTGACTTTCAAGGACCGGGCCTCGATTATTACAAGTAACCAAGTTTGGTGCTGTACACATGACTGGGTTGGAAGGGCTTCTCAAATTTTGAATTTTATGAGACTTGGATATAATGAGATTTGATGATGAGATTTGGTGTGATGATGAGATTCAATGGGTTATGTGGTTTGGTACTTTGGTATATACATTTTCACGGATAAAAATATTATGTCGCGGCTTGAATTGTTGTTGGAACTAGGTTGACTACGGGGTTGATTGTATTTGGTATTTCTTATTTGGATTTGTCGTGAGGTTTTCCGGGCGCAATTACTTATTTCGTCTTCTTTCTTTCAACCCTTCCGTGAAGACGACTTGCTCGGGCATTCATAGAGTGTGATAAAGACTTGGCTATTCAGTTATGTTTGTGATTCTCTCTCGCTTAACCCACAACTTATCTATCACTTCGGGGTCTCACGCAGTTCAGGATACGTCAAGAGGTTTTGTACATTGGGTACACCATTTCTTCTTCACAAGGATTAGTACAAGCTTAAGTAACAAATCTGGGGAATTTCACTTCATGATCAAGTTTGGCATATCGGATTTACTTCACCAAGTAGTCACAACAATAGCCGCCAGAATATGTGGAAGATGTGTTTACCAAAGTGTTTATTGGATGGTTGATGATAGTGTTGATGTTGGAGTAAGAATCGTTGATAAACCGCTGCATGTTCCCCTAAAACAGATATTCACCAAAACCAAGGTTGTCATAACTCATTCAAGCTGACATTGTTTACGGTTTTGTCTTGATTTTGTAAAATCCCGCGAAAGAACCTATTTCTCGGTTTAAATCATAGATTTGTAAAATCCCGTGACAATGAAAACATCCTGGTTAAAGTAATGAGCTTTTCCGGATCTATCTTACGGTTTATTCTTGGTTTTGTAAAATCCCGCGAAAGAAACTATTTCTCGGTTTAAACCATAGAATTGTAAAATCCCGTGATGATGGAACCATCCTGGAGAAAGGAAAGTGTAGGTCGGGATCCTTTCTGATGCTAGTGATACGGTTTCTACTTCGAAGAAGGGATAAAAGGGTGTACTTCATGAATTGGATGTGTGTTTGGATATTCGTCATGGCAGTTTGGTTATTACATGGTTTTACGGGGTTATGTGATTTTAACCATGGTCGGGATGAAACCATTATCATAGTTCACTTAAAATGTCAAAGGAGGCTAGATTTGAGCTTTTAACAAGAAGATGTGACAACGACGTTAATTCAGTATTATTTATTTGAGGTTGGAGTGAAATATCACGGGCGAGTGTACTTAGTATCTGAAGTTATCGGGGATGGTTGGATGAAGATTCTTCATGATCCTTGTTCGAGCTTATTATAAAAAACGAAGACTTGGAAATCTAGTTATTTTTTGGGCGACTTTTTCTTTTTCTTTTACCACTTGGGGGAATTGGGCTCTTATCACCGCAAAACAACTATCACTTTAAGGAGTTACGTTGTAGTGCTCAGTGTCACATTGAATTGTGGATTTTCAAGAGGTGATGTACGTCTAATACTTGATGGTTGGTTGGTTGAAGAATATAGAGTACATAGAGACTACTTAGAGATGCTAATGGAAATCGGCGCCGCTCTTTGTTACATATGTGCAAGTTTAAGTCACGAGTTCGGGGTAGTTTACTTCAGGGTCAAATTCATCATATTGGGTTTTCTCCATCAGCTATCACGACAAAGAGCCTACTGAATGATAATGGGGTTGATTATAAGTTTTGCCAAGAGATGATGAAAAGAGAGAGATTATGACGTATGAACACTACAGTTCATGCCGCATTCTCCAAAGAAAAGAAAAGTGTACGTGTCAGTGCGCTTTATCTTCTGAAGAAGAGAAATCTTCTCTATTATGACCATTCTCATCAACATGCTTCATACTTTTTCCATGCGATTCAGTCATCAAGTGAACCGGGCTATTGTTGATTGTTTTCTGATTCCACTTTCTCAACTATAATGACGATGGCGACATCCTGTGCTAATTTTGCGGGGGAGAAGTGTGAATAGACTACATTTGGATGATATTTACTTATTTAGTCAAGAATGGCATCTCCGTATGCAATTATTGAGGGGGAGAAGAAGTGTGAATTTTTTGCATTGTTGATTGATATTTGAGATTATAAATGGTCATACGGCTCCAAACTCATGTAAGAACCGAGCTTCTTCTTATCGGGTCATCTTCACATGGATTTTTTCTCTTCTAAGAGCCGTTGGTTGACATCTTCACTCGGATTGATGAGTTTATCGACAAAATGCTTCCGGTTAATGCTTCACGTATACATCAACATGATGATTCCGAACAATCTCTCTGTTCTTGTTTGATGTGATTGGTAGTTTGGTGTTACCATCTTGTGTGTTCGTTGATGCCTGATTGCTGATTTTCTTGATGAACATCTTTCTGTTCTTGTTTGATTGGGAGGGATTTTAGTTAAGGGGATTTGCAAGATGTAAGTTAATTGGGATGCTTTTTGGTGGGATGCTTTTGGTGTGAGTTGAAGATGTTAACTATCTATTCCCCAACTCGACAATCTTGAAGAAGGTCGAGTCTACATCCTGTTCTACATTTCTTGCTATATGTTAGAAGACCAAAGACGAGTTGCATTTAATGATCTAAAGACCTCCTCGTAATTTGGCATTTATCAAAAAGACTGTCGGTCTAGGGGAGAGCACTAATTGGGGAATGTGATATGTCGAATTTAATCCCCAATTAGACTTGCTCACATTATTCAACATGTTGATTCTCACAAAGACTTCAAGCGATCTTCTCAACAAATTTCAAGTATTTGGACATTCAAAGAGTTGTTGATTCCAAGTATCAAAACCGAAAGGGGAAGGAGACAAGCATCTAAACGCGAGTAACACTTGATGTACTTAATACTTCTAAGAAATTGAAGATATCCCGGGAAGAAAAATGTTATTACCGCAGAGAAACTCAAGGTTTGACTCATGGCGAGTAAACTTGACGAACTTAATTCTTCTAAGTGATTGAAGATATCCCGGGAAAACAAATTTCATGACCGCAGAGAAACTCAAGGTTTTACTCATCAAGGCATTTAGTGTTCTTATTCCAACTACATGGGGGAAGAGATGTAAGAGTTAGTTTCGATGATAAAAGAGGTACATTAGTGTGTGATGATTTCGATGTTATCGCAATCATCGGGAGGAGAGGATTGTGTACATTGGGGACGCCACCGTTTCACTTGAGTGCTTAATCGTGATTCGATACATAATCACTTATTCCGAGTTGAAATCCAGAGATAGTCCTCCTGCAGAGATAATCGTGATTCGCCCCGCTTCTTCAATGTTATATAGTTATTCTCTCTTTGGGCATTCGGGTACTTCGGGTTCTTGAGCTTCATGCACTTTCTTCAGGGGGAGAGAAAAGTATACATCGGGGTTATTCTTTGGCTATCGGACTTAATCTACTACTTCGACGGTATAAGTTTCTCTGTCTTCGGGTATATGTGTATTCGGGTTCGTGAGCTCTAGTCTAAGAGACTGACTGCTTCAATTCAACTACTTGGAGGAATTGTTCTCTTGACACCTTTTTGGAATTGATTGCTTCAGACCTCAGTGGAAAAGAAATTTTAGAAGATTATTTAAGTGTGGGATGAAACGTTGCTGGTGTTCTATTGGATGATATAACCCCGAATGGAGAATCTCGATTATCGGTCTTAAAAGGAGCAGCGGGATTTATGATAATGGTGTACTTCTCTGTGCACCTGGCTAAGGAAAGCTTGAAATAGAGCTTCGAATCTGCACATCCAAAGGATTTTCGGTTAGGGGGGGAAGCTGCCAAAGTCTCTCTTTCAGATGGTTCAATTTCTTTCTTCAATTCAAGAGCCTCGGAAGCTTTGGTGGTGAAAGTTTTAGGGATGATGACTTCTATCTTCTACAACGGGGCTGCTCGATATCCTTATCTCGGTACTCGTATCATCATCTTCTTAAACTATATCATCTATTCTATCTTTGTAAATATTTATCAGAAAACAAAATACAAAAATATAAAACCTACAAAAACAAAATAGAAAATTATAAAATCTTCAAAAACCAATAAAAATCAGAAAATTTAAAAATACCAAAAATATGTTTTTCCCAAGACATGTCTTCTGGTATCGATAACATCTGTCTTAGAAATGTCATTCAATAATGGCACGGGACCATAGATGAAGTTCGAGCAGAAGGTGTAAATATTTCCTTTCAAAACATGTCATAAATCAAATGGCTTGCAGTTATTTCGATCAGTAACCCGCTTCAAAAATGGCTTGCGCTACTTCGCATACGACCAGCGCTTAAACTATGGCTTGCTATTATTTGAGATAGCAACCCGTTCTTCATGAAAGGAAAGTGTTGCGCTAAACCAATTTTTCAAATATTTCGTGCACTTATCCTAAAAACAAAATGAGGAAAGTATGTCAAGGATCTGTTCCTACACAAAAATGTTTTTCCGTCTAAAATTCTTCAGAAAAATATTTGTTGTTTTCAAAAATGGTTGTAAATGAGTTGCATGTAAATCTATCAGATTTAGAGTTTTTGAAAAAATATTGAAAACTCAATCAATGACTTCAGCGCTTTTAACATTTTCAGAAGAATAAGTCATTGATTGAGGGGGAGAATGTTTTCATATTTACATCATCTAACGGGCTTTCTTAATCATCCTACGTGCTTATCTGAAAAATATAATTTCCTGTGTTGAAGGACTAGGTTTCTAGGATGTGAATGTTAGGTTTAGATGATTATAGATTGATTAACACATTAATCTCATACCTTATATGAACTGTTTGATATGTTGAATTGACTTTTATTAGTCGATTTCTGTTTGGGTGATGTCGACCACCATATATCTGTATGTGTGTTCACTAACGTATGCAGGTATCTTGGTTTAAGAATGTTCCGATCCGATCCCACATAATATGATGTTTGGATGCCGAAAGGAAAGGGTAACTAGATCTTGGGTTGACATATGAAGAAACGGAGCTTAATTGGACTTCTATGGAGAGTTGGCATAAATGCAACGTAAGAGGTCTCATTGCATCAGCAGATGGTTTTCTTCTAAGTAATTGAAGAAACATAGCATAATTTGACCTCAGTTGGCATTCAAAATGCAACGTAAGAAGAAGTATCAACTGCATCACAGACGGTTTTCTTCCAAACCCTACAGAACAACAACGAAGCTTCTCAACCACCTAACGTATCTTTGTGCAGGATACCATTTTTAAACAATTTTGAATAATTTGATTAAATTGTTTTGAAAATGGAAAATATTGTTTTGAAAATATATTGAACTAAATTTTGAAAATCACCGGACTTCTTTTTATCAAAACCTAAGTCACTCAATTATTGACTTCAGTCATGGATTGAGGGGGAGAGTGATTTAAAATAAAATATTTTCAAATGATATTTCTTCACAAAAGTTCCGCTTTGTACAATAATTAAGTGGTGATCTAAAGATTTAATGTTATGTCATGGTATGATTTTCTTTAGAATCAAGATCTTTCAAAATGAAATTTTTCTTGTTCTTGTTTGATTGTGAAATTGTTTTATTTTACCTAAAAGATCTCTTAAAACAATCATACCTGACACTAACAACCTTTAATGTCTTAAAATAGTCCTTATCTGTCATTTTTCAAAGTTAAATCAAGCCACGTCTTTCCCCAAAATATTTTAAATGATTTAAATCAATTTGGGATCACAAATCTCAAAAGGTTTGAAATTTTGATCGGGGTAGAGATCGTGAGTTAAATATCTTATCTGTTTAAATGGAATTGGTTTTAGTCCTTTAAAGGCACTCCTGCCTCCATGTGCCAAATGATTTCATACACAATGCACATGTTGAGGAGGAAGATTTATCCAAAAACATGTTGAGTATTTAAACCAGGCCACATATTCTCCCTTGTTTTCTAAACCGTATTAAATCATTTGGGATCCAAAATCTCAAAGGGTTTGATATTTTTGATCGGGGAGAATTTGTGATTTAATAATGAAATTTGATAAAAGGTGATCGTTTTGATTTAATTGTGCAGGCTGCTCTCTCATATGTAAGCTAAACGCCAATCTCGAAGCACATATTGAGGGAGCAAACAAACTATCGAGTCTGAAGCTTTTAAAGTAATTTAAAAAGTACCTTGATTGTGTTTTAAAATGGTTTCTTAATGGCGCTTGTGATTGTGGATGTGCTTCAAATTAACTCTTGCCTCTGTGTGATAAAAATGATTTCAAAAATCCTATGCACATATTGAGGTGGAGAATTTACCAAAGAAAAGAAAATATTTCAAAGTCCTCTTGCCTCCATGTGCTAAACAATTTCTAAATCACATGCACATGTTGAGGGGGAGGTTTTCTAAATGATCAAAACTATTAAGGTACAAAATGCTTTGATCTCGTATCACAAGTACCTTGATTGTTTTTCCAAATGATTTTTCAATTGGTTTCAAGAAGGAATGAACTGTACCAAAAGACCGACCATTTTACTTTATGCATGGAGTTATAAGGATGGTTAGGTTAGGTATTTGTTCCCACGATCCCGCCAGAGTCGGAGGGATCTACCCAGGGACAATCCACTAGATAGTGTAGAGTCCTTAGGTATATTGAAAAAGAGAGAAAAGTGAGATACGGGAAGAGTGCGGACTGAGACAGAGCTAGTACTCAAATAAACCCAACAAGGTTCTAGTTATGAAGTCTCGGTAAGCACTGGGGGTTGAAGAATGAAAAAGAATTGAATGTGAAAAAGGGGTGAAAAGAAATAGCCCTCCAATAATTCAACCTTAGGGCAAAAACCGGGTTCAATACATATGCTCCGGTATTGAAGACAAGACGTCATGGACCCAGTGACGCACTGCACTAAACTTCCCAAGCTACTCAAGTTCTTCTTAAAAGAGCTTGTTTCATTCTCACGGGGAACCTACATAATCTATCGACTTTCTTTTAGAGATAGTTGATATTGAAGAAGGAGACCCTCTCCCTAGTCTGCGGCATAGGAACCAAATGTGCACGATTGAGTCTAGAGCCAAGAGATCATCCACAATATCTCATTAGGACACTAAATTCTTGAAGACTTGCTGTTTTACATAATGTGGAAAGTAAGTATATATTAAGAGTCCTACGCATTATCTTTGTGGTATTGCTTAACATCTCAGTGATATGCAAACATATTCACAATGAAGATGGAAAGCCTTCTGGAGCCAACATCAAACAAGCTCCTGGTAGGTGGCATGTGAGATCTATTCTCAGAGATCAACCATGTGACAACCGGATAGAAACGATGGGGTTTATCTTCACTCGTGAATCAACCTTGGTCCCGGAATGGAATTGACGAATACTTTTGGAAAAACGTTCGGTGTAAAAGCAAATCTTCTTTTCTCTAGCACATCGAATGTGTACTTATGTTTTCAAACACAAAAGTATCTCTGATTGAAAAAATACTTTTGGAAAAACCGTTCCATGTGCAAATCTTCATTTCTCTAGCACGTCGAATGTGTACTCTTTTAAATACAAAAGTATTTTGATTGAAAATTGATCTTTCTCATAAAACCTTCGTCGTATTGCAAAACTCTTTCTTCTAAGCAATACGCGATTGTTTTAAAATCATTTTTCATCAATCGGTGAATCTCAATTATTTGGTTCACTCAATCGTGTTGTCTTCTTTGAGACGCTTCGGTTTGAGAACGGCTAGGCAAATTGCGAAACCATCAAGGAGATTCTTAGGAATCCTACCTCGATCACGAGCAAGATACTTACTTGTAACATCAACGGGAACCGTCATGGGCCGTGTACCTTAATTCAACGAAAGTGATCAAAGACACTTTCGTGTGTTTTATTGCTAAACTTGTTTGCGAGTACATTTGGGCGGTTGCAACTCGACGTGGAATTGAGCGTCAATCCAAAGCCGCATGCTCCACAAAGGCATCCACACTTAATTTGAAGAAATCATGACTGGTGCATATCTACATAACACTGCTCGATATTTCATACTATGCTTCATTGCTCAGCCGCAAATATCATGAACCTATAAGGCTTCCGCTACTCTGATGGAAAGATGTCATGATTCAAAAGTGTGAGCATGTCGGTCCAAAAGTCACAACTTCACATGATGGCAACACAATAAAGGGTGATCCAGAGATTTGCATGTGAGCATGTCGAAGATCATCAAAGATGTGGATCAGTTAAAGGCCTCCACTGAAAGTACAAATCAATGCGGACTTTGAAGAATCGCTACTAAAGCACAAAGATTGCAGAACTTGAAGAATTGAAGTCTACGAGCACAGAACTAAAGTCAAAGATAGAATGCTAGGATGCAAAATGTATTTCATGAGGTGACCTCCCTTGGGAGATCAAGTAGGAATTAGAAAATTCCATGTTAAAGTGTTGGTCACCCCAATTATAGTCTAGCATATGTTAGCTCGTAGATATGTCGTTATTTATGTTATTTAGTAGTTTATTAGTTATTTAGTAGCGTAGTATAGTTTAGTGTAACACCGTGGAGGAAGGACGAGTCTTTACCCACTGTATACCTGATCCACAGGCCGATAGGAGGTCGTGTATTGTGTAACTATAAATACCCCTTCCATCCATGGAAGGGGTGTGGCTTCTTTGAATAAACCTTTCACTTTCTTAAGCAACTCTCTTCAAGGAACCTCCTCTCAACTCTCTTCATCTCTCTAAAATGGCTTTCTTATTTAATCATTGTCCTAGACCACCCGAATCATCAAACAACATAATATTTGGATCATAACAGAAACCATTCGAGATACTATCTTCAAGGTTAGGACCTACCAATCCCGTTACAACCAAAACAAAAAGCTCATTCACCGTGATCCTTTCCAAATGGAACTTTTCGAAATGCATCCCATGTTTAGAAAATGGGAAGAAATCCTTAGGGAAAACGTCATTAGCCTAGTTGGTAACAAGGATCATCCAAATGCATGTCTTGTGCAAATGATCTATTATCTTATCCACCAAAAGCCATTTAATCTCGCCTATTACATGGTAAGGAGAATGGCTGGGGTATTCAAAGCTTCCAATATGGTACTTCCATATGGTATGCTCCTAACACAACTTTGTAAGTATGTTAGTGCATTACAACCATCTCATATCAACAATGATCATTTCTTTGCCGATCATGTAATGGTACCTCTTACCAAAATACCCTCTAAATGGTTCATGGTCAATGGAAAGAAACCTAAAGCTCTCTCGGACTCCTAGTAAGGAGAAGAAGAAGAAGATGGAGAAGAAGAAGAAGTCGACCCCATAGCTAACATTGAATTGGAACCCTTTGATTACTATGAACAACTTCCAACCATTCCAAACGAGACCGCGGAATTCAAACAGTTAAGGGGTATGATTCAAAATCTAGCTTATAACCTCACAAAGTCAGGAAAGAGGAAAAGAAAGAGTTGACAAAAGAAACTATAGGATTATGATTTTCTTGAGACACTTAATTTGTGTATGAATGATTATGTTTTTAGCACGTTTGTTTGTGTTTCTCTTAGATATTATTGTTACTACAATTATCTATGATATGTCATATGTGATAATTTGTTTACCTTGTTGTTTAAATTACATGTTATATGTGTGTATTGATTAGTGAAAAATCTGCATTAGCTCTTTGTAAAGGTTCTGATCTGCAGTAAGCGGATCCCAGAATTATAACTAGTCGGATCCCTCCTATAAGGGAACCGTGGGATCCGTGACTACAGATGAGTTATACAAATCACCTTACATCAAAACAAATCACTAGATCACCTCACATAAGTATAACATAAGACCTTAGAGCTAGATAAGTCTTGTCCTAACATGTGATAGCTTGACACTCACCCATGGCTCACCTAGAACTTAGTTAAAGATTTCTTTTGATTTACCAACACTGTTAATACAAATAAACCGTAAAAATGTTTATTAATATTTTGCGATCTCTTTTGTGTTTTGTTGATAACAAATGTAATGTTATCTTAAGTATAATTATAAGGATACATGTTATTTTTGTAAAGCATTTACATATAGCCATTTAAATACAAAAATGTAATAATTAAGCATTTGTTGTAATAGTTTATTAGGATGGGTAAAAACCATAACCCATGGACCATAACCCATGGATCATAACCCATACCCAAGTTGGCTAGAAACAATGTATACTTAGATACATTGAATCTAAAGAAAACCCATGGACCAACCCATAACCCATGACCCATAACCAAAAAACACATGGGCAAAGAGGAGCGGACCACGGATCCCTAGGATTACACTAGCCGGATCCCAAGTGGGAGGGATCCGTGGGATCCGTGGAACAAAGAAGAAATTTGCCTATAAAAAGAGAGCCATTTCTTCATTCTAACTTACCCCTCTTCTTACTAAATCTCTCATACACTCTCATTCTCTTCTAACATATAGATCACTTGATCTAGAGAGTTGTTCTTCTTTCTTTCTATTTGTGATCCTCATATAGGTCCTTCTCTAAGGCGAGATCACGAGCAATCTACAAGTCATCCAAGCAAGGGGTCCTTGATTGATTTGTCACTCCGCAAGATTTCTGTAGCGAAGATCTTGTACTTGATATTTCATATATTTGTTGTGTAATAGTTGTGTTGGTTTGGTCCACCGTGCTACGTACTCGGTATCTAGCTTTGTACTAGAAAAAGTGTAAGCAACGTTGTGAAGGCTTCTCCGCCAAGTGAAGGAGTTTGTTGACATAGTGCTTGAACTCTCGAGTAGGTGACTCGGGGAGTGGAGTAGGGCAAGGAAGGTGACCTTGTAGCCGAACCACTATAAATTGGTTGTGTCTTTTCTATCCCTTAACTTTATTTATTTGCTTGCATTATCATTAGATCTATACGTTCTCAACATCCATACGATTTCACATAATATCGAATCTAAAGTTTTTGAAATCAACTTAAAATCGACAAAACTATTCACCCCCCCTTCTAGTTTTCCACAATTGGCATCAAGAGCTAAGTTTATAAAAGTTTTAAAATAAAATTGTATTTTAAAAACTTTTCGATCACTATGGGTTCTAAAAATTATAAGGAAGGGCAATCTATGCAACGACCACCACTACTTGAAACTAATGGTTTTATATATTGGAAAAATAGATTCGAAACATATGTGAAGTCTAAAGATATTGATCTTTGGTACATTATTGTTGAAGGTGATTTTGAGGCTACCTCAAATGATGATAAAGGAAATTTAGTTCACATACCTCATGATAAACTAAACGATGAAATGAAGAAAAAGCTTTCTAAAAATAGTGAAGCAAAAATGGTTTTATATAATGCTTTACCGAAAAAGGAATTCGAAAGAATTTCTATGCTTAAAACCTCTAAAGAAATTTGGAATTCTTTAGTTGTAACTCATCAAGGCAACCAACAAGTTAAAAATAATAAAATTGATTTATTTGTTCAACAATATGAACAATTTTCAATATCGGATGAGGAAACTATAGATCATTCATTTGCTAACTTTAATACTATTATTACATCTTTACAAGCACTTGATGAATCTTTCTCTAGCCGTAACCATGTTAGGAGATATCTAAGGGCACTTCCATCGAAGTGGAGATCCAAGGTGACGGCAATCGAAGAGTCAAAAGATTTGACAATCCTCACCCTCGATGAACTCATAGGCAACCTAAAAGTCTACGAGCTTGTCCTTGCTAAAGATTCCGAAGCCTCAAAGGTGAAAGAGAAACACAAATCTCTTGCCCTTAAAGCCAAAAAGGCTTCGAGCGATGAGGAGAACTCATCTTCGAGTAGTGACGACGAAGAGTACGCTATGGCGGTAAGGGACTTTAAAAAGTTCTTTAGAAGAAAGGGTAGATACGTCAAACAACCGTATGATGATAAGAAAGGCTTTCGGAAAAGCAAAGAGGACGAGAAGCCAAAGGATGATCGTACTTGCTTTAAATGTGGGGACCCAAACCACTTTATTAGTAAGTGTCCCAAACGGGATGATCAAAAGGCGTTCGTAAGCGGCACATGGGGAATGAGTGACGAGGAGGACGAAGAAATTTGTCTCATGGCAAATGACGAGGTATGTCACGAATACTATAGTAGCTCATCACTTGATGACGACTCATTGCATAATGAATATGATAAACTATGCAATATTAGCTTAAAACTAGTTAACAAAAACAAGCTTTTAAAGAGTCAAAATAAACGTTTAGATAAAGAAGTCATAGAATTAAAAGCAAAACTAAAACGTTTAGAGAAAGGTAAAATAGCAAGTGGTGAATGTGAACTTTGCGTTCAACTTCAAACACTAGTGGATCACTTAGATTCTAAAATTGCTAGAATGAGCACAAACACTTTAGATACAATACTCGATAGCGTTAAAACTGGTAACAATCAAAAGGGTCTAGGTAGTCAACAACTTGATCCATCAAATAGTGAAAGTAAAGAAACAAAATTTGTTAAATAACTAGAAAAACCAGCCACTGTTGTGGCGGATCCCACGGATCCCCTAAAAAGGGAACCGGCTAGTGTACAAAAAGGGATCCGTGGATCTGCTGTAGCAAACAGTAGCAATAACGTATCTTCTTCATCTAGAACTGAGTTTGTCATAGTAAATAGGAAGAAACCAAGTCATGTCACTACTAGACAACCACCTCCAAAATATAATCCTACTTTTGCAAGAAACAAAGCTCCATCTCTTTCAAAACCTAACTCATTTAGGAGACCTAATAACGTTTTCCAAAAAGTAACCATCAAATGGGATGGAATCAAAACATGCAAAACGGTTTTCCCTTTCAAAACTTTGCTCCATGGAATGCATACTCATCTTATCCATACATGTCTAACATGAATGGAATGTTTAACACTAATGGACCCATGAACAAATGGGGACCAAACTTTTGAGTTTATTATTGTGTTAGGTGTGCTTAAAGGTCGACCTAGACCCGATGAATGGGTCAAGGATAGCGGGTGCACGAGGCACATGACCGGCAATAGGGATCTATTCTCCACATATGAATCCATTAATGGAGGTAATGTGGTGTTTGGAAATAGAAAAAGTAGAATCATCGGTAAAGGTACGATTTCTAACAAATCTCTAACCATTAACGATGTGTGTCACGTAGAAAACCTAAACTTTAACCTCTTAAGTATAGGACAAATATGTGATAAAAAGTGCAATGTACTTTTTACCGAAACCGGTAGTAAGATACTTAAAAATGGCATAACCATAGGAAGAGGAATTAGGAAACATGGAGTCTATGTCATTAAAATCGGTAATGAACCTAAAGACAAACTATGTCTTACCTCTATGGATGATACTTCGACCTTATGGCATCGAAGATTGGGTCATGCCAACATGCGACTTCTTCAATCGCTATCATCCAAAGATCTAGTAAGAGATCTACCTAAGTTAAAATATGAACATCATTTTTGTGATGCTTGTAATGTAGGAAAACAAGCTCATTCGAGTCATAAAGCTAAAAACATGGTGTCCACAACTAGGTGTCTAGAATTACTACATATGGATTTATTTGGTCCATCCGCTATCCAAAGTTATGGAGGCAACTACTACACTTTGGTAATAGTGGATGACTACTCTAGGTATACATGGACAAAACTTTTAAAGAACAAAATGGAAACCTTTAACTATTTTGAAATATTAAGCAAAAAGATCCAAAGACAACTAGGAAGTCCCATAGTGTCTATTAGGACGGATCATGGTAGGGAATTCGATAATGAAGTGCAATTCAGAGCTTTTTGTGACGCTAATGGTATTACTCACAACTTCTCGGCTCCACGCACTCCACAATCGAATGGGGTAGTAGAAAGAAAGAATAGAACTCTACAAGAAATGAGTCGAACCATGCTTAATGAACAATCCATACCTCAAAAGTTTTGGTGTAATGCCGTTGATACTTCAACGTATATACTCAATCGAGTCTTAATTAGACCAATCTTAGGAAAAACTCCATATGAGTTACTTCGAGGCAAAAAGCCTACGTTAAATCACTTTAGAGTCTTTGGTAGTAAATGTTTTATTCTTAACACTAAAGATTACCTTACAAAATTTGATCCTAAATCAACCGAAGGTATCTTTTTAGGTTACTCGCCAAATAGCAAAGCTTACGTCATATTAAACAAAGAAACAATGAAGGTAGAAGAGTCATTAAATATAAAAATTTGATGAAAGTCCACCCAAACCCTCTCCACCTCTTGTCGATGACGAGATTATAGAAAGTGAAGCTATAGTAATAAAGAAAAAGATAAGTGAAGAAGAAGAACCTCTAAGTGATGAAATAATAAACATTAAAGAGTCCAAAGATCACCCCGTAGACAAAGTCATAGGAAAGCTAAACGAACGAACATTAAGGTCTCAAGTTCAAAACCAAAGTAGCTTGTTTTGTTTCGTTTCAACCTTAGAACCTAAGAATACACAAGAAGCCATAAAAGATGAAAGTTGGGTAATGGCTATGCAAGAAGAACTAAATCAATTTGTTTCTAATGATGTTTGGACACTTGTCCCTCCACCTAGTAATCAAACCATAATAGGAACCAAATGGGTTTATAAAACAAATTAGATGCAAACGGAGTAGTGTCTAGGAACAAGGCTAGACTCGTTGCTCAAGGGTATAACCAACAAGAGGGAATAGACTTTGATGAGACCTACCCCCCGTGGCTAGATTAGAGTCTATAAGAATACTTCTTGCGTATGCTTGTGCTAATGATCTAAAGCTTTATCAAATGGATGTCAAAAGCGCTTTTCTAAATGGTTTCATAAATGAAGAAGTATATGTAGCTCAACCTCCGGGCTTCATTGATTTTGAAAACCCAAACATGTGTATAAATTAAAGAAAGCCCTTTATGGTCTTAAACAAGCTCCAAAAGCTTGGTATGATAGACTCAAGTCATTTCTAGTTAAACACAACTACACCATGGGGTTAGTTGACAACACACTTTTACTAAGAAAAGAGAGTCACATATAATCATAGTACAAATATATGTAGATGATATTATATTCGGATCCACTTGTCAAGACATGTGTGATGATTTCTCTAAAATCATGCATGACGAGTTCGAGATGAGTATGATGGGAGAACTTAGTTTCTTTCTTGGTCTACAAATAAAACAAGTAGAAGATGGTATCTTCTTCAATCAATCTAAATACATCAAGGAGATGTTAAAGAAATTCGGTCTAGAAGAGTCAAAACCAATTAGGACTCCAATGTCATCCGACACCAAACTTACAAAAGATGAAGACGGAGAATCCGTAGATAATACTAAATATCGTGGCATGATAGGTAGCCTTCTCTACCTCACGGCAAGTAGGACGGATATCATGTTTAGTGTTTGCTTATGTGCTAGGTTTCAAGAAGACCCTAAAACATCACACCTAGAATCCATAAAAAGGATATTTAGATATATTAAGGGTACAACACAATTAGGATTATGGTATCCTAAGGGCACGGGAGTAGAAACAATTGTATATGCAGATTCGGACCATGCAGGTGATTACGTTGATAGAAAAAGTACAAGTGGGGTATGTACTTTTATGGGATGTTGTTTAACATCTTGGTTTTCTAAGAAACAAACGGCATTTGCAATATCAACAACCGAAGCCGAGTACGTCTCCGCGGGCAAAGCATGCCAACAAGCACTATGGATGAAACAAGCGTTAGTAGACTACGACATCCATCTAAGCGACATAGCCATCCTATGTGACAACAAAGGTGCCATCGACTTAAGCAAGAATCCGGTATTGCATTCTCGCACAAAGCATATAGAGATTCGTCATCACTTCCTAAGAGACAATGTTCAAAAGGGGAACATCTCTATTGAGAAGGTAGCATCCGAAGACAACATAGCCGACGTCCTCACCAAACCGTTGAAGCGGGAACAATTCAACCTACTTCGTCTTGGTCTTGGTCTAATGGAACAAACGTCGTAACTTATTTGACTCTACAAGGTATGTAAACACTAGCCTTCTTCTTCCTGAGTCTAGGATTTCTATTTCACACACAACTCACAAACAATACGGGAATTTTCAAAACCCAAGATGAGTTTTTCAACTTATAGTCTTCTTATTTTATTTCAAAGAAAACCTACTTTCACAATGTTTTCTAAAAGATGATACCTTCCCGTATCAATTTCACAAAAGCAATTTCTCACGTCTAGGACAAATCGCTTTTTCATTATTAATACAAAGTAAAAACCGTTTTCATTGCATCTCATGTCTTTTGAATGCTAAAGGGAACACATAACTAATATATGTTTTCGGGTACATTCATTTAAGCAACAATGAATTAGGAGCATTGATAACACAAAATTACGTACTCATGTACTAAATATGCGTTTTCGGGTTATCTTAATAGGATGGTTTTATACTTCTAGTTTATTTTTTACTTCTTTTTAGAAGTCGAGATAACCGAAACTCCAAATAGTTTGCATATAGGCACACACTAGGCAAAAATGTTTCCAAAAGGAAAATTTTGTGCTGCCTGAAACACCAGACCCACGGATCCCAACCTTTATACTGGACAGATCCCTCAAGGGAAGGATCCGTGGGATCCGTGTAACAGAAGCTGTTTTCAACTTCTATTTTTTCACTTTGGATGAAAAATCCACATTTGTTTCATTTTTGGGAGTATGCTCTTTAATGCTTGTGTTCTCATGATCACATGCCTTGAATTCATATCTAATCATTAGATTTTAATCCATATTTTGGGTCAAGCATTCATTACAATGCTTTGTTTTTCTATATATATAACTCCCAAAATGCTTGCATACTCCATCTCCTTCTCACAAACACACTTCATCATGTCATCCAAAAACCCTTTAGGAGAATCATCTAGTACAAACAATCATGATATCCAAACCTTTGTACTTCCACCATCCAAAATACCACAATCAAATGCTAGGATATCCGCACGGATTAGTATCCGATCTTGTTGTTTAGCAAAACCAACCTCAAATGGTTCATCCTCAACAAATAACTCACCACAAGATGCTTCCATTATAGCACCACCCTCATCACCAACAAGTACACCAACTTCATCACCACCTAAAATAACTCTTTTGGAACTCCTTAAGACTCCAACAAGATCTAACCAACCTAAAGAAAAATAATTAGTCTTTTCAACACCCCCACATCTCCAAATACTATATTTCAAGATCTTGAAACATCACCACCATTAGCTCCCATCACATTACAAGAACATCTAGGTTCCTTTCCACCACCATTTACAAACATTCCGGATATTGATCCATATTTTCCTATTTTTCCACCACAACTTCCGCATAACTCAAATCAAAACAACACGGAAAACTTCCGCACTCATTACCCACGTCATTTACATTGTGAACATTGCCAATCCACTAGGGAAATTGCAATAGAAGTTAGGGAAGAAATGCGTTTCATACTCAACCTCATCCTTGATCGCATCAATACCATTACTCATCAAAACCTCCATCCATAACCTTATGCAAGCATGGAAGGAATCACTACTACTATTTTTAACTTTTAGTATTATTTTTCTTTTGAAGTCATTTTCAAGAACAAGTCTTGTTCTTATTTTACATGCTTGTAAGTGGCATACATACCACTACAATTTGTTGTTTTATTACAAGGCCTTGTTTGCATACCTTGGCTCCCAATCTTGATTCTCAGCAACCACAAGATTATATAAGCATGTTACTAACCTTTCTTTTTGGAGGATTTTTATTTTTCTTCACTTGACGCCCCAAACAAGGGGGAGCTACCGTCAAGGGGAGTTAGAAGTTTGTTTATTTCTTCCAAGGGTTAACTTTTTGTTTCGACAAAAAGGGGGAGAAGAAGTAAAACTTAAGGGCTTTCAAAACTTGCATCTATTCTTAAGTTTTACTCATCATAACATTATGTTTTATCATCAACAAAAAGGGGGACATTGTTAATACAAATAAACCGTAAAAACGTTTATTAATATTTTGCGATCTCTTTGTGTTTTGTTGATAACAAATGTAATGTTATCTTAAGTATAATTATAAGGATACATGTTATTTTTGTAAAGCATTTACATATAGCCATTTAAATACAAAAATGTAATAATTAAGCATTTGTTGTAATAGTTTATTAGGATGGGTAAAAACCATAACCCATGGACCATAACCCATGGATCATAACCCATACGCAAATTGGTTAGATACAATGTATACTTAGATACATTGAATCTAACGAAAACCCATGGACCAACCCATAACCTATGACCCATAACCAAAAAACCCATGGGTAAAGAGGAGCGGACCACGGATCCCTAGGATTACACTAGCCGGATCCCAAGTGGGAGGGATCCGTGGGATCCGTGGAACAGAGAAGAAATTTTCCTATAAATAGAGAGCCATTTCTTCATTCTAACTTACCCCTCTTCTTACTAAATCTCTCATACACTCTCATTCTCTTCTAACATATAGATCACTTGATCTAGAGAGTTGTTCTTCTTTCTTTATATTTGTGATCCTCATATAGGTCCTTCTCTAAGGCGAGATCACGAGCAATCTACAAGTCATCCAAGCAAGGGGTCCTTGATTGATTTGTCACTCCGCAAGATTTCTGTAGCGAAGATCTTGTACTTGACCAAAGCTAAGACTAGTTGGAGATGGCATAAATGGTTACATAATAAACTTGAATTTATATGGATACCTAAAATCATTGATATGTGTGTTTCTACTATAACTGTTTCGGAACCCACTAACTCTTCGGTTTCCACATCTACTTCTATTCAATCTGTGTCGTCTGTGTGTAATGCAGGTGATACAGATCATCCTTTGGGTTGTTGATAGCGGATGTTCCCGGCACATGACAGGCAATCTCAAACTGTTATCAAACTTTATTTCAAAGTTCATTGGCACTGTCAGGTTCGGGAATGATCACTTCGCCGCTATCATGGGCTTTGGAGATTACATCAATGGCAACATTGAAAGCAGGGTTTATTATGTGGAAGGCCTCGGTCACAATCTCTTCTCTGTTGGTCAGTTCTGTGATGGAGATTTGGAAGTTGGTTTTAGGGAGAAAACTTGTTTCATTCGTGATCTACAAGGAAACGATCTTATGTCTGGTCAACGCACATCAAGTCTCTACACTATCTCAACGCAAGACATGATTGCTTCATCTCCCATCTGTCTACTTTCTAAGGCTACATCTACAAAATCCTGGCTATGGCACCGTCGTCTCTCACATTTAAACTTTCAAACCATAACCAACCTTGCTCGATACAAACTTGTTGAAGGTCTCCCAAGATTATGATATTCTAAAGATCACCTCTGCTCAGATTGTGAACAAGGGAAAAGCACTCGTGCTCACTTTCCTTCAAAGGTGGAACACAGCTCACAGCATGTGCTTCATCTTCTTCACATGGATTTGTGTGGCCCAATGCGCGTGCAGACGATTAATGGCAAACGCTACATCTTGGTAATCATAGATGACTACTCAAGATGGACTTGGGTTTATTTTCTTCGAAGTAAAGATCAAGCTCCACAGATGATCATTACCTTTCTCACGAAAATTCAAGTTTAGCTCCGAAACACAGTCAGACAAATCAGAACAGATAAAGGAACTGAATTTGTGAATCAAACTCTTCGTGCATTTTGTGAGAATGTGGGAATTGAGCATCAAACATCTATTGCACGTACACCAGAACAAAACAGAGTTGTTGAAAGATGAAACCGTACGTTAGTGGAAGCTGCAAGAACAATGTTAATCAATGCTAAACTTCCTGATTACTTGTGGGCTAAAGCCGTGTCAACTGCATGCTACACTCAGACACACTCAATGATTACTAAGCGCCACAACAAAACACCATATGAGCTTATCCACAACCGTAAACCAAATCTCAAACACTTTCATGTATTTGGATCCCTTTGTTATCCGAATAATGATTGTGATGACTTTGGTAAGCTCAAAGCCAAAGCTGACATTGTAGTCTTTGTAGGATATTGTGAAAACTCTAAGGGTTTCCAGATCTGGAATCATCGTACAAAGGAGATTATGGAAATGATTCATGCTCATTTTGATGAGCTTATAGAAATGGCTTCTGAGCATAACAGCTTGGAACCCGGTCATAACTGTTTATACTTCCCTCAAACCCCATCATCAGCTGAACCTTATTTACATCTAACTTGACGTCAAATGGAACAGCTATTTGCTCCGCTGTTTAGTGATGATATTGATGAACGTGCTCCAAGTGTATCCAATGTTTCCGCTGCTCAACTTGATCATATTCCAGTACCTGATACACCTACTACAACAACTACTGTTGAGGAAGCACCACCAGTTGATTCTAAAACAACAGTTGAACAAACCACATCCAACGACGCCGAACCAGCTGATGATGTTCTGAAAAATGAAGTACCCCCACCTGCAGATTATGATCCAAATGCATTCTTCAATCCGTTGGCTAATGAAACTGCCACACCCGACGTTGCGGAATCATCTACAAGCCATTTTAATCCTCCCAATCTGCAGAATGTATATCAAGATCAACCTTCCACCTCGTTGGACGATAGACCATCCTCTTGAGAACATTATTGGTAACCCGAATCAACCAGTCGTAACAAGACAACGTCTTCACACAGACGGTGAACATTGCATTTATGCACTCACTGTCTGCCAATCTGAACCTAAAAACATTAAATTTACAATGACTAAAGACAATTGGATTGAATCTATGCAAGAAGAACTCAATCAGTTTAAACGTCTTCATGGATTACTAAGACACACTCAATGATTACTCAGACACACTCAATGATTACTAAGCGCCACAACAAAACACCATATGAGCTTATCCACAACCGTAAACCAAATCTCAAACACTTTCATGTATTTGGATCCCTTTGTTATCCGAATAATGATCGTGATGACTTTGGTAAGCTCAAAGCCAAAGCTGACATTGTAGTCTTTGTAGGATATTGTGAAAACTCTAAGGGTTTCCAGATCCGGAATCATCGTACAAAGGAGATTATGGAAATGATTCATGCTCATTTTGATGAGCTTACAGAAATGGCTTCTGAGCATAACAGCTTGGAACCCGGTCATAACCGTTTAAACTTCCCTCAAACCCCATCATCAGCTGAACCTTATTTACATCTAACTCGACGTCAAATGGAACAGCTATTTGCTCCGCTGTTTAGTGATGATATTGATGAACGTGCTCCAGGTGTATCCAATGTTTCCGCTTGCTAACTGATCATATTCCAGCATTCGATACACCTACTACAACAACTACTGTTGAGGAAGCACCACCAGTTGATTCTACAACAACAGTTGAACAAACCACATCCAACGACGCCGAACCAGCTGATGATGTTCTGAACAATGAAGTACCCCCACCTGCAGATTATGATCCAAATGCGTTCTTCAATCCATTTTCTAATGAAACTGCCACACCCGACGTTGCGGAATCATCTACAAGCCATTTTAATCCTCCCAATCTGCAGAATGTATATCAAGATCAACCTTCCACCTCGTTGGACGATAGACCATCCTCTTGAGAACATTATTGGTAACCCGAATCAACCAGTCGTAACAAGACAACGTCT
Organism: Chrysanthemum makinoi; assembly: GCA_910596185.1. NCBI lineage: Eukaryota > Viridiplantae > Streptophyta > Magnoliopsida > Asterales > Asteraceae > Chrysanthemum > Chrysanthemum makinoi. Next base: position 11,151,609 of record OU343224.1, read on the forward strand.
TCACACAGACGGTGAACATTGCATTTATGCACTCACTGTCTGCCAATCTGAACCTAAAAACATTAAATTTACAATGACTAAAGACAACTGGATTGAGGTAGACATTTTCCTTGAAGTTCATGTGGTTGATTTATAGCATGCACGATGAGAGGAATAATAATCCATGAAGATTTGGCAAAGGAATACCAAAGAGTGGATCATTATTCATGAACAATAATCCGTGAATACTTTTAGGAAAAGAAATACCAAAGAGCGGATCATTATTCATGAGTGCAACTGCAATATTATGATAATCATTATCAACGCCTTGAGGAATAACTGGAGATTGGGCTTTTTGAGTAGTCTGAGTTGTACTTCTTTGATGATCATCAAACATATCTTGAACTCATGAATCACATATTCTTTGATGAACATCAAATATTCGCTAGCGGTTGTAAATACTCATCAAACATATCTTGAACCAATGAATCCCAAAAAATAAATCCCATTTATCCTTAGTGAGTGAAACATTAGGCGTTGGAGGAGAGTCATCAAACTTTAAGTCGTATAACCATTATTCAAACATCCATCATCATTTAGTATATTCACTCTTCTCCCCCTCAAAAATTACATCCGAAGTTGCCATTTTTGATTTAGCAAGTGAATAATAATATACATTAATGAATGTAGATCCACTTGATGACTGAATGAGCATGGGAGAAACATGAAGCTTGTTGATGAAGAATGTCGATGAGAATGGTCATAAACATGAAGATTTCTCTTCTTCTGAAGATAAAGCGCATTGAAGCGTACACTTTTCTTTTCTTTGAGGAACGGGGCCTGAAGAGTTATCTGCAGACGCCATAATGATGAAGTACGAGGCCTGAACTGATGTGAACAGACGTCATTATTAAGAGCCCGGTTATATGTTTAGAGCCGCCCGAATCCAAAAACCAAGGGACGATTTGTACGACCTGCTTTGGACAACAGACGAAGATAGAGAATTGGAAACATTGGATCCCCACGTGCTGATGGGTTCCTTTTGGTTAGCACAAGAAATCTTTGAATCAGCAGAAACCCTAGATGCAATGGCATTATCCCTAGGAGCTGAACTAGTAGAAGCATCAGACTTAGTCAAATGACATTTTGTGCTTAATGGGATTATTCTACCAGTTGGCTTCCAAACCTTAACAGGCACTATTCTAGGCATAGTGGATCTAGCTAAGGAGTAAGGTTTGCCATGCATTAATATTCGACATGTGGGCTTCCACTGAAATCCTACATTTGTAAACACATTCCCTGTAGGTTTCCAGGATTGCTTAATCTCTTTCGCTCTCCAAACTTTCTTAACTGGGTTATGAATCTTAGACCTCAGAAATAACACATAACATTTATCATGATTACCAGAAATTAAACATTTTTTACATGTTTTGCAGATAGCATAAGGCCTCGAATTAATTTTAGTAAGCTTAGAGCTAATACTAGAACTAACACGATTCTTTTTGTTCAAATCAAACTTCTTGTCCCTATGGTGTTCTTTCACTTCCTTATCATGATAACTTTTAGTTTGCGTAATCCTATCCTTCTTTGCATAGCTTCTAGGTTTTGACCCGCTAACTTTAGTGTCAATCTTAACATCTGTAGAAGTAACGATGGGAATATTACATGGCTTCACTACTTTCTGCATTCCCGGTCTAGAAGTGCTGGGATCTGAAATTCTAGGAGGCACATCACAGGTTGCTTGCTTGAATTTAGATATGGAACAAGGCATATCAAGGGTCACATGCTTGGCTTTAGGCATAGAACGGATTTCCTGTTTGGCACTAGGCATAGAACAAGGCTTCACAGCTTTGCCTTTTTCACCTAAGGGTTTTGGACATGTTGCAATTACACATTCAAGCAAATCTTGAGATCGTTTGGCCTGGAGGCAAGCAAACCTAATTTCACTATCAAGAGGTTTGTTAATGAAATCCTCTTCGACAATCTCACGGAGACATTCTAGACTATCCTTAAGGTGAGCACAGAAGTCATGAAAAGCATGTTCATTATTCCTAAGATGAGGAGGAATATATTTAACAGTCACAGTGTATTTGCAATCTAAGGGTGACTTTGAGACAACATTCTTATTGAAAACAAGTGGTAGTTTCCCATTTCCCTGACTTCTCAGATTCTCAATTTCCTTTTGTAAAGACGTTACTTTTTTGTTGTTTTGGTCACGGGTGACTTTTGTTGAATCATATAACTCTTTAAAATGTCTTTTAACTCTCGTTTTCCTTTTGTAAGGCATTAACTAAGTTTTGAAGATGAAAAGTTTGAGAATTCTGAGAATCTAAAGGAGGAGGCATTTGGGAGCCTGTCATATTGTTCTTTTGACCCTTTAATTGAGAGATTTGGGCTTTCAACTTTCTGATCGTGTTGCAATGAGCTTGATTCTGTTCATCACGTTTGTTAATTTGAAAAACTGCATCAAACTCTGGAGCATTTGAGGATGTCTTGATATTTGAAGTTTTGACATTTTCTTTAAGATGTTGATATTTTAGTTGTAAATTAAAATGCTCAGCCTCTAGTTTAGACAAATGTTTAACCAACTTGTCGTGATCATCCAGTTCAATTTTCTCAGATAGTTTGGAATTAGTTTTTTCAAGCTCAATGACACGATCATGGGAGACTTTCAGAGCAACAGATAATTCATGAAATTGAGAAGCATTAATGGAACAATTCGTAGCAGTGTAAAACACATCTTGAGTAATACATTTAGAAATAAGATTCTCATTCAAGGTATGTAAATTCTCCCCCTCAATATGTGCATAGGATAAGAGAAATCATTTTAACACATAGAGGCAAGAGTTCTTTTGAAGCACATCCACGAATCACAAAAGCCATTAAGAAAACCATTTGAAAACACAATCAAGGTACTTTATAAATTACTTTAAAAAGCTTTCATACCTTGATAGTTTGTTTGCTCCCCCTCAATATGTGCTTCGAGATTCGAAAGCGTTTAGCACATATGAGAGAGTAGCCTGCACAATTAAATCAAAACGATCACCTTTTATCAAATTTCATTATTAAATCACAAATTCTCCCCCGATCAAAAATATCAAACCCTTTGAGATTTAGGATCCCAAGTGATTTAATACGGTTTAGAAAACATGGGAGAATATGTGGCCTGGTTTAAATACTCATCATGTTTTTGGATAAATCCTCCTCCTCAACATGTGCATTGTGTATGAAATCGTTTGGCACATGGAGGCAGGAGTGCCTTTGAAGGACTAAAACCAATTCCATTTAAACAGATAAGAGATTTAACTCACAATCTCTACCCCGATCAAAGTTTCAAACCTTTTGAGATTTGTGATCCCAATTGATTTAAATCATTTAAAAGATTTTGGGGAGAGACGTGGCTTGATTTAACTTTGAAAAATGACAGATAAGGACCATTTTAAGACATTAAAGATTGTTAGTGTCAGGTATGATAGTTTTTAAGAGATCTTTTAAGTAAAACAAAACAATTTCACAATCAAACAAGAACAGAAAAAATTTCATTTTGAAAGACCTTGATTCTAAAGAAAAAATCATACCATGACATAACATTAAATCTTTAGATCACCACTTACTATCGTACAAGACGGAACTTTTGTGAAGAAACATCATTTGAAAATATTTTATTTTAAATCACTCTCCCCCTCAATCCATGACAGAAGTCAATAATTGAGTGACTTAGGTTTTGATAACATGAAGTCCGGTGATTTTCAAAAATTAGTCCAATATATTTTCAAAACAATATTTTCCATTTTCAAAACAATTTAATCAACTTATTCAAAATTGTTTAAAAATGGTATCCTGCACAAAGATACGTTAGGTGGTTGAGAAGCTTCTGTTGTTGTTGCTGTAGGGCTTGGAAGAAAAACCATCTGCTGATGCAGTGAGACTTCTTCTTACGTTGCATTTTGAATGCCAACTGAGGTCAAATTAAGCTCCGTTTCTTCAATCACTTAGAAGAAAACCATATGCTGATGCAGTGAGACCTCTTACGTTGCATTTATGCCAACTCTCCATGGAAGTCCAATTAAGCTCCATTTCTTCATTTGTCAACCCAAGATATCGTTACCCTTTCCTTTCGGCATCCAATCATCTTCAATTGTGGGATCTGGATCGGGAACATTCTTTTATACCAATATACCTGCATATGTTAGTGAACACACATACAAATATATGGTGGTCGACATCACCCAAACAACAATCGACTAATAAAAGTCAATTCAACATATCAATCAATTCATATAAGGTATGGGATTAATGTGTTCATCAAACTCTAATCATCTAAACCTAACAATCATATCCTAGAAACCTAGTCCTTCAACATAGGCAATTATCATCATTTTCAATTAAGCACGAGGATAATTAAGAAAGTCTGTTAGATGATATAAATTTGAAAACATTCTCCCCCTCAATCAATGACTCATTTTATAAAAGATTTAAAAGCGCTGAAGTCATTGATTGAGTTTTCAAATTATACGAAAACTCTGAATCTGATTGATTTTTCAAGCAACTCATTTTCCACCATTTTGAAATACAACAAATATTTTTCTGAAGAATTTTAGACGGAAAAACATTTGTGTAGGAACAGCAGTCCTTCGACATACTTTCCTCAAATTGTTTTAGGATAAGTGCACGATATTTTTGAAAATATGTTTAGTGCAACACTTTCCTTTCTTTAAGAACGGGTTGCTATCGGAAATAATAGCAAGCCATAGTTTTAAGCCAAAGAAATTCAAATGGCTTTTTCTAAGGAAAATGTGATCAAGAAATTATTTCAAATAACTCTTGCCTCCATGTGCCAAACAATTTCAATATCATATGCACATGTTGAGGGGGAGCATTTCTAAAATGATCAAAACTATTAAGGTACAAAATGCTTTGATCTCGTATCACAAGTACCTTGATTGTTTTTCCAAATGATTTTTCAATTGGTTTCGAGAAGGAAAGAACTGTACCAAAAGACCTACCATTTTACTTTATGCATGGTGTTATAAGGATGGTTAGGTTAGGTATTTGTTCCCACGATCCGCCAGAACCGGAGGGATCTACCCAGGGACAATCCACTATATAGTGTAGAGTCTTTAGGTATATTAAAAAAACAAAAAGGAGAAAAGTGAGATATGGGAAGAGTGCGGACTGAGACAGAGCTAGTACTGGAATAAACCCAACAAGGTTCTAGTTATGAAGTCTCGGTAAGCACTGAAGAGGTTGAAGAATGAAAAAGAACTGAATGTGAAAAAGGGTGAAAAGAAATAGCCCTCCATCAATTCAACCTTAGGGCAGAAACCGGGTTCAATACATATGCTACTGGTGGTTACTTAGGTAACTCCGGTATTGAAGACAAGACGTCATGAACCCAGTGACGCACTGCACTAAACTTCCCAAACTACTCAAGTTCCTCTTAAAAGGGCTTGTTTCATTCTCACGGGGAACCGACATTATCTATCGACTTTCTCTTAGAGATTGTTGATATTGAAGAAGGAGACCCTCTCCCTAGTCTCCGGCATAGGAACCAAATGTGCACGATTGAGTCTAGAGCCAAGAGATCATCCACAATATCTCATTAGGACACAAAATTAATGAAGACTTGCTGTTTCACACAATGTGGAAAGTAAGTATATATTAAGAGTCCTACGCATTATCCTTGTGGTATTGCCAGAACATCTGAGTGATATGTAAAAATATTCACGATGAAGATGGAAATCCTTCTAGAGCCAACATCAAACAAGCTCTTGGTGGGTGACATGTGAGATCTTCTCGTAAGATCAAACTTGTGACAACTGGATAGAAACGATGGGGAGATTCAATCTTGAATCAACCTTGGTCCAGGTATGGATTGACAGATGCCTTTGAAAAACCGGTCGTTGTGCTCTAAAACACTTTTCTCTAGTACATCGACTGTGTATTATGTTTTCAAAATAAAAGGGTATTTATGATTAAAAAAATTGATTTCTTCTTCTAAACCTTCGTCGTATTGCAAAACTCTTTCTACTAAGCAATACGCGATTGTTTTTAAATCAATTTCTCATCAATCAGTGAATCTCAATTCGCTGGTTCACTCACTCCGTGTTGTCTTCTTTGAGACGTTCCGGTTTGAGAACGGCTAGAGCAGCTGCAAAACCCTGTCAAGGAGATTCTTCGGAATCCTACCTGATCACAGGCAGTACTTGTACTGATCAACGGGGAACCGTGGGCCGTGTACCTCAATTCAACGAAAGTGATCAAAGACACTTTTCGTGTGTTTTATTGCTAACTGTTGTTTGCAGGTACATTTGGACGGTTGCAGCTGATCAGAATTGAGGAGTCAATCCAAAGCCGCATGCTCACAGCATCCACACTTAATTTGAAGAAATCATGACTGGTGCATATTTACATAACCTGGCTCTGATACCAATTGTTGGATATTGGATTTCACAAACACATCAAACCATTAACACAAGTGGGCGTATAAGTGGAATTCTAGAGAGAGAAAGTTAGAGGTTTAGGGAACTTAGTGAGAGAAAGTGAAAGATATTATTATGAGCTCCAACTCTCTACCTTGGGAGGTAGAGAGTATTTATAGTCTTACATAAAACGCCACACAACGGGCTGTGGATCGGCATACAGTGGGTAAAGACCCGTCCGTCCTCCACGGTGTTACTTATCAAAATACTACTTAACTAAATATAACTATGACTACGAGCATTCTAACGATTACATATACTTGAGGTGACCGACTCTTTAATACCGGGAATTTCTAATTCCTAACAATTACCCTCATTATCAATATCTGATTCATAAGTTTCAAGAGATTGTACTTTGTTATGTGTCTTTTCATCATCAACATCATCGTATAGTTTTAATACCTCAGAGATGATTGATTCTTTGGAAGGACCAGCCTGCTGTGTTGATGAAACCTTTGGTGAAATGCTAGCCTTGAAGATTGTCTTGGCAGTAGGTTCATCATTGACATCAGAGTCAAATGCGTCACAGTCAGCAACTTGAAAGGCATTTTGATGATTGTGACATATTTCCTGAATTGGCTGCTCATCCACATCAGCATCATAGGTTTTGGCATTTCCATCCGCAAGAAACAACAACTCTTCTTCATCCAGAACCGCTCCACTGTCCTGAGCTTGCACCAGCAGCATCTTGTCTCTGAAGTACTCTGCATTTTGAGGGAGTTTTGGAGATGTGCAGTTCCTTGCAATGTGTCCATCACCACCACAGTTGTAGCACTTGATTGACTTTACTTGTCCTTGATTGGCATTCCTTCCACGATTCTGATTAGCCACATACCTTTCACCTGCTCCAGCATTATAATAACCTGCTCCAATCATCCCTTGTTCATACCGTCTTCCTTGCACATTCTGCACCACTACCTTATAACCATCTCTGACAGTAGCTTGATTGTGTGGATTGGATGTTGTTCTGAGGTTATTGTTGGTGTGTGGAGTGGAATTCATATTTTGACTAACCATGAGAGATAGTTGATTGATAAAGTTTTCCATGAGTGTGTTTGAGTCTGGAGGCTTATATGCTGGATCAGGAATGAGCTTGTAATTACCATTACCCGTGGGTATGACTTGAGAAGCTTTGGTGGTAATTCCAACATTGGTGTAAAAGGCTGTTGAATCATTTGACGAACTTGCTTCTCCTTGTTTAGATTTGAACTATTCAAGAATCATTCATTCAAACATAGCACGTCTCTCATTCTAAAGCAGGAATGCATACAATTGTTCATAGTTAGTGTTCCTCAATCCCTTAGTTAACTTTACTGAAGTGACAAATTTGTGCCATTCGGGATTCATGTTGTTCACAAACTTTGAGTTTAGCTGAATATTTGGCATAGTCATTTTGATATTCCTCATGTCATTCACAAGCTTGTGGAACCTCACATAATATTCGTGACACTTTCCCTGGTATCATCTTAAAGTGCTCAAAGTCATCATACAGTTGTGATTCTCTGTCTTCCTTAGTCAGTTCAGAACCCGAGAGAAGCATCTTGACATTATCCCAAACCGCCTTGGCTTCAGTGTTGTGATTGATAAGCTTGTAGATATCTTTTGGAAGACCCTGAAGTATAATGTTTGAAGCCCTGATATCAGCATCGTATCTCTTTTTCTCCTTATCACTGAGCTCATCATACGTCTTTGGTCTGTCCAAACCTAAGATCATGTTACCATCCGCAGCAGTTTCAAGAACATCTATGGTAGTCTCAATTTGATAAGGTCCTTCATCAATTGACTTGAGAATATTGACCCCATTTTCCTTTCCCAGACAATACAACCTAATGCGTTGAGCCCATGAGTCATAGTCAGTTCTGTCAAGCATGGGTGGATGAGTATCTGATCCAGCAGCTTGAACGTCCTCAGCTATAGAAGAGATGATTGTAGGTACGTTGGTAGACATGTTTATAGAATTCACGGGATTTTATAACTCTATGATTAAACCGGGAAATAGATTCTTTCACGGGATTTTACTAAATCAAGAGAAAACCGTATTAGAAACAATAATCAACCAAGTCGCTATAACCCTTGAAGACAAGTCGCTAAGTATACAAGTCGCTAGACACAACTCGCTCATAGTACTAACTCGCTAAGTAGACAAGTCGCTAAAGAACAACTCGCTAAAAGTACCAACTAGCTAAGTAGACAAGTCACTAAAGAACAACTCGCTAAGTGGGCAAGTCGCTAAGGAACAACTCGCTAAGAGGGCAAGTCGCTAAAGAACAACTCGCTACCCACAACAAAGTCAAGTCGCTGAAAATTGTAAAGACAAGTAGCTAAGTTGACAAGTCTCTAGCCGTAATGGTACAGCCACTACTTTGTACTATTTGTCGCTTTGTCTCAATAGACAAGTCACTATTGCTCAAGTCGCTACCACTTCAACTACAAGTCGCTGAAAAATATCGAAACAAGTCGCTACCAAGAAAATACATCCGAGACTCAAGTCGCTAACAAGAAAAGTTCAAACACAATACTTTTCAATCCAAAACTAACCCAACCACAGTGATTCAAGCTTTCCTAATCAAAACCCAAGCACTTACAATGATTCTAAACACAAAAGTACAATCAAAATTTAAAATTTAACACAACAAATGATCCAAATGATGCAAAAACCACTAAACTTTTTCAAACCCAAAAACCATATAAAACCACTAGAAATCCAAGGACATGTAAGAGAGATGATCAAACCATGGCTCTTGATACCATTTGTATGATATTGGATTTCATAAATACATCAAACCATGGTCAAATATGGGCGTACACTTTGAGATTTTTAGAGAGAGAAAGTTTAGAGGTTTGGGAACTTAGTGAGAGAAAGTAAAAGTATTATTATGAGCTCCAACCCTCTACCTTGGGAGGTAGAGGGTATTTATAGTAACTTACATAAATGCCACCTACGGGCTGTGGATCAGGCATACAGTGGGTAAAGACCCGTCCGTCCTCCACGGTGTTACATAACTAAATACTACCTAACAATAAATAACTACGACTATGAACTTTCTAGCGATTACCTATACTTGAGGTGACCGACACTTTAATAACTGGATTTACTAAATCCTAACAGAGTGTAAAACAAGAAGCTCTAGTAGAAAAAGAAAAACATATTGTTAGGGTTGCAGCAACACAATATGCTTCTGATTTAGTAAATAAGCCAATTGGAAAAAATTTGTTCAAAGATGGTACTGGCCTAGGTTACAACAATACGCCACCACCCTCTCTTATGAAACATGCATCAGCAACAAAAAAACTGTCATTTAGCAGTGAATTCAGTTTCAACAAACCTGTAGGAGAGATTAGTAAGTCTGAATCACCTACGATAGCTTTTGATAAGTCATCTGATGGTTCAGTTATTGAGGATTGGGAATTAGATTCTGAGGAAGATAGGTCTGAATCAACACAGTCTGAGAAGTTAGAAAATGTTAATCCTGTCGATTCTAAACAAGCCAACCTTATGCCTAGATTTGGAGCACCAATCTCTAGGAAAGTGGTAGATTATAATGAGGTACCTAGGGAACATATGAGATACATACCTAGGGGTAATCAGAGAAACTTCAATGGCCTAATTTCAAATAGATTAGGAGATGAGTTTCAATGTGTAAAGACGGCTTGTTTTAAATGTGGTAGTTTTGAGCATCTACAAAGAAATTGTTATAATTATACACCACAAGTTTTGAATCATTGGAGGAGGGTAAATCATCAAAACTTTTCAAAGAAAAAATCCCTCATCCTATAAAAAATATGGTTCCCAGAGCAGTGCTAATGAGGAATGGTAATACAAAATCAATAATCACTGCTGCACCCAAATGGGTTCCAACCACTGCTAAGCAAATTCTTTCCACTACTAAGCAGAATATCACCAATGATACAAAAGAGGTTTTAAAAATTCCAAAGGTAATAACTGACACAGTGGTTGGAAACCATTTTTATGTTGTAAAGGCCTCAGCTAGCTGGCAATGGAAGCCTAAGACCAAGGTTTTACATAATGCCAGTTGTGCATCAATGGACCTAAAGAAATTTGATTATGTTGATGCATAGGGCAGACCCAAGTCAGTATTGGCTTGAGTCCACAAAAGGAACTAACTTGTTTAAAATCATGTGCAGGGCAATCTACAAGAGGAGCTACAAGACAAATGATTTTTTGATAGTGGTTGCTCTGGTCACATGACATGGGATGGGAGCATCCTTAAGGATTTTGAAGCTTATGATGGAGGACATGTGTCATTTGGCAATGATCCAAAGGGAGGAAAATAGTTGGAAGAGGAACTATCAGAACAGGAAAGCTGGATTTTGAGAAGGTTTATTTGGTACAGGGACTAAAGTACAATCTATTCAGTGTTTCTCAAATGTGTGATAAGAAAAACTGGGTACTTTTTGGGGAAACTAAGTGTATGGTGTTGTCTCCTGATTTTAAAATTCCTGATGAGAAATATGTGCAGTTAAGAGTACCTAGGAAAGAAAACATATATTGCTTTAACATGAAAGATGTAATTCCTAATAGGTCCTTTACTTGTGTGTTTGCTAAGGCATCAGTTGATGAGTTAAAATTATGGCATAGAAGGCTAGGTCACCTTAATTTCAAAATAATCAATAAACTGGTAAAGGGCAACTTAGTGAGAGGGTTACCTTCCAAGGTTTTTGAGTGTAAAGAACTTTGTGTGGCTTGTTAGAAAGGAAAACAACATAGAGCCTCTTGTAAGACCAAGACTGTAAACACCATTACACAACCATTGTTTATGCTTCATATGGACTTATTTGGACCTACCTTTGTTAAAAGTTTGAACCATAAGCAGTATTGCCTAATTATTACTGATGATTATAGTAGATTTTCTTGGGTATACTTTTAAGTGCTAAGAGTGAAACTGGTGAGATCCTCAAGAGTTTCATTACTAAGATAGAAAATCAAGTAAACCATAAGGTCAAAGTAATCAGATGTGATAATGGAACTGAGTTTAAAAATGATGTGATGAATCAGTTCTGTGTGGCTAAGGGTATAGAAAGACAGTTTAGTGTTGCTAGGACACCACAACATAATGGTGTAGCTGAAAGGAAAAATAGAACACTAATTGAGGATGCTAGAACAATGTTGTTAGAATCTAAGTTACCAACTACCTTTTAGGCTGAAGCTGTAGGAACTGCATGTTATGTGCAGAATAGAAGCAAGGTAGTGAAGCCTCATAACAAGACCCCCTATGAGCTGTTACATGATATGAAGCCTATGATAGCATTCCTTAAACCTTTTGGGTGTCCTGTTACTATCTTGAATACCATAGACTACCTAGGAAAGTTTCAAGAAAAAGCAGATGATGTATACTTTCTTGGCTATTCTTCAAATATCAAAGCCTTTCGAGTATACAATAGGAGGACTAGGATTGTAGAAGAAAACTTACATGTTAAGTTTAATGAAGAGACTCCTAGTGTTGAGACAAAAGGACCTGAGTGGCTGTTTAATATTGATATGCTAAGCAAATCCATAAATTATGAGCCTATCATTGCAGGTACATCCACTAATATTGATGCAGGTACACAAGAGGATTCTGAAAGAGAAGCAAATTCTAAGGAAAATGATTCTCCAAAGGAATTCTATTTGCTTGAAAAGTGGAAAGCTGGTCCTGTCTCACCCATCATTGAAAAGAAGAGTCCCACTGATGATGATGATTTGGATTCTGGAAGCAAGGGTGATCATCAACAAGATAAGGAAGAGTTGTCGCAAGATAACTCAGTGTCGGTAGAAGAAATTGAAAGGAAGAAGAAGAATTCTAAAAGCACTGCTAAGCATAATGAAAGCACTACTAAGCCAAGTTCTACCACTGCTAGTTCAAGTGAAACCCCGACTGCAGATTCTAATAGCAGTACTTTCTTTGGACCCACTGCTAAGCCATTATTTGGTGAAGATGAGTATCCAACTGATCCAGACATGCCTGATTTAGAAGAAAGGGATACTCCAACTGATGATGAGAATCTTGATGACTATTTCAATGATGCAGATTTTACAAATTTGGAAACAGTCATCACAGAAAGTCCAATTCCTACTACCAGAGTTCATAAGAATCATCCCAAAGAGCAAATTCTTGGAGATCTGAATACTCCAGTTGAAACAAGAAGCAGAGCTTTGAACAATAAAACCTTTCCTGAACAAGGTTTCTTTGCCAGATCACTTCACAAGAGAAATAGTCATAAAGATATGCAAAATTGTTTGTTTGCTTGCTTTCTGTCTCAAAAGGAGCCCAAGAGAGTTGAAGAAGCTTTATCAGAAGAAGGATGGGTTGAATCAATACAAGAGGAGCTATTACAGTTTAAACTTCAAGAGGTGTGGACATTGGTTGACCTTCCAATTGGAAAAAGGGCTATTGGAACTAAATGGGTTGTGGAAAACTAGAAGGGGGGGTTGAATAGTTTTACCAATTTAAAACTTCCTTTTAAATATTTAGATCGACTTATGTCAATCTATTTGGTTGTTTATGTTGGACGTTGATAGATAGATATATAATCGTGTAATAAAAGATAAAGAGTAAGAAGCACATAACCACGACACGAGTATTTATAGTGGTTCGGCTACAAGGAAACCTTCCTTGCCCTACTCCACTCCTCGAGTCACCTACTCGAGAGTTCGTAAACACTACACCAACTCCTTATGGCGGAGAAACCTTCACAACGTCGCTTACACCTTTTTTTGGTACAAAGCTAAATACCGAGTTCTTTCACACCAAGGTGAACCACACCTAACACAACGTCGCCTACCCTTTATCCGGTGCTAGGCTAACCACCGAGTTCTTTCACTCCAAGGTGAACCACACCTATCACAACGTCGCCTACCCTTTATTAGGTACTAGGCTAAGCACCTAGTTCCATTACTATAGAGGAACTACTACCCAACACAACATAACACCTAATCTCAAGGAGTGAGATCCACTCCTTATTACAACACCACCAAGGATATCACCATCCTTGGAAATAAACTAATACTATATGTATAACAATGCACCTCATCGATTATACGACCTAGGCATTCTTCCCTAATGCCACTTGATTTGATTCTTAGGCATCCTTCACTAATGCCTTTGACACAACGCTTGGCACCTTTCACTAATGCCTTCGTCTTGACACCTTTAGCATTCTTCACTAATGCTTTTGACACGGACGTTAAGCACCTTTCACTAATGCTTTCGTCTTGACTCTTTCGGCATCCTTCACTAATGCCTTCAACACAACATCTATGGAGGAAGAAAGAACTATCAACAAGAGAACCTCAGTTGTCTTGATGATGACGAAGCATGGTAACTCATGGACTTGAGCTTGCTTGACTTCAAGAAGTGGTGATCTCACCTTTAAGAGGAACCTAGAGAATCACACAAAAGCAAAAGACAAACTACATAGAAAGATCCCTTAGGATCAGTGGTTAGAGAGGTACAATACTTGGACAAAGTATGTGTGAAAGTGGTGAGCAAAAAGGAAGAAATGGCTCACTATTTATAGAGGAGAAAGTTTACTATTCCCCGGATCCCACGGATCCCTCCCACAAGGGATCCGGCTAGCGTAAAGCTAGGGATCCATGGGACACTCCTCTTTACCCATGGGTATTTTGGTTATGGGTCATGGGTCATGGGTTATGGGTTGATCTATGGGTTTCTTTAGATTCAATGTATCTAATGAATACATTGTATCTAGTCAAATGGGTATGGGTCAATGGGTTATGGATATGATCCATGGGTTGTGGTTTTTACCCATCCTAAAAAACTATTACAACAAATGATTAATTACAACATTTTGGTATTTAAATGGCTATATGTAAATGCTTTACAAAAATAACATGTATCCTTATAATTGTACTTAAGATAACATTATATTTGTTATCAACAAAACACAAAGAGATCGCAAAAATAAACATTTTTACGGTTTATTTGTATTAACAATCTCCCCATTTTTGTTGATGACAAAACATAATGTTATGAAGAGTAAAACTTAAGAATAGATGTATGTTTTGAAAGCCCCTAAGTTTTACTTCTTCTCCCCCTTTTTATCGAAACAAAAAGTTAATCCTTCGAAGAAATAAAAGTGTGGAAAAATGGTCCACGTATCGCTTACTCCCCCTTGACGGTAGCTCCCTCTAGTTTGGGGCGTCATGAAGAGTAGTCCAAATAAGGATCAAGTTGCAAATAGATTTGCAATGTAAGGTTTGACACAAAGCTCCCCCTAGCTTTATGGTGTCAAAATCTTCATGTGTATTTTGAAAATCTACAAAATAAATGTTAGAAAACAAGAGTATAGTGCATAATTTTCTGCAAATGAGACTCAAGTTAGTAGAAAAATGTTCTTCTGTACCACGGATCCCACGGTTCCCTTAGTGGAGGGATCCGTCTAGGCATTTTGGAGGGATCCGGCTGTCTGGTGACAGGTTCTTTAGCAATGAAGATATGCCAAACAATGCTAATAATGAGGTGAGATCTGTATATCATTGGCAAGCATAAGCACAAAGTAACATGGCATATAAGTAATCATTCAATAAAACCAAGAGATAATCAAACAAATATCTAAAACTAAGAGAATGATCTAGCCATACATTTTCTACTAATACTAACGAGTCACCTAAACTTAAGAAGTAACCACGTTCTTAAGGATAAAATGGGATTCCTAAACGTTCTAAGTTTGAACTTGAGACTAGGACACCGCTTTAGGCTCATGGTTGTTTAGGTTTGTTGACCTCTTTGAAACGTTCGAGGATGTGATAAAACATGAAACGTTTATCTTCACGTAGTTCATGTATCAACCTTTCAACATGTTGACAATGTAGCAATCCTTATCATGGTTTTGAGCTTCTTGAATTGGAGGTTTAAGTGAGGTGGGTTGAGGATCCTCAAATGAGGGAGGAATTGGTGGAGGCTCATTAAGTGGTGGCTCAACAACGTTTGACGGTGGAGGTAAAGAAGCGTCAACTTCCTTGTGGTCAGGTGGTTGACTTTGATGTCTCCTCATAATCCAAAATGGACTATTGGGGGGAATAGGAGAGGTTGATATTGGTGCAAGTGTTGATTCAACACTTTGGTTTTGTTGCACAACCTTTTCAAGTGAATTTGTTGGTAGTGGTGGAAGATGAGATGGCCAAGGAGGTAAGTCCTCTAAGTTGTGGGAATGTGGAGATGATTGTGAGGTGGCTCTAGGCACCAATGATGTTGGTTGAGTTAAAGAGGGTATGTTTGGTTTAGTAGAGTTTGGTGATGATATCCTTGTGGGAAAAATCCTCTTGGGGATTAGTTTGATTGGTTTATTTGGTGTAGGGGAAATCCTAGCATTTGTGGACTTAACTGGAGATGATTCGGTTGAGGAAACTTCATGTATGACCCTAGCAAGTTTCTTGGGTGGTTCTTGGGTGGATGAGTTAGCACTAGGAGCTTTTCTCATGATGAAATGACTAAGGAAGATGTTGATAATTGCTGAGAATTGTGTTGTTTTTGATGACTAAAGTGTTCTATCAATATGACTTATAAGGAGAGGAATTTGGCAAGTGTATTTAAGACTTAACCCACTAAGATTCTTAGAAATGTGATGATTAACATGCACAAGATTGAAGTTCACAATTTCACTGATCTAGGAACTAAATAAAGATGAGGTGGAGTGTTCAAGTAAGCAAAATGAGCTTGAAATGATTGTTTAGGCTATGGTTGACATAATCTGTCACCCGGATCCCACGGTTCCCTCTTCTGAGGGATCCGGCTAGGCTAATCCTAGGGATCCGACTCTCAACAGTTATGAAGGGTTAGAATGAAGTTTCTAAGAGCTAAAACCTATATCATCTTGAGTGTTTCAGTCCTCCTAAGTTTCTAAGGTGAGGGTGTACTTGAATGATCAAGAGTAATGAGTGTTATAGCAAATGATTGCTTTTCATGGAAGGAAAATGGGACTAAATGACTACCAATGGATGTTCAAGGATAACACTAAGAGTTTTGGTGGTGTCAAGTCATAATAAATGATCCTAGAGATTAGATTTTAGCTTGAGATGGAATTTGAAAAATCCTTAAAAATCAAAAGAATTGAAAAACTAATTTTTGACCCATTTAGAGATAAAGATGACTAGAAACAAATTCCTAAAATTGTTCAATATGTCCACCTAAGTGTTTTGAAAGATGAAAAACAATTTGTGAGTATCGAAGCAGAAATATGGTGAGTTTTGATGTGTTTGTGGAAAACTAGAAGGGGGGGTTGAATAGTTTTGCCGATTTTAAGTTGATTTCAAAAACTTTAGATTCGATATTATGTGAAATCGTATGGATGTTGAGAACGTATAGATCTAATGATAATGCAAGCAAATAAATAAAGTTAAGGGATAGAAAAGACACAACCGATTTATAGTGGTTCGGCTACAAGGTCACGTTCCTTGCCCTACTCCACTCCCCGAGTCACCTACTCGAGAGTTCAAGCACTATGTCAACAAACTCCTTCACTTGGCGGAGAAGCCTTCACAACGTTTCTTACACTTTTTCCGGTACAAAGCTAGATACCGAGTCCGTAGCACGGTGGACCAAACCAACACAACTATTACACAACAAATAAGTGAAATAAATGGTTACATAATAAACTTTGTCTTTGAGCGATGATTCCAGATCTGGAAACCCTTAGAGTTTTTACGCCTAAGGTTTTCTTTTCCTAAGCTTGATTTCTACGCTTAAGGATTCTTCATCAACAACGTTTCACTCGACTACAAAGATCCATTTTACAACACAAGTTTTCAAGATGTCTCAACCACCATACTCTAACTACTTTCCTCATGTGTATCCTCAACAACAACAACAACAACAACAATTTAGTCCTCAACAACAACAATTCAATCTACAACAACAAGTTTATCAACAACAACATTTTCCACAACAAGGAGCAATTCAACCACAAATGATTCAACCACCATCTAGTCTTCAAGTACAACCCTACACAAACTTTAACAATCAACATCCATCCAGGAATACTATGAAGGAACCATCTTGGTTTGCAAAGATGTGTGAAGCTTTAAGTAGCCAACAATACATTCATGAGGCTGGATCACTTGATAGACCTCCAATGCTCACTCCCAGAAACTACGATCAATGGGTGATTAGGTTCTTTAGGTTTTGTGATCTAAAGAAGCTACATGGAAAGTTCTTAAAGAAGGTCATCCTGAAAGGTCCATTTAAGATGCCTACTGTCGTTACACCCGGAGATCCAAATGCCAATCCACCAAGAGGTGATGTCACCAACATTGCACGTCTCACTGACCTCACTGGTGATGAACTTCTACATTTTGAAGCCGATGAACTAGCAATGCAATACATCCTTTTGGGATAACCCAATCCGATCCTTCGAAGTATTGATGCTCAAAAGACTACTAAGGCAATGTGGGAACATATTCATCTTCTCATGGAAGGCACTGAACTCAACAAAGAAGATATGGAATCCAAAATCTACTTGGCCTATGAGCACTTCATGATTGAACCCGAAGAGACATTAGAGTCATATCATCATTGATTTTCAGATATCATCAATGACTTGGACAACATAACATAATTATGCCAAGAATTGCAGTCAACGCTAAATTCCTGAGTAGTCTTGGTCCTGATTGGGAAAATGTCACCTTCATCCGTCAAGCAAAGAATCTTCATCATGCTACATACGGATTGTTGTACGACTATTTGAAGCCTCATCAAAAAGAAGTTGACAAAGAAAGGGTTATCCATGGACAAACTGTTTCACCTTCACTTCTGGATAATCAACAATTAGCTTTGTGGGCTCAAGCTTGTTATCCTCAATTCCCGACCTTACAAACTGTATTCACAAATCCTCCACAACCCATCGCCAACCAACCGCAACAATCACACCATTTGATCCATCAAAGCAACAATCTCAAGAAACTCAATTGGTTCCATACAACAACAACAATGATCAAGCACTTTACAGTGAATCCAATGAAGATGCAGAAGCTTTCGATGCATTGCAACAAGGGTTTGTCATGATTGCTAGAGCCTTCGGCCGATACTCTAACAAATCCAACAATCGCATTCGTACTTCATCTAACATAAGGAATCAGGCTATTGTTAACAATGGACTTGTTGAAGTTCAGAATCGTGGTAATGTTCGTCAGATGGGCGGTGGTCAAGGGTTTAATCCAATGGGAAGGAATAACATGGGTGCTCCACAACAACAAAGGGCTCAAGTGGTTGAACAGGGTAATGCTCAGAATGGGGTTAATGGTCTTCGTTGTTATAACTGTAATGAGAAGGGTCATCTGGCTAATGCATCCCCAAAGCCGAGGACAAGAGGTAGTGCTTATCACAAAGAGGCTTTACTCTTGGCTCTTAAGGATGAAGCTGGTGGAGCTCTTACCAACAAGGAACAGAGCTTCATGGCAAATGCAGATTCTGATGATGATATGGAGGACTTGCAGGCTAATGCAGCAGTGATGTTGATGGCAAACATGCATGAACTCCACATGAGTGACTCATGCCCAGTGTATGACACTGACGGCTTGTCTCAGGTATCGGATCAAACTATATTCATTAATGATCTGATATCTCAGCCAACATCTGCATCCGACGAGGATCAGAGTGTTCAACATGAGCTGTCCACATCTCATTCTGATGATAATCAAATAGATCCCGTAGTTATATTTGACGATCAAGATGACCTTATGGTTACCATTGATAATCAAGTTGAATCCGTGGTTATACTTGAGGATCTGAATAATGATCATGTTGAGACTCACGTTGAACAAATTGATATTATGTCTGATCTATATCTTGAGCTCATGACCTTAATTAATGACCAAGAATCTCGACTGGAAAATTACAGTGAACTCACTCAGCAATTAAAAAATAAAAATGCACTGTTAACCAGGGATATTGAATGCTTAAAAAGGCAACTCAACATTTTCAAAACTCAAGAAAAACGTGAACAAGGTTTTAAAGTCGCTTTTGCTAAATCTTACCAAAACGAAAAATCATTAGAACGACAGATACGTGATCTAGTCGCATCCAAGAATGCTTTGTTGTCTCAAATAGAACAACTGAAATATGATCATAAACAACAACTTAACGCCCTTACTTTGGAAAATCAAAAAGCCAAGTCTGAGTTGTTAACTTGTCAAAAACAGTTCTCTGAGTACAAAAATCATTCAACGACACAAATAGATGACTATCTTGAGGAAATTGTCGACTTACAAAACAAAATCAAAGAGTTTAAAACTGTTGTTTATAAACATGGTGAATCAATCACAACGATTCAAAAGTTTACTTTCAAACCAAATCCAAATGGATATGGACCGAATCTTGCTGATTACAAACCTAAGTTTTCTAATAGAGCATTCAAACCAAATCCGGATGTTTACAGTGCAGAACATAGAATTGATGATTCCTTTATGAGTGTTGTTGAATACAATCGTCAAGAGGAATTAGATGCAGAAGACGAGAGTTGGTCAAAATTGGAAAATGTTGTTTTTAACAAACCATTTAACTATTCAAAAGCTTTCACTTTCATCACTCAACAGGATTTTTCTATCACACCTTGGGTTATCACACCTAATTCTGAGTCTTCTAATGAGGGTCCCCTTTCAAATACTGCACAAATTAATGGTCCTTTACCTTCACTCAGTGAAATAAAGCCATTAGCCGAACAATGTAAAGTTATAAAATATTTTGAAACATTCTTATCGGACATCAAACTTTTGGAACGTGAAATTGAAATCAATTCTGAAATAAAATTTGAACATTTTCAATCGCCTCAAGCGCGTGCCCAAAGAGATATTTTTCAGAAAAGACTTTTACCACACGTCCTCAATTTGAAAAACTGTGCACTATATTGGGAAAGGGATTTTCACAAGGAACTTGGACTTATGAAAAGAGTTTTCGAACAAACAAAAACATCGATTTCAAATACTAAACGCAAAAAGAAAATGTTGAGAAAAGATGTTGATCGACTCTTGGAAGATGTTATCTGTGCTGATATCCATAATATTGTGTTACTTTATTCTGTTGCATATGCATTTGATTATATCTCTGCTGATAATGTGTCACAAATCAAGTCTTTAAAAGTTGAAAATGAGCGATTGTCAAATGAGCTTTCAAATGCAAAACGTCGTCTTCAATGGTGTCAAAAAGATTGTCACACTCGTGAACTCGCTTGGCAAAACAAACTTCACCAGTTGCATGCCAAAACTCTTAATCCAAAAATTGAGCAACTGGATGATGAAAATGGGTCTTTGAAGTGTCAAGTCTCAAAATATGAACAAGAACTTTCAAAAATTAAAAAGGCACATAGCGTCATATCTGATTCACTAAAAAAAACTCGTGCTAAAGCGTCAAAAGACCTTAATGATCATCTCGCTTACACCAAAGATGTTTTACGACGAAATGGTCTCACTCGTTCTGAAAATCTAGATTTGTTACACAAAATCCATGATCTACAAACAGAGTTGGTGAAACTTAAACAAGATACGGATAGTAACACTGTAGTAACTGCACCTACACAAATTCAAAATGACTCTAGTACATCTAATGACAAACCACAAGAATCTAATGTGCTTCCCTCTACTGAAATAGGAATAGTTGCCTCTTTTCCCAACGCCCGCACTACACAGCCTAGGAGCAATACAAGGAAGAATAGAAAGTTGCGACGTAATAAAAGAACAATAAAGAATGCTGAAGTAGAAGAACACCCAAGGACTTTGAATAAAACTCAAGTTGCACCCACTTTAGATATTGCGTCTGACAAATGTAATGAACAAAGTTGTAACACCCCAACCCGACAAGGGTAGAAGTGTCACAGTCTGGTGTCATATCAGAACATACAAGTAAAATTTTCAAGCGGAAGTCTTTAAATAATAATGTACCAAGTCATAATAACCAAAAATTTACAAGGAAATTTACAAAATCCAAATGTTAAAATAAAATGAAATCTCAAAACAAAAACCCGCCAAATCAAGTCCAATTAATAAGGTCACTAGGGTTAGTCCACTCAGATAATCCACCTCTCAGCCCAATCAAAGCCCATCTTCCAACCTAAAACCCGCCGAGAAAAGAAATGCGCTGAGCTTAAAAGCCCAAAGGAACAGATATAACAAAGCTTAAAGCTAAATAAAATCCGAAATGCAAAATGAAACAAAGGAACGGATAACAAAGTCGCAATAAATGAGAGTAATGAGTCAATGAGGATCCCGCAGAACACAATTATACAGATATCCAAACGAACAGATAACAAGGAGAATGAAGTAAAGCAAAGCATCAATGACATATAAACAAGCACATCCAAACCGGCATACAAAGACAAACATAAGCCAACATAGCAAACGCGTCATATCCACACAACATATACCGCATACAATCAATTCAGAAATCAAGACATACAAGCCAAATAGATATCTACAGGAAAGCGGAAGCAATTAATTAATAAGTGAGCATGGCAATTAACACAGGTCAAAACTCTTAGTTGAAAACATAACCAGTATCATAACAACGGAAGTACTAAATAGCAGTCAAAACAAGGCAGTCACACGTAACAAGTAGGAAATACAGTATGAGCAATATAATTAAATGAACTAGGGCATAGCAAGGCAATTAAACAAGTTAACAAGCCGACGCCACAAGTCAACCATTTACCCAAACAAACTGTAGCATAAACCGAAATGCAAACATGATAGGTCAACAACAAGCAGATACGGATACAACGGATAGTCATAGTCCACGAGATCAATCGAACGTAGTACACATAATAAAATGACAAAATTATCGATTACACATTAGCATGATCACCAAACAATACAGAGGGTCACATAACAGTGAGATCACATATCATCGATAGAAACAGTAACTCGGATAACCGCATATTAATCACATCATAGCAGGATAATCAATGGTCACATAAAACATGAATAGTATCATCAAATTCAATAAACATATAATAACCCAAGACGTGAATGGAACCATAGTCCAAGTAACGGAAAGAAAGTGTGATAGATCAATGTAATGGAGTATCTATATCTTGGTAAAAGTGAATCATATAAGGGTCTTGAGTAATGAACAAGTAATACAGATTATGGTGCGTTGGGGAATACGGAAGGTACAATATAGGTTTATCAAAAGTGTAAGGTTATCAAAAATCTACCACGAGCCCGGAACATATATCATATCATATCATATCATAAGTAGTCATTGTATTCGGAGGGGTGACCTCGGAATACCATACATAATAGGAGGGGAGACCTCAAGAATAAAATGGAGTAGCTAGCTCCCGAATTGTGAAGACGCTGATTGCACCCGACATCATTCACCAAACAAAGCTCCAATCGATCAAATCCTCAAACAAATCAAATCTAGGATGCATCCATACGCCTCCCAAAACATATAATGGCCAAATCAAATACATATAGTGAGCTCATAATCATATCAAAATGGGGACGGTGTGGAACATCACTCAACCACACTAAAGTCATGCCATTGGTGCATCAATGACACGGTCAGGTTACCTTCCTGACTAGGAAACATATTTTGGCTCGGGTATCAGACTGAAGGGTCAAAGCATATACATATCTTAAGGGTTCATATCATATTTCATATCAAAGTTCCATATCAATGTTTCATATCAAAGGTTCATATCAAAGGGAGCATAGCAAAGTCATAGGGAAGCCCTAGTCATGAGTCTTAGAGTACAACGTAACCGTTCAAGCTAATATCGAAAGATGTATAAGAATCACGAGAAACCTTAAGAGATAAGGTCAGAATATCTGTACCTTATTCGAAGCAAATCACAATGAAAGTAAAATCAAGAAAGAGATCAATCCCGTCGCCCGGAACCTATATGAATTAAATAACGTTCTATAAGAATCAGAAACACTCACTTAAGACGGCTTTCCATTTTTAGTAAGTTTCCCGTTTTAGTAATCTTCCCACTTTCTAAGGAAACTCTTCTATTTTAGGCTATTTTAGTAACTTTTCCACCATATTTAGCTTACTTATCTATAGTTAAATAATGAAAAATAAGTATTATTATGATTTAAGGATCAATGACAAGTTGTCTAAATATAGTATAGGGTTAAAAGTATAAATATAGCAAGTTTACTCATTTTACTCATTAAATCCATTTAGTTACTATATTAACAAGTGTTTCATAATTTACAAAATAACCCCTTAACTTTATTAAATCATGAATTACAAAACCCTAGTTTAAGATTATGCGCCATTTTAGCTCGATTATTACAAGATTATAAGACTCATTATATGATAACATTTCATTCAAAATACCTGTTTATGGTTGTTGATCGAGTTTCGATAGTCATTTTCAGTTTCCATATCATGCGGTTTTATGTACTCTTGTTTTACCACATGTAACAAGTACTTATGATTTTATGTGTTATACAAATCAATTACAAGCCCTAGTCATCAAGGCCACTGGAATTAAAGGAGATTGATCAAAGAATCAAAGCATTCCTAGGCTTATTCCTTTTCGGGACCAATGATCATACACTATCACGCGCTTTGTTTGGAAGAATTTCGATCAAAATGATGGCCGCCACTTTGGATGAGATTACATGAGAAGTAAATGGTAAATGGGATTTTAATGAATGATTTTGGATTGACAAGGGGAGAGACCAAAATGTAACTTCCATTCTTATCTCCAAATCATGTACTTAAGTCCAAATTAATATGTGTACATTTGGTACTTTTAATTGTTACTTAGACTTAATCATTCATGTGTCTTTTAATTTATATCATAAGTTTATTTCTTCATAATGGATATATATTATTAATGGTTAGGATTGTATTATGTGGAAGGCAATCTCTTTAAGTACTCTTAATCTTTTGTTTGAAGCTTCTTGTGTTGGTTGTCGTAAAAGCATGTTTTCCGGTTGTCATGATAAATGTGTTGCTAAGGCTTCTTGAATCGTAGCTTAATAGAAAAGGAATACCTCTAGGCCCACTAATGCTTCTAAGTCTGTGCTTGGTAAACCACCTCTACTATTCCTGCTAAGATCATTGATGTACCCATAGTAACCACTTCACCTCCTAGGAAGACCTTATCACCTAGGTTCACTAAGACCAAAGCTAAGACTAGTTGGAGATGGCATAAATGGTTACATAATAAACTTGAATTTATATGGATACCTAAAATCATTGATATGTGTGTTTCTACTATAACTGTTTCGAAACCCACTAACTCTTCGGTTTCCACATCTAGCAGATCATCCTGGGTTGTTGATAGCGGATGTTCCCGCACATGACAGCAATCTCAAACTGTTATCCTTGTTCATTGGCACAATGATCACTTCACGCTATCATGGGCTTTGGAGATTACATCAATGGCAACATTGAAAGCATCTTGTTTCATTCGGATCTACAGGAAACGATCTTATGTCTGGTCAACGCACATCAAGTCTCTACACTATCTCAACGCAAGACATGATTGCTTCATCTCCCATCTGTCTACTTTCTAAGGCTACATCTACAAAATCCTGGCTATGGCACCGTCGTCTCTCACATTTAAACTTTCAAACCATAACCAACCTTGCTCGATACAAACTTGTTGAAGGTCTCCCAAGATTTTGATATTCTAAAGATCACCTCTGCTTGTGAACAAGGGAAAAGCACTCGTGCTCACTTTCCTTCAAAGGTGGAACACACTCACGATGTGCTTCATCTTCTTTACATGGATTTGTGTGGCCCAATGCGCGTGCAGACGATTAATGGCAAACGCTACATCTTGGTAATCATAGATGACTACTCAAGATGGACTTGGGTTTATTTTCTTCGAAGTAAAGATCAAGCTCCACAGATGATCATCACCTTTCACACGAAAATTCAAGTTCAGCTCGGAACACGTCACAAATCGAACAGTATAAAGGAACTGAATTTGTGAATCAAACTCTTCGTGCATTTTGTGAGAATGTGGGAATTGAGCATCAAACATCTATTGCACGTACACCAGAACAAAACAGAGTTGTTGAAAGACGAAACCGTGTTAGTGGAAGGCGCAAGAACAATGTTAATCAATGCTAAACTTCCTGATTACTTGTGGGCTAAAGCCGTGTCAACTGCATGCTACACTCAGACACACTCAATGATTACTAAGCGCCACAACAAAACACCATATGAGCTTATCCACAACCGTAAACCAAATCTCAAACACTTTCATGTATTTGGATCCCTTTGTTATCCGAATAATGATCGTGATGACTTTGGTAAGCTCAAAGCCAAAGTGACATTGTAGTCTTTGTAGGATATTGTGAAAACTCTAAGGGTTTCCAGATCCGGAATCATCGTACAAAGGAGATTATGGAAATGATTCATGCTCATTTTGATGAGCTTACGAAATGGCTTCGAGCATAACAGCTTGGAACCCGGTCATAACCGTTTAAACTTCCCTCAAACCCCATCATCACCGAACCTTGTTTACATCTAACTCAACGTCAAATGGAATGCTATTTGCTCCGTTTAGTGATGATATTGATGAACGTGCTCCGTGTGTATCCAATGTTTCCGCCGCTCAACCTGATCATATTCCCACGATACACCTACTACAACAACTACTGTTGAGGAAGCACCACCAGTTGATTCTACAACAACAGTTGAACAAACCACATCCAACGACGCCGAACCAACTGATGATGTTCTGAACAATGAAGTACCCCCACCTGCAGATTATGATCCAAATGCGTTCTTCAATCCGTTTGCTAATGAAACTGCCACACCCGACGTTGCGGAATCATCTACAAGCCATTTTAATCC
Organism: Chrysanthemum makinoi; assembly: GCA_910596185.1. Taxonomy (NCBI): domain Eukaryota; kingdom Viridiplantae; phylum Streptophyta; class Magnoliopsida; order Asterales; family Asteraceae; genus Chrysanthemum; species Chrysanthemum makinoi. The sequence continues at coordinate 11,177,848 of OU343224.1, forward strand.
TCCCAATCTGCAGAATGTATAGCAAGATCAACCTTCCACCTCGTTGGACGATAGACCATCCTCTTGAGAACATTATTGGTAACCCGAATCAACCGGCGTAACAAGACAACGTCTTCACACAGACGGTGAACATTGCATTTATGCACTCACCGTCTGCCAATCTGAACCTAAAAACATTAAATTTACAATGACTAAAGACAACTGGATTGAATCCATGCAAGAAGAACTCAATCAGTTTAAACGTCTTGAAGTATGGGAATTAGTTGAAAGACCAACATGGGTCTTCGTCATTGGTCTCAAATGGATTTGGAAAAACAAATTGGATGCTGAAGGAACCGTAATCCAAATAAGTCACGTCCCGGTGGCTAAGCGTTATAGACAGGAAGAGGGTATTGACTTTGAAGAATCATACGTTCCGGTTGCTCATCTTGAGGTCAGACGGATTTTTCTCGGCGTTTGCGACTCACATGAACATCACGGTCTTTCAAATGGATGTCAAAACCGCTTTCTCAATGGACAACTGAAATAAACGGTCTATGTTAGCCAGCCAGAAGGATTCGTTGATCCAGAGTTCCCTAATCACGTCTACAAACTGAAGAAGGCTCTCTACGGTCTCAAACAAGCCCCTCAGGTGTGGTATGATAAGTTATCATCCTTTCTGATTGCTAATAATTTCATCAAAGGTTCGGTTGACCCTACACTTTTCATACAATATCATGGGGCACACATTTTAATCGTTCAAATTTATGTGGATGACATCATTTTTGGTTCAACACATCTAAAGTACTCAAACGCTTTTTCAAAACTAATGAAAAAACATTTTGAAATGTCCATGATGGGTGAACTTACATTCTTTCTAGGACTGCAAGTTCATCAATCACCCCGTGGTATTTTCTTGAGTCAGTCCAAATATGCTCTTGAAATCTTAAACAAACATGGAATGCAAACCTGTGACACCTATGCCACCCCAATGGCACATACTAAGAAACTGGATGTTGATTTGCACGGGAAATTGGTTGACCCTACCAAATACCGAAGTATCATTGGGTCTCTCATGTATCTAACAGCCAGTAGACCTGATATTGTCTTTGCCGTTTATCTTTGCTCCCATTATCAGTCAATACCAACTGAAACCCACCTCTCAGAGGCTAAAATAATCCTCCGATACATCAAGGGAACCATTAATTTGGGGATCTGGTATCTGAAGGATTCTGGTTTTGAACTAATAGCTTTTTCAGACGCTGATCACGCAGGTTGCTTAGATTCTCGGAAAAGTACTTCAGGAGCTCTACAATTTCTTGGTGATAAACTGGTGTCATGGAAATCGAAGAAGCAGGATTGTACATCGTTGTCCTCAACCGAAGCAGAATATGTAGCCATGTCGGCGTGTTGTGCTCAAGTCATTTGGATGAGAACACAACTCAAAGACTATGGTTACGTATTTAACAGAATCCCGATGTACTGCGACAATCGAAGTGCCATTGCGATCTTGTGCAACTCTGTTCAACATTCAAAATCAAAGCACATCGATCTTCGATATCAGTTCATCAAGGAGTACGTGGAAAAGGGTACCGTTGAATTATACTTTTTGGGTACTGACTACCAATTGGCAGATCTTCTCAGCAAAGCCTTAGCTCCTGCTAGGTTTAATGAGTTGGTCCACCGGATTGGTATGCGGTGTTTGACTCCAAAGGAACTGGATGAACTTTTAAAACATTCTTAAAATCAGTCAAACACCAAAACCTCTTTTGTAAATATTTTCAAAAACAAAATACAAAAATATAAAATCTGGTAAAATTCAAAAATATTCTTCTATCCAAAACTTTTTCAACATGGCAAGTACAAATCTTCCGTCAACACTTTAATCTTTCAAAATTCAGTATTTTTCTTGGTCAAGTGTTGAGGGGGAGAAAGTAAATATTTTTTGGTTTCATAAAACCTTGTACTTGCACGTTACCTCATCCCATTTGTTTCTTTGATAATGGTGGTCACATTTCTGGATAATTGACACTCCCCGGACTCAAATTTATAAAATTTCATTATTTCTTAAGTCGAGGGGGAGTGTCGTCAAGTTTCTTTCCATAAATCATACTTTTTGTAACCAAAATGGAAGTTATGGGCATTGGATGAAAAGGGTTAAGGTGGAGGGACCAATGTTGTCAAAAGTTTAAACTCATTTTAATAAAATCTCTTCACCTAACTCACTTAACACATTTATTACCTTCATCCATATCATCCTACGCCTAACAATCAACCCACAATTTCGTGTATTAATCTCCTGATTTGTAAGTGTTTTTATGATCCTAACATGTTTACAAACATAGGTTTTTAATTTCATAAACATCCAATGGTTGGAATTTGTGTTTGGATGATCTTTGTGTTCTACGCATATGCGTATGAACACAAATTCATCTCTTGAGTGTTTGTGATGTTTAAAATGATGTTAATATGTTCAAAATCATATACCATAAACATTTACAACATTAATTTCTACCCAGAAAACGTTTTGTTTGTGATTTATGAATTAGGGTTTATGCGTAATTTTGGGTGTTTTCATGTGGGAGAGTTTCTGGTTAAATAGATGGTTAAGAGATGTTGTTTACATGTTGAATCGATCAAATCCAGGTTTAAAACTTACCCAGAATCATCAATTGTGTGAGAATTAAAATTTAGGGTTTAAGTTCGTACGATTTGGGTATTCTTGATTCATGGGGTGTTTGATGTTAAAACTTGTTTAGGACTTCACACTAGGCCTCTAAGATATCCCAAAAATGAGTTGGTGCAAATCCTATGGCTATAATTCTTATTCGTAAAAATTGAAACCTAGGGTTTAAGTTCTACGCATAAGCATACTCTACGCGTAAACTGTGTTAATTGAGTGTCGATGTGAAAACTGAAAGGGATTGAATAATGTGTTAATGTATGAGTTATGATTCATTTGTTTCAGGTTATTACGCGTGAAAATTCAGAATCAAGGTTAATTGAACATCTACACATAAGGATCACCTTACGCGTATAATGTTATGCGTAAGAGAAATCTTACGCGTAACCTTTACGCGTAAGGTTCTACAAAGAGGACTACGCGTATCCTGTGAAGGATATGCGTAAACATTAACTTTTACGCATAAGGTTCACTCTTACGAGTAAGCCTTACGCGTAAGGTTCCACATACGCTTACGCGTAAGCTCTATGCCTAAGGCTTTCTTTTCCTACGCGTAACATTTCTTACGCGTAAGTCAAGATCCTACGCATAAGCTTATGCTTACGCGCATAACCACTCCTGTTTACACATAAGCTTGCAACACCTACGCCTTAGCCTAGTTTTAACCTAAATTGTGAATTGTTACGCGTGCAAACTTGTAAATAAATAAATCATAACGTCACGAAACCAAAATGTCACCAATAAGCTTAAATGTTTAATAAGTTGTGAAAAATAAGTGAAAACTTGGACTTTAAAACTCAAAGTTAATCTAATCACGATACTTATCACGACGTCTTTGAACTATTGGACTAACAAGTGACATTGGACTCGTAACAATCATTGACATATCACATTCAATAAATAGACAATAAAATCAACTGTTGACTAACGTAATGTCTTTCGATATGTTGGTTATTTTGGCTAAATATCTTTCAGATCACGATATGGACGCTCAAATGCAAAATGTGGATGCACCAAATGTTCTCACTGTTGAAGATATCTTCCGTAATGGTTACCCAATAAAGATCGGAAAGAACAACCTCAGAGTTGATTTTGATAACTTCACTTGTTCTGAGTCTTCGTGTCAGATTTCAGTGGATATTCTGAAGACTCACCCTTACCAGAACATGCTCAAAAATTCTGCTACTGTGCCAGAGATATACATTCACCAATTCTGGTATACAATACATAAGGTCAAAGGTCAAAATGCTGTGACGGTGACGCTTAAAAACAAACAAGTCACCATCACACCAGCAGATTTGAGGGCTATTCTTCTTATTCATGTCATCGAGCCTACTGAATACAATGCTACTCCAACGGAAGAGGTCATTCTCCAGTTCATGGTCGACCTCGGCTATGATGAAGCTACCGGGGTAATCACAAAGCACTCATCTGTGGATCTCAAGAACATTCCCCAGCCATGGAGAACCCTCTACATAATGATTGCCAAATCCGTTTCCGGACGTGATAGTTGTCATGAGCATCCCAAGCTCATGGAACTACAAATATTTTGGGCTATGGTCAACATGAAACACATAGAAGTTGAAGCTCTGATATGGGAGGACATGATGTCTTACCTTAAAAAGCCTGGCACCAAGATCTCGTATATCAGATACACCAAACTGTTGATCCAAAGAGCTCTAGGGTATAATCCTGATATTCCCTTGAGACTTGATGACCCCAACCAACACTCCGTGTTGTATGAGCCCACACTCACTGTCATATTTAAGGACTCAACAACGAAGAAACAAGGTGCAGTGTTACGAGATCATCTTCTTACTGATGCTATCAAAGGACTTTATTCGTACAAACGATATCTGGCAGCAGTTGAAGCTGGAAAAGTAGGTTTCCTTGATTAAAAGTCCTCCGGTACATCTACTAGGGAAACCAGGAGAGGCAGTGCAGGAAGTATCTCGAGCACTGAGAGTACGAGAAAGTATCCTAAGAGGTCTCATGTTCTCAAAAGGAAAGTTCCATTAAAAGAGGCAATCCTTATTCCCAAACCTGAACCGCAACAAAAGCTAATGGATGAAGACTCAGAGGACACTGAAACGGACGAAGAGGTCATCTACTCTGAAACTCGAATCGATGACACTCAAACAGTTGCAAAACCTCCTAGTCCAAAAGCTGATAAAGGCAAAGGTAAAACCCCAGTTGCTGAGCCAGAACAAGAGGAGAGCTCGGATGAAGAACAACTGGACAGAGACTACAGGAAAAAGGTGAAGAATCTAAGACTCCAACACGTTGCCAAAGAGTTCATACAGCAACAAAGTCGTGGCCCCGGAGGGTCAAGTGGTGGTGCACTATCTACACCAGTTTCCGATGCGGTTAATCAACCCGATAAGGGAACTGGTACCACCACCCACAAACAACAACAAAGGCAACTGGAGGACTCTATCACCTATGAATTTGAGGAACCTGAAAAGGAGAAGTCTGAGAAAATTCCTGATGAAGATGCTGAGGTTGCAGCTAAAGAAAAAGCTGAAAAAGAAGCTCAAGCTCAAGCAGATGAAGAAGCCAGGATTAAGGCTGAAGAAATGCCTAAATCTGGAAAAGATGACGAAGTTGATTATGATGATTTTATTCTAGATATTCTAGCACATTCCAAGGAACTAACTTCTGAGCCACCAAAGGACCATGAGCCTCCTCATGTCTCATCATCCTCAGACTCATCCTCTCATTCATCTCCACCACCATCCAAAGGCACAACCAGATCCACATCCAAGTCTATAAAGAAACCAACCGACTCTTGGATATCCCGAGCTAAGACAAAGATTGTCAATGCTGTCAAGCAAGTCAGGAAGAAAGACGTGACCAACAAAAAGCTGAATCAACTCGCTGACATAATCAACTTTCTTCAAACGGGATAAACGAGATGTTGAAAGAAAGGGAGCATATCCAGAAGCTTCTCAAAGGAGATTTCCAAAAGGAAATGGAGAAGATGGCAAGAAAATATACTCACAAGTTTCTTCTCGACACTCTCCCTGGAGTGACAAGGGAGATATTTTCCAGACAACTTACTCCAAATATCGTCGCATTGGTTAAACATACAATGGCCAAAGAACCTGATCTCTCTGAAGCTGAGTTAATTTCGGAATTGGTGATGCAAATGTCTAAATGATCTGCAACCTTTACTTCGGATGAAGCTAAATTTTTTGAGGCTCTACTAGATTATCAACTCAAGTCCTCATGTAAAGAGTCAGCAGGTCAACCTAAACGACCAAGAGATGACGATGACAAGGACAAGGATTCTGCACCAAAACGTCCAAAGAAAACTGGAGAATCCTCCTCTATGCCACCACCACTCCAAAGGACTCCAACCAATACAAGATCTCCTCCAAGTTCTGCTGGAACTGAGAAACCTCAGGACTCTGAGTTACCACCTCACACAGAGAAAACCGGTGATCATTTCGAGTACACTGGTGGTGACGATGAAGAGATCCCGGAGACCCAACAACAACCCACCTCTCCCGCCTCAACAAAGAAACCAGAATCCTCCTCAAGGCCAAAGAAGAAGAAGACAAAGACCAATGTTGTCTCATGGCTAGACGAAGATGACACCGCAGAATATGACTGGTTTTCTACACTTGTTGATGCTACTCCCTCACTACCAGAAGGTCAAGAAATGGTAGATGGCCATACTATGGAGCATGTGAAGCTGATTCAAGAACAATTTAGAGTGAAGAAGATGACTAAGGCTGAGCTAAAGCGAATTAAGAATGAAGCCTTCCAACTGCTTAAAGACAGCTCAGAAAGTGCAACTGAAGTTGAATACCATCTCGAAAACGTTGCACGAGCCATGTCGAACAATATCGATTGGCTCAATCCTGAAGCTAACATCGACTTCACAAGACAAGACAAAGCTCCATACTACACAGACTGGACCAGACTGCTACCAACAATTGGCCGACCGGATCAACCTCAAATTCCATATCGTTACTTTTTCAACAATGACCTCGAGTTTCTTCTACACGGTAGCGATGTTACAAGGAAGTACGCTACATCACTCACATTTCCTTTCCCAGCAGCAATCTACTCTAACAATCCAGCCATCGAGGAAGAAGCCTCACACATGTTTGCTGCCACAGTGGAAAAGTATGACCTTGATGCGATGTATGGGATTCATCATTGGCCTGAACGCCGTAGAATATTCTACAAAAGCTGCCAGGTTCAAAAATCGAAGAAGGAAGTGTTTAGTAATAAACGGATCATTGCTATTAAGCATGTTACTCTTTCGTCAAAATGGGACTACACATTCCTCAAGAACATTGTGGTCAAACGACAAGACGAAGAGGACTATGACTTCTGTGAAGCGGATTTTCCAAGACTGTCGCTAAATGACATTGAAGATATGTATCTCGCTAAGGTGCAAGGACGAATGTGACATTTCTCCACAACTGTCCAACGCGAATACATCAAGTCATTACTCATCTACATCAGAAGCATAGTGATCCAAGAACGTGTAGAAGACATTCAGCTTGCCGTGGAATGGTATCAGACGCGTGTTAACCTCACTAAACCACAACTACACCTTCCCGACATCAACCAACTTCCTCAGTACACCCTCATCAGCAAACCATTTGGAGTAGTCTACCGTAGTGAACTACACCAAAATTGCTTAATGGCGTGCAAAGAGCTTCATAAGTTTGGGGATCACACATTGAAGAAAGTCAGGGACGGGTTAGCTTATCGGTTAAAGGCGATACAAGAAGGCATTGGGTCAACTAAGAGATGGAATTCAAGGGAGAGAAGGGATGTGAAGAAGATCATCACTCGCATCGATGAAAGGTTGTTCAGAAGGGATCAGTTCAGAACATTGGAGAGTTTCGTAGCTGGTCGTCCCATCATATCTCTCACAGGTTATCATCATCCAGAACGCATTCCCGAAGTTATTGCTGGACTACCGAATTCTCCTGGTAACCCTTGAGTTGTTTCTTTAACTTATCATTTGGATGTGTGATTTTTTATAACAATGGCTTGTGCACACATAACAGTGTACAACCCGTTCTTGTAATTAAAGGACCCTGTGGTACGCATCAGTGCCACAATCCTATAAAAGGAGCGAAAGCTTCTTACTTTTGAGTAAAACTTATCAAAACTTTCACTTTTCAAAGTTTTGCTCAAAAGGACAAGTACTTCCCCTTATGATTTTCAAACCCTCAAAAGTTTATATCACTTGTTGAGGGGGAGTATTTGATTAAAAAATTTGTTCAAAAAATTGTTCGTCGTGGTAATCTTCCCACAAAACTCGAAATGGTCATATTCGATATCAAAATTTCGTCAAAAATAACATTTGATATGCCATTTTTGAGGGGGAGAAAAATTATGTGATAAGAAATATGTTATGAATTGTAAATGAATCGTTGTGCTAAAAGACTTAACCAACGAATTGATGAGATCTTAAATGTTAGTAACTCGAAAAGACTTGTCCGGGACGGGTAATAATTTCAAACTAGTTCGCTAGTGATGTAAACGTGTCTCGCAAAGGACTTGTCCGAGTAGAATGTACCATTCGAGAAACTCTTGGTAGACATGAACTTTGATGGGTTTGACGACCCTTCGAGGTTTGTCCACACCTTCACGGTAGTTATTAGAGCTAGTTGTCACCTAAAAGCTGACAATGTATCTCTTTAACTATGCAACGTAACCGTGTCTCACGAGGAATTGTCTATCTAGAGTTAATCAATTCAAAAGTGCGCGCTCTTCTCTCACCGTGTAGATTTCTGTCAAAACACTTAAGAACGTGTGGAGGAGGAGTGTTTTTGCAAAATCTTACACTCTCAAACAGTGGTACAAAATGATTTTACTTATAACCACTTTGAGAGAATTTCATGAAAATGGTTTTATGGCAACATAGGTTAGTCACGGAGTTATAAGGTGACTAAGGTTAGGAATAACCGTCCTATGATCCGCCAGAGCTGGAGGGATCTACCCAAGGACACCACCAATAGTTAGAATTAGAAGTCCTTAGGTATGATTATAAAAAGGAGAAAATGAGAATCGAAGAAAGAAGGAGTTGAAGAATTAAAAAGAAATGCAAAGAAAAGGGTGAAAAGAAATAGCCCTCCGGATAATTCAACTTAGGGCAGACACTGGGTTCAATTCATATGCCACTGGTATTGAAGATCTAAGTCGTCATGGACCCAGTGACGCATGCACTAAACCTTCTTAGCCACTCAAGTTTCTCTCAACAAAAGCTTGTTTCATTCTCACAGGGAACCCTATGTAAACTATCAGCTTTCTCTTAGAGATTGCTGGTATTGAAGAAGGAGACCCTCTCCCTAGTCTCCGCTCAGGAAAACCAAAGCACACTATTGAGTCTAGAGCCACGAGATTCATCAAAAGATCTCTTAGGTACACTTGACATTTCATCACTTGTCGTTCATCAATAAGGACGAAAGTGATACATTACCGAGTCCTACACATATCTTAGCAATCTATCGAGAACATTTATGAGAGGTTCAAAAATGTGATCCTCAATGATTGAATGGAAACTCTTACCAGGGTCAACATCAAACAGCCCTTACAGCAGGTCTCTTCGGTAACTCCTTGTGGGTTACGCTTAGTGTGTCTCAAATGGTCTACAGTTGTGGGGTGATGCTTCGGTGTACCTCAGCGACTCATCTAAACTGTAGGTGTACTTCGGTACATCGCGTTATCTCACTTGTGGGACTCCAGTTCAGGAACAGCTTTTGTGAGAATTAGAGTTGTGTTTTCACACTATGCTGTTAACACTCTCGAAGTTCAAACTTGTAAGCGCTGGATTATTTCTAACCCATGTTTTATGTTCTCTTCTTATGGATGCTTGCGGGTGGAAAAGATCGTGCAGATTCTCCACATGCTCATACCTACAACAACACTAATTGAAGTTCTCTCAAAAGGCAACACAAAGTCAAAATGATTCTTCGTCAAAGTCAAAAAATCTACAAAGTTCTAAGACTAAGAGAATTACATCAGTACTGTAATCCAACGTTAAAGAGCGTGTGAGCATGTTGGAGAAAGACGTGGAGACACTGGAGCAACGAAGCGGACCTGATGCAGACAACAACAACATACTATCACTTCCATCACAAAGAACAAAGATAAAAGAACAAAGAAAATGATGACGTCGAAGCAGGATACTTCAAAGGAAACAATTTCCCTACACTGGGGAGATTGTTCGAATCAAGGCACTTCTTCTCACAAGAAAGAAGAATGTCAGAAGACGTCAAAGCTACTATTACATCAGCACCTACAACGTTTTTCATCATCAATCACTAACACTTAGGGGGAGATTGTTGGAATCACTCCTAAACTAGAATTCAAGTGTTAGTAATTAATATGTAATAGTTAGCTTAATTATGGCTTTTATGTCAGTAATCAAGGCTAGGCTCATGTAGAAAGCCCATGAGCCTATCCAACGCCCAATAAGGAAAGGATGGAAACTTGGTGTGTTGCCCTAGTTCCCTCCTATAAATAATCTTGTAACATCCCATTTTGGGGTTGGTTGTTCACTTTTACATTTATCCTAAGCATAAACCTTTCTTCATATCTTACGCATAAGTGTATCTCGTGTTCATCCGATCATCTTGTCTTTATTTCTTCTATTGATGCTTGTGTTACAAATATGGTGACCTAACAACTGCAGATCATTCAAATCGTTCTGTGGTACCCGGACTCAGGCTGTTCCAAGCATATGACTGGAGATCGCTCACGGCTCATGAACTTCGTGAGTAAATTCATCGGGACTGTTAGATTCGGGAACGACCATTTTAGTGCAATTATGGGTTATGGAGAATATGTTGTTGGTGATAGTGTAATCTCCAGGGTATATTATGTAGAAGGTCTTGGTCATAATCTGTTTTCTGTTGGTCAATTCTGTAATTCCGATCTAGAGGTGGCTTTTAGAAAACATACCTGTTTCATTAGAGAACTTGATGGTGTGGAACTGTTAAGAGGAACACGTGGTTCAAACCTATACACCATCTCTATCGAAGACATGATGAAGTCTTCTCCAATCTGCTTGTTGTCAAAGGCTTCGAAAACAAAATCATGGTTATGGCATCGTCGTCTCAATCACTTGAACTTCGGCACCATTAATAACCTTTCCAAAAAGGATCTTGTAAGAGGCTTACCCAGATTAAAGTATGAAAAAGATCATCTTTGTTCAGCATGCCAATTGGTAAAAAGCAAGAAATATGCCCACAAGCCCAAACCCACAAACTCAGTAATGGAAGTTCTGCATACCCTTCATATGGATTTGTACGGACCTATGAGAGTGCAAACGATAAATGGGAAGAAATATGTTTTAGTTGTTGTTGATGACTACTCTCGATTTACTTGGGTAAAGTTTTTGAGGACCAAGGATGAAACTCCAGATGTCATCATCAAACTTATCAAGCAGCTTCAGGTTCGACTTAACAAGACTGTTAGAATTATTCGAACAGACAATGGCACTGAGTTTGTTAACAAAGACCTAAGTCAATTTTATGAAAGCATTGGAATCAGTCATCAAAGAAGTGTTGCACGCACGCCTCAACAGAATGGTGTAGTTGAAAGAAGAAATCGGACCCTTATTGAAGCTGCAAGAACAATGCTAATTTATTCAAAGGTTCCAATGTTTCTTTGGGCTGAAGCCATTGCCACTGCTTGCTACACCCAAAAGCGTTCCCTCATACACACATCTCATGGAAAGACTCCATACGAACTTGTCCATAAACGAAAACCTAATCTCTCCTACCTTCGTGTGTTTGGTGCTTTGTGCTATCCAACGAATGACGGTCAAGATTTAGGTAAATTAAGAGCTAAGGCGGACATTGGAGTTTTTGTAGGTTATGCATCAAACAAGAAGGGTTACCGAATCTACAACAAAAGAACCCGAGATATCATGGAAACCATTTACGTCACGTTCGATGAGCTGTCTGGGCAAATGGCTCCAGGACAATCAAGTTCTGGACCCGCATCACAACCTTCATTAAGTAGTCCCATTAGTTCTTCTCTTGTACAAAATCTCTCACCAGCAACTCCTTATGTACCTCCTTCAGAAGATGATTTGAAGAAATTGTTTGATCCAATGTTTGATGAACACTATGAGCCAATTGCTAATGATCTGTCAAATCCATCAATAGAGGCCGCTCCTATCCCTGTCAACGTAGATAACCCTTCAGTTTCTATGTCATTAAGTCAAGAAGCGCCTTCTGCTGATCACTCAGTCTCATCATCAATTCCTCAATCATCAAGTGTACATCATGGAATTGTTTCTGGCACCTATGATGGAGATAACCCCTTTGCTACTCCCGAAGATGCTCCCTTTGAAAACATATTTGCTCCTGAATCATCATCAAAACCATCTTCATCAGGAGAAAACGACTCTGCTACTTCAGTTCCTCAACAACAACCACATGAACACCTTAGAAAATGGACACATGATCATCCATTGGACAACATCATTGGAAACCCTTCTCATCCAGTATCCACTCGTAAACAACTTGCAACTGATGCCTTATGGTGCTTCTTCAACTCAGTACTATCTAAGGTCGAACCAAAAGATGTTAAAGCAGCAATGAATGAAGACAACTGGTTCAATGCCATACAGGAAGAAATACATGAGTTTGATCGTCTAGATGTATGGGAATTAGTACCTGCTCCTGACTGTGCTATGATCATTGCTCTAAAGTGAATCTTCAAAGTAAAACTTGATGAGCATGGTGATTTGCTAAAGAACAAGGCTCGGTTAGTTGCAAAAGGATACCGTCAAGAAGAGGGTATTGACTTTGAAGAATCATTTGCTCCAGTTGCACGTATTGAGGCAATCAGAATCTTCCTGGCTAACGCTACAAGCAAGAATATGGTAGTCTATCAGATGGATGTAAATACGGCTTTTCTTAACGGAGATCTGAAAGAAGAAGAATACTTCAGCCAACCTGAAGGTTTTGTGAATCCAGAGCATCCTACTCATGTCTATCGCTTAAAGAAGGCCCTTTACGGTTTAAAGCAAGCTCCAAGAGCATGGTACGACACGCTATCAAAGTTTCTTGTATCTAATGGATTCAGCAAAGGAGCAGTTGATCCGACAATTTTCACCAGAAAGTCAGGCAAACACTTAATTCACGTTCAAATCTACGTTGATGATATTATTTTTGCCTCGACTGACCCCAATGAATGTGACCGTTTTTCTAAGGAGAGGGCTCCAAATTTCAAATGTCAATGATGGGACAAATGTCATTTTTCTTAGGATTACAAATTTCACAAAGTCCCGAAGGCATTTTTATCAATCAATCTAAATATGCTAATGAAATTTTAAAGAAATTTGGATTTGACACTTGTGACCCCGTTGACACTCCCATGGTGGAGCGTACCAAACTGGATGAGGACCACTCAGGGATCATGGTTGATCAAACGAAATATCGTAGTATGATTGGATCCCTGATGTACCTCACAGCCAGTAGACTAAACATCTTGTTCGCTGTATGCATGTGTGCTAGATATCAGGCTAAGCCTACTAAAAGGCACCTTGAAGCGGTTAAACGGGTCTTTCGGTATCTCTAAGGTACCATTAACATGGGACTTTGGTATTCGAAGGACACCAATATGTCACTAACAGCATATGAAGATGCAGACCATGCATGGTGTCAAGATACACGTCGAAGCACATTAGGTGGTGCACAATTCTTGGGAGAAAAGCTTGTCAGCTGGTCGTCTAAGAAACAAATGTGTACGTCGATATCCTCTACAGAGGCTGAATACATCGCCATGTCATCGTGTTGTGCTCAAATCCTATGGATGAGATCCCAACTATCTGACTATGGCTTTGACTTCAACAAAATTCCTCTATACTGTGATAACAAAAGTGCAATTGCTCTCTCCTACAATAACGTTCAACATTCAAGAGCAAAGAACATCGACATTCGACATCATTTCATCAGGGAACAAGTGGAAAAAGGTGTGGTAGAACTTTACTTTGTAAGAACTGAATATCAGCTAGCAGACATCTTCACTAAGGCACTCCCTCGAGAACGTTTTGAGTTTATTCTTCCTCGTCTTGGACTCAAGAGTCTTCAACCTAAGACACTCAAACGTCTTCAAGAGGAAGCAGAGGAGTAAAGGCATCTCTTCATCTATTCGGTGTACATATTTTCTCAAAAAAACAAAATACAAAATTATAAAACCATCAAAAGCAAACAGAAAATTATAAAATCTTCAAAAATCCATAAAAATTTGAAAAACACGAAAAATCCAAAAAAATATTGTCATTTTCCTCATGTTTTTCTTTATTCGATAATATCTACGGTCCTTGTGTTGTCATTCAAAGAATGACACGGGTCTTTAGATACTGTTCGAATGTACATAAACGTTTAAAAAAAATAATAATAAAATTAAAAAATTGAGAGAAAGTTAAAAAATGGCTTATAGTCATTTCAGTCTATAACCCGTTTGTAAAGAAAGAACAGAGCCATGCTTTATCGTATGTTTCAAATCCCATGCTCTGATTCTAAAAACAAATGTTTGTCACCAAAAAGACAAATGTTTCTTTCACAAATATTTTTCCTTCTATAAATTTTTCTGAAAAATATTTGTTATTTAATGAAAACTAATAAACCAAAATAACTCGGACTCAATTTTTGAAATTCATCTGTACTTGACATATGTCAAAATCTCTATTTCTCAATCAACAACTAATGACATTGATTGAGGGGGAGAATGATTTCAATTAAATCAAAAGGTTATTTGTCATGTTTTCAAAAGATATTCAAGCATGTTTAATCTTTGGAATTTAAAGTCTCAGATTTGATCCTTATCGGTTATATGTTTTCACACGCAAGTCACAATTCTCATCAAAAGCTTTCAAAATCAATTTAAATCTACTGAGATCACAAATCTCAAATGATTTGAAAATTGTGATCGGGGAAGAATTTGTGATTTAAATTTGATTTAAACTGATAATTCGATAAATGGCTTCAATAAGTGTTTAGCAAGCTCTCCTCCCTTCATGTGCCAAACGATTTCAAATTTTCCATGCACATGTTAAGGGGGAGCATCTATTTCAAACCAAAAAGGATTGAAACGTGATTGATTTGTTTCAGTGTGCAGGTTTTCCCTTATATGTGCAAAACACTTTCGAATCTCGATGCACATATTGAGGGGGAACAATTTTTTTTTGAAAACCACATCCTTTCCCAAAAATACCTTTAACTAAGTGTGAAAAATACGAATCTTGATTGGGAAGGTGATGTAGATATTTTCTTGAAAATAATAGTCAATGAATTAAATTCTTCCTCTTGCCTCCTTGTGCCAAAATGATTTTAAATATACGATGCACATGTTGAGGGGGAGCTTTTTATAAAAATATTAAAAACAATTCAGGTACAAAATATTTTGATCATGTATCACAAGTACTTGGATTGATTTTCAAATGGTTCCAATGGCAGATGAACAATACCAAAAAGACCGACCAAATTTACTTTATGTATGGTGATATAAGGATGGTTAGGTTAGGTATTCGTTCCCACGATCTCGCCAGAGCCGGAGGGATCTACCCAGGGACAATCCACTAGATAGTGTAGAAGTCCTTAGGTATAATGTAAAAAGGAGAAAAGTGAGATATGGGAAGAATGCGGACTGAGATAGAGCTAGAACTGGAATAAACCCAACAAGGTTCTAGTTATGAAGTCTCGGTAAGCACTGAAGGGGTTGAAGAATGAAAAAGAAATAAATGTGAAAAGGGTGAAAATAAATAGCCCTCCAATAATTCAACCTTAAGGCAGAAACCGGGTTCAATACATATGCCACTGGTTGTTATTAAGGTAACACCGGTATTGAAGACAAGACGTCATGAACCCAGTGACGCACTGCACTACAACTTCCCAAGCCACTCAAGTTCCTCTTAAAAGGACTTGTTTCATTCTCACAGGGAACCTACATAATCTATCGACTTTCTCTTAGAGATTGTTGATATTGAAGAAGGAGACCCTCTCCCTAGTCTCCGACATAGGAAACCAAATGTACACAATTGAGTCTAGAGCCACGAGATCATCCACAATATCTCATTAGGACACTAAATTAATGAAGACTCACTGTTTCACACAATGTGGAAAGTGAGAATATATTATAAGAGTCTTTCGCATTATCCTTGTGGTATTGCCAGAACATCCGAGTGATATGTAAAAGTATTCACGATGAAGATGGAAAGCCTTCTAGAGCCAACATCAAACAAGTTCTCGGTAGGTGGCATGTGAGATCTATCCAATAGATCAACCATGTGACAACTGAACATAAACTATGGGGCGATTCATAATTATGAATCAATCCTGGTTCAGGTTATGGATTGACGAATACCTTTGAAAAACCGGTCGTTGTGCTTAAAAATATTTTCTCTAGCACATCGACTGTGTATTAAGATTTCAAAATTAAAAGGTGTTTATGATTGATAATTGATTTTTCTCAAAAACCTTCGTTGTATTGCAAAAACACTTTATTGAGCAGTACACGATTGTTTTTCAAATCTCTTTTCATCAATCAGTGAATCTCAAATTCGTTGGTTCACTCACTCCGTGTTGTCTTCTTTGAGACGTTCCGGTTTGAGAACGGCTAGAGCAGCTGCGAAACCCTGTCAAGGAGATTCTTTGGAATTATACCTGATCACAGGCAGTACTTGTACTGATCAACGGGGAACCGTGGGCCGTGTACCTCAATTCAACGAAAGTAATCAAAGACACTTTCGTACGCTTTATTGCTAACTGTTGTATGCAGGTACACCCGATGTTTGCAGCTGATCAGAATGGAGAGGTCAATCCATTGCCGCATGCTCACACAACACATTCACTTCAAAATCATGATTAGTGCATCAACAACTCTGATATTTACACTCCATGCCTCTGGTACGCTGCTGCAAATATCATAAATCAACTAAAGCTTCCGCTACTCTGATGAGAAGATTTCTTGATCCAGAATGTGAGCATGTCGGTCCAAAAGTCACAACATCACATAATGTCAACACTACAAAGGAAGAGTCAGAGATTTATGGTTGCTGATGATCTCAAAGCTGGCTCAAAACTCATTATCACGTGGATCAGTTAAAGACCTCTACTTGGATTAACCAAACATGCAAAACATGAAGAATCAAAGACTAAGGGCTACAGAGCAAAGAACTTTAACAAGAATCCAAGAACAATCTTAATGTTATATCTATTTGTATTCTATGTAATTTGAGGTGACCTCCCTTAGGGGGAGATTGTTAGGATTTAGTAAATCTAGTTATTAAAGTGTCAGTCACCTCAAGTATATGTAATCGCTAGAAAGTTCATAGTCGTAGTTATTTATTGTTAGATAGTATTTAGTTATGTAACACCGTGGAGGACGGACGAGTCTTTACCCACTGTATGCCTGATCCACAGCCCGTAGGTGGCGTTTATGTAAGTTACTATAAATACCCTCTACCTCCCAAGGTAGAGGGTTGGAGCTCATAATAATACTTTTACTTTCTCTCACTAAGTTCCCAAACCTCTAAACTTTCTCTCTCTAAAAACCTCAAAGTGTACGCCCATATTTGACCATGGTTTAATGTATTTATGAAATCCTATATGCTACACACTCTCTGCTTCTTCTAGTTTCTATTTAAGCACTTTAATTGCTCTCTCCTTAAGATCAATTTCACCACTTAGTATGTTAATCTTATCTACATACTCAAACTCACATTTAACACAGAATTTAAGTTTCTCTTCAACACTCTCAAGACCAACTTTATATCCTAAGTTATCTAATGAAAGTCTTTCTATCTCTTTTCTTAGACTCTCATTAATTGCTTTAAGAGATTCTAAATTATCTTGACATGATTTAAATGAACAAGTAGAATTATTTGACTCATTATATATGTGACAACCCGTACTTTCAGGTCATTTCTCGACACAATTCATGTCTCATTATTTCAACATTTATTGTAAACTTGGTTTACTTGTTCCAAATTCGCGTAACCTTTATGGTTTAGCGGCGAATTCATGATCATAACATCACGTACATTTCATATGGACTAAGATTAGTCTACATTCCATTGACATCATTTGCATCTCATTAGTTCATTCATGACATTTCATTTCACATTTAACGCGTAATTTTTATATTTAATAATCGTTATCGCGTGAGTTATTATTTTGAATATTTAACCCGTTACTTTCAAAAATGATCCCGATGTATTTTTATACTTACATTAGTTCATAAAAACTATATTTTTAGTTTTCCTAGTGTTTTGAATTTATTTGGTACATAAATCGTTAAAGTTAAATTATTACGACGTGTTTCTTAAAAACTATACGATAATTAATTTATCACTCAAATTTCACAAGGAATGTATTTTTACAATTTTTATAATATCATTATACTCTATTTTGATCTATTAAAATTTTACTTGTACCTAAAAGTACCATTTACCTTACAAGTTATTAATATTAACATATTTCCTACACTTTTCTTACACTTTTAACAAATATATACTTATACATATATAAAAAAAAAAAAAAAAAAACATTTGAGGGACATAATCTCCCAAAAATCCGGCCCTATGGGTTGGCATTAATGGTTGAGTTGAAAATTTTACTTACATATCTTAATATATACTCCAAACTTCACTTCATTCTTTTCATCTCATTCACTCTCATTATTCAAGTCAAGAAAAAAAAGTTCTTATCTCTTTGTTTTCTCTCCATAGAACCGGTCATCATCATGAGTTAGCAAGGGATCCTCAAAAATTTTACAAGTTCAAGTTTTACAATCTAGTTATCACTCTTTATAAGGTTTTGAAATAAAGACCAAGAGTGTTTAGGATTTACCTTGTTACTTTCACCTCATCATTTTCATTTGTAAGCATGTTACTTTCATTTTTCATGTTTCCTTATTATTTCATATTCATCTTTTCACTTTTGGAGCAAGTATGCATGATATGTGATTTATACCATTTTTTTCATGATTTTAGAGTATATATACATATTTGGTCATCCTATAAATATTCCCTTGGTATTCTTTGGTCTTGATGATGTCTAGGAACCCATGACACCCTAAGAAGGTGTATGGTAGGATTAGATTAGCTTTGGAGTTGATTTGAAGGGATTAGAATAGGTTTTGTCCGAGAAAAACTATTTTCGATACGTATATATATTGTTCTGTCCTTGTTTTGGTTTTCTGGAAAATCCGACCATAGCCACGACATTTTGGCCTTGATATTTAGGAAATATACTTTAAAACGAATCCGTGGCCGCTTGAACGGATGAAAACGGAGTTATAACGAAGTCGTGGTGAATTTTTAAAGTTTGGCGACGAAATATATTATTTTCAGAAAATTCAGCAACATGTTTTTACTTTATTCGAGTCAAAAACGAGCCTTAAGCTTTACAAATTATTTAGACTTGTCAAAAATATATTAGTATACTTTGATACGAAGCTAAGGACGTATTATACGTAGAAAACGGATTTGAAACGACAAAGATATGCACGTTTTCATAAAATTGTCGTAACTATTATTTTTAGAAAAACTATATTATTTTTACGAGATAAGTGTTACGGTAACTAAAATCACCATATTTAACCTCTATTATCTTTATGTTCGAGACCTTTATGACGAAAACTCCTGAACTGAAACTTTTAGATATCGATACAAACTTTCCAAAACCGTCGAGTTCGTTCTCTAACGTGCGACGTACACTATTTTACGACTATTTTTCCGGAGCCATTTTTGTTGATTTCATGATAATTCCGACGACATTGTTTTGCGACGAAAAGTGGAAATTTCACCAAAAATCATTATTAAACCATTGTAGGATGACATTTTGACGTAAAAACTTGAAAAGTGATTTTTGATTGGTCAAGACGTCAAACGAGTATTTTTCGACGATAAGTAATATTTTCAAAACTCGCAAATGGTATAAATAACATACGAAATGCATGCATAACATTACATTGCAACTCATTACATATCATATCATTCGCAATAGGTCAAGATTAACGTATCACACTACATCTCGGTGTACTCACTTTTGTCTCCGCATCATTCCACCAAGTGAGTTCCATAGCCCCACTTTTCTTGTTTTAATGCTTTCATAACTGTTTTGGGGGAGATACATGCTCGACTATTTTTATTACATTCATGACTATTTGCAAATTATATGTTTATACGAACTAAATGCTAGTCATGCGAAGTAACATTATTGCCATACTTAGAATTTCTATTTCATATATTCATTGGTCTAACGGTCTTGGTATATTCATTGAGCTAACGGACTTGGTATATTCATTGGTCTAACGGTCTTGGTATATTCATTGAGCTAACGGACTTGGTATATTCATTGGTCTAACGGTCTTGGTATATTCATTGGTCTAACGGTCTTGGTATATTCATGGACTAATGGTCTTGGAACGATTTGAACATACACTATATACATTCTGGCAGTGGGTTGTGAACACACAGGTTGCAAGTTTTGTATGGGCGGGACTTGGAACTGAGTGGATTCACAATGCCTTTGCTGCATAAACGATTTCGATACATTGAGCCATGCACTATTATGTGAATTCATTTGACATCATGCACTTGAACATTAACTATACATATTCTGGCAGTGGGTTGTGAACACACAGGTTGCAAGTTTTGTATGGGCGGGACTTGGAACTGAGTGGATTTACAATGCCTTTGCTACATAAACGATTTTGAAAGTCTTTACATTTCAACGATTTACAATGCCGTTGCTGCATAAACGATTTTGAAAGGCTTTACATTTCAAAACAAACTCTATGAACTCACTCAACCTTTGTGTTGACACTTTTAGCATGTTTTATCTCAGGTATCTAAGGCATTCACTTCATGGCATGCATTTGGACACATCATGGAGTCGTGGTGACGACGCGTCTTACATGGGATTTATATACTTTAAAAACATCGTTTGACTGTACTAAACATATTTCCGCACAAGTTGATTTTCATTTGGGACCTACTTTGTAAACTCTGATTATTTTATTAAATCAAACGATGTATTTTCCAAACGACACTTTAGGTCATTCAATATAACTGTGATTGTGATGCTATGACAGTCAATCCCCAGGAATTCCATTCCGCTGCAAAACAGGTAATTTGGGGGTGTGACAATATACCACAGAGTCTAAACCAGAAGATGATGCATATGCCATGAGAGAAAAGTTATGCTCTTTGGAAGCTTCACTAGTCATAATCTCCCAATCCATCCTGAGCAACCAATACTGAAGAATGCTTTAGATCTTCAGTAGCCTTCTTGTAGTCTTCATCAATCCTCTTGGGAGCTCTACATTCCCTAGCAAAATGTCCCTTCTTTTTGCAGTTGTAACACTCCATCTTGCTTTTGTCAAACCTCAGCTCTCCTATGACCATCATACTTGACGTGCTTGCCTGTTCTCCTTAGAAATCTCCTAGCTTGCAATGTCAACATTGCCATTTGCCACTGAAGATTGATTTCATCCAGATCATCCAGATCATCAAGATCAATTTGATCCAAATCTTGATTTCATCCAGATCATCAACATTATCACTAACAGTGGTATTATTAGCAATGGCAGTGGATATTCCATAAGCAGCAGTGGATGCTTCTTGAGAACCCTTGTGGTTTGTAGAAACAAAAGCAATGTTTTGAGTAGATGAAGATGAACCATCAATGTTCTTTTCAGACTCATAAACCTTCAAGTTATTGTAGAGATTGTCCAGAGTCATCTTCTCAAAGTCATCCTTGTTCCTCCACACAACAGTATGCACAGCCCATTCTGGTGATAAACTTCTGATGAACTTGAGATTGATATCTTCTTGAGCAACTTTGTAGTCCACCAATTTTAGATGACTGATTAGCTTTTGCAGTCTGTTATAGGTGCCATCTAGACTTTCTCCACTTAGTGCAGTGAAGTTTTCAAGCTGATGCTTGAGCATATTCTTCTTTGATTTTTTGGTAGCTTCATTACCAGTAAACCTTGTTTCAATGGTATCCATTAACTCCTTAGCAGTCTCATATTGTTCAAAATCCAAAGCATACTCATTAGGTATTCCCATACTGAGAATACTGTGAGCTTTAATCTCCAACTTTCTCTGGGCCTTGTCAGTTTCACTCTTAATAGCAACAGGTTTTCCATCGGGACCCATGGTTGGTAGCTTATCACCCTGCTCAACAACATCCCAGATGTTGTAATCAATCATGCGAATGTATTGCCTCATTCGCATTCTCCAAACTTGATACTCACTCTGCTTCAGCATGGGTACCTTAGATGCAGTAACCATATGAGTTTCGTTAGACATATTTATTCTTCTTGAATTATAGTTAACTATACTTCTTCTTGATCACAGTTTCTAGATCACAAGCTCTGATACCACTTGTTGATCCCAGTCGAGCAAACGATCCTTATAGAAACTGACTTAGCAATAACTTGTTAAATACTACGCGGAATATAATATTTAACCTTAAGAAGAAGAACAGTAATAACACTTAAACACCTCAATTATAGTAATAACGAATATTCTAAACAGTATTAGGGTTTTACAACCTTGAAGTGTATTGACCTTAGATATATCAAAAACACACGTATATCTAATTTAACCTAGGACCTCCTTTTATAGGCTAAGGAGTCCTTTACAATATACAATACGTAACCTACAAGATAAATATTTTTTCTATATTTATCTAATACAAAACATTAAACCAACTTATCAACTAGCAGTGGTTACAATACATTAGCCGTGGTTATACTATACTACTAGCCATGGTTTAACTCCAGCAGTGGTTTCCTTCTTCTAGCCGTGGTTTCTTTTGCTCTAGCCGTGGTTCCATACTTAGAATAATTCCATTCAGTGGAACCTAAAACCCAACAGTAGTTTTGAAGTATGCTTAGTTCTCAAAAATGTGTTTGAGTACCCTTCCTTATCAGCTTATTTTAAGTCCAAAATGTTTGCACTTTGTTTTACAAGTTCCTAGGAATCTTGTGTATGTTGTTTTGTGGTTTTAGGGGTTTAGCTTGTTGAATCCTAGCTTGTGTAGTAGCTTTAAGTTGCCCCTATAGGCTGTCATTATAGCAGTTTGTACCCAGTAGCTTAATTTAGTTTTTAGCCCTTTTTAGCTTATTAGGTCTGCTCATTTAGGTTTAGTTCAGCTTATTAAGTTAGTTTTTAGATTTTAGTAGCCTACTTAAGTTTTGCACAAGATTATATAAGCTTGTGATTAATCTTAGTTAAGCTTTTTAGTTTTCAAATAAAAACTGTTAAGCATTTACAGCTTTTTCTAGCTTATTTAAAGTTTTCAAAAATTTTGTCTTTTCAAAAAGTGTTTATTTTTAGCTTATAAAAATGTTTCAAAAAAAGAAAAACGCAAAAAAATAAAAAACCAGGAAGTCAGGGGTGAGCAGGGCTGGAACCGCTGACCTCAGCCAGTCAACACCTTACATACACACTCCTTTACCAATAGCGCCCTAGGGACTTACATTTACATTTTGCAAAATCGATTACTTAAACCTAATTTTCCATTTAAGCTTATTAAATCCTTTTTGCGTATTCATAGCTTACTTTGATAAGCTGTGTTTCCCTTTTTATTTTTCTTAGAAACCTTATAGTTTAAACTAATTTCCCTATTTTTTCATAATTTTTCGAAATCATTTAGTATTTTTATAATTTTTTTAGAGTAAAAGTGTTTTTAATTCATAAAAAATAAAATAAAAGTCAAAAAAAATATACAGCTTTTTTCTAAAGTTATTTTTAGTCATTTAAGACTTAAAGAAAATAAATTTGCACTTGTAGGGTTAATATTTGAAAATTTGATTTTTCCGGGCTCGTTACTTTCCCGGTTAAGCTCGTTTTTAGTTTAAAGTGCGTTAGGACTTATTTGTGTTTCGTTTTCTTAATGTAGGTGCTTATTAGTTGCTTATTTAGTAATTGCCTTATTTGGTTGCCTTATTTACTTTCCCATGCTTTAATTGAAACTTAGAAAACAAACCAAAAACGTGAAATCAAACTTTCAAGCATTTTAAAACCAAACCTCAAACGATATCCTCAATTCACACCTCGTTGGGAAACGACCCGGGTATCATTTTCCCGGTATCATATATCGTATTTGTGAGTTTTGCATGTTGATATTTTTCCTAAAGGGTTGACTTGTCAATTCGCGCGTATCGTGTATTCGATATTAATTATATATACTATTTGAAATGGATCAAGCTTGTTCCGGAAGTTTCGTGCAATCACGAGTGTCGTGAGGACCACTACATAACTCACGCAAGGAAGTAATTTTGTTCACTTGGCGTGAAGGTCTAGGAGCTTCGTAGGAACTCATTAGGTATTTGACTTGATCTTCAAGTTCAAGAATCCTACGATCGGAAGTATGTGAGTCATTTGAAGGCAAGGATATTGCCTTGACGGTTTTACTCAACTCACCGGGTCGTTCCAACATTCGTTGTCATAGAGGGCAAGGTCCTTTATTATTCCCCATGATTCTTCCGCGGTTATATCATGAAGCTTACCACCGGCCGCTTGGTCAATGGTTTGCCTTGTGGAGAGATTGACATGATCATAGAAAATTTGGATTTGAAGCCAAAGATCAATGCCATGGTGAGGGACTTTATTGAGTAAGTCCTTGAATCGATTCCACGCTTCATAGAGAGTTTCACCTTGACGTTGTTGAACATCAAGATATCATTCCTAAGTTTAGTCATCCTTTTCAGTGGGAATAATTGAGCGAGGAAATAGGTAGAAAGATCATCCCGACTAGATATAGATCTCGCGGGTAGACACTCAAGCCAATTGCTAGCTTGATCACGTAGAGAGAATTGGAAAAGACGCAGTCGCTTTGTCTCCTGAGTAGCAACATCAAGGTCAACTGAATCGACAATTTTAAAGAAGTCCTTGAGATGTTGATTTGGATCTTCGGAACGAAGTCCATGGAATGCACATCCACTTTGCACCAACCGGATGGTGTCAGATCACAGGGTCGTAGTTTGAGCTTGATGTGGAAGCTCAATGGTGTTCCTGTAGCCTTGATGGCTCGGTCTAGAGTATTCAACAAAAGTACGTGCTCTTGGCAGGTCTTGTTGGTTGTGACTGGGTAGGCCTTGTGGTGGTTGGTCGTGTTGTGGTGGTTGGTCATGTTGTAGTGATTGGTTGTGTTGTGGTGGTTAGGGATAGGCGAATTTATCATCCACCATGATGGCAAATGATAGGATTTACGAACAAAGGGCACAAAGAAAGAGATAGACTACAAGAAATCTACAAAAAAAATCTCACTCGATAGGAATCTTGTGAGTAAACCTAGAGGAGATAGAAAACGAACCTAAACTATTCCCCCAGCAGCGGCGTCAAAAACTTGATATGGTGGATGTAACCCTTCGAAGAAGTTTTACAATCATCCTTCAAAGAAGTTTTACAATCATCCTATGCAGTGTACATAACCGTTGTAGTGTAGTATAAGTAAGATACGGGGGATTGATCGTTCTCTAGGGGAATAGTGTTGGGAAGGTGGACATGTATGACGAATAGGTCTAAGGTGAGGGATGATTCTTTTAATCTTTTTATATTTAATGAAAGAAAAGTCAAATTTTGGTATTTGGATGGGGAGTTTTGATTATCAACTACTTAGACTAATAATTAAACTTGTTAATACAAATAAGCCGTAAAAACGTTTATTTATATTCTACGATCTTCTAATGTTTTGTCGATAACAAACGTAAAATAATTTTAACGAAATAAATAAAATACGTAAATGGTTTGAGCCAATAGTTTACTAACACACTTACATTTTCATATAAAACACTAAACAAGTAATAGTGTTTACATTTGTAGAAATACATATGTATAACAACTAGTGTTTACATAATATGGAAATGGGTATATATATATATATATATATATATATATATATATATATATATATATATATATATATATATATATATACATTTGTATATATTGTAATGGGTAGAGATCTAGGTTCTTAATACATTGACTAGATACATTGAATGTAGTTGGGTAAAACCCAAAGTTCATGACCCATACCCATGGAGCTTGATCTATAACCCATGACCCATTGCATGACGTCATGCATGAAGTCATATTGGATATTATCCATGACCCATGGACCTAAACCATACCCATGATCTAATGTCTAGATACATTATATCTATTTGGGTACCCATGACCCAAAGTCCATAACCCATGACCCATGATCCATGATCCATGACCCATAACCCAAATATGGAGGAGCGTCCACGGATCCCTTGGATTACACTGGACGGATCCCTCAAGTAAGGGATCTGTGGGATCCGGGGGACGGTAGATGTTTTTGCCTATAAATAGTGAGCCATTTCTTCATTGTAACTCACCCCTTTCATACATAATTTCTCTTAGTATTTTAAACTCTCTAACCTCATATCTAAAGGATCTTTCTATGTAGTTTTGTGTCTGTGTGATTCTCTAGGTTCCTCTTAAAGGCGAGATCACCACTTCTTGAAGTCAAGCAAGCTCAAGTCCATGGGTTGCCAAGCTTCGTCATCATCAAGGCTACTGAAGTTATCTTGTTGATAGTTCTTTCCTCCCTCCTTAGAAGTGTTTTGATGAAGGCATAAGTGAAAGATGCCAAACGGGTCAAGTAGAAGGCATTAGTGAAAGGTGCTGAAGGTTCGTGTCAAAGGAATTAGTGAAAGGTGCCGAAGGTTCGTGTCAAAGGCATTAGTGAAAGGTGCCGAAGGTTCGTGTCAAAGGTATAGTGAAAGGTGCCGAAGGTTCGTGTCAAAGGCATTAGTGAAGGGTGCCGAAGGGTCGTGTCAAAGGAATTAGTGAAAGGTGCCAAAGGTTCGTGTCAAAGGCATTAGTCAAGGGTGCCGAAGGGTCGTGTCAAAGGCATTAGTGAAAGGTACCAAAGGGTCGTGTTGAAGGCATTAGTGAAAGGTTCCAAGGGTGTACAATCGATATGGTGCATCGATGTACTAGATAGTTAGTTTGGGTTAAAGGATATTGATATCCTTGATGATGTTGTAATAAGGAGTGTGTCTCCTTTGGGAAAGATGTTGTGTAGTGTTGGGTAGTAGTTACTCCTTTGTAATGGAACTCGGTATCTAGCCTTGTACCGGATAAAGTGTAGGCGACATTGTGATAGGTTTGGTTCTACCTCGTGGAAGAACCCAGTGTTTAGCCTTGTACCGGATAAAGAGTAGGCGACGTTGTGAAGGGTTCTCCGCCACAAGGAGCTTGTGTTGTGTAGTGATTACAAAATCTCTAGTAGGTGACTCGGGGAGTGGAGTAGGGCAAGGAAGGTGTCCTTGTAGCCGAACCACTATAAATATCGCGTCGTGGTTTTGTGCTTCTTACTCTTTATAATGAAACCTAGTTGTTAACTATTAATTATCGTCTCTTGTTTAAGTGGTTGTTACACGTTAGGTTAGGAAAACTTGCTTCTTCCTTTAGTGTTGCGAGCTTGAACATCCTAAAAACGTATTTATGTCCTAGAGTGCACTGGTAAAGTTGGTGTTTATAGTGGTTCGGCTACAAGGACACCTTCCTTGCCCTACTCCACTCCCCGAGTCACATAATCAAGAGTTCGTAATCACTACACGACACCAACTCCTTATGGCTGAGAAGCCTTCACAACGTCGCCTACTCTTTTTCCGGTACTAGGCTAACCATCGGGTTCTTTTCACTAAGGTGAACCATACCTACCACAACGTCGCCTACCCTTTATCCGGTACTAGGATAAGTACCGAGTTCCATTACGATGGAGGAACTACTACCCAACACTACACAACACCTAATCCCAAAGGAGACCCACTCCTTATTACAACACCATCAAGGATATCAACATCCTTGGAAACAAACTATCACTCTATGTATAACGATGCACCTCGTCGATTATACGACCTTGGCATTCTTCACTAATGCCACTTGATTTGATTTCTAGGCATTCTTCACCAATACCCTTGATACAACGCTTGGCACCTTTCACTAATGCCTTCGTCTTGACATCTTTAGCATTCTTCACTAATGCTCTTGACACGGACGTTAAGCATCTTTCACTAATGCTTTCGTCTTGACTCTTTCGGCATCCTTCACTAATGCCTTCGACACAACACTTCCATGGAGGAAGAAAGAACTATCAACAAGAGAACCTCAGTAGTCTTGATGATGACGAAGCATGGCAACTCATGGACTTGAGCTTGCTCGACTTCAAGAAGTGGTGATCTCGCCTTTAAGAGGAACCTAAAGAATCACACAAAAACAAAAGACAAACTACATAGAAAGATCCCTTAGGATCAGTGGTTAGAGAGTTGCAATACTTGGGGAAAGTATGTGTAAGAGTGGCAAGCCAAAAGGAAGAAATGGATTACTATTTATAGAGGAGAAACACTTACTGTTCCACGGATCCCACCCTCAAGGGATCCGTTTAGTGTAATGCTAGGGATCCATGGGATGCTCCTCTTTGCCCATGGGTATTTTGGTTGTGGGTCATGGGTCATGGGTTGTGGGTTGATCCATGGGTATTTCTTTAGATACAATGTACCTAATGGGTGCAATGCATCTAGTCAAATGGGTATAGGTCAATACCATGGGTTGTAGTTTTTACCCATTTATAATACATACTAGTTATGTATATATTTGCCCAATATGTAAACACTAGTTGTTGTACATATGTATTACTAAATCATAAAATCACTTATATTTGTTTTAGTGTTTTATGTGAAAACGTAAGTGTGTTAGAAAACTATTGGCTCAAACTATTTACGTATTTTATTTGTTTCGCTAAAATGATTTTACATTTGTTATCGACAAAACATTAGAATATCGTAAAATATAAATAAACGTTTTTACGGCTTATTTGTATTAACAATCTCCCCCTTTTTGTTGATGACAAAACATAAAATTATTTTAAGGAAAAACTAAAATTCGTAAAAGTTCGAATTGGATTTTTTACTCTCTTCTCCCCCTTTTGTCGAAACAAAAAGAGCGTCGAAAAGAAACTAACACATTGTTTTAAGAAAAACATGTAAAAGAGAAAAATAAAATAAAGAGAGTACGTGACGGGAATGGTTCTCGTCTTAACTCCCCCTTTACGAGTCCATCCCTTTGTGAGGGCGTCAAGTAAATAAAAACTAGTAAGCTAATGCATTGCAATTTTGTTTGCAAATGGTTTCGTCTTTGTGACAGAAATGCTCCCCCTTGAAGATTGCAACATTGCAATGGGGTGTCATGAAGTGTAATCCAAATAAGGATTATGTTACAAATGGTTTTGCAATGTGTGGTTTGACACAAAGCTCCCCCTAGCTTAGGGTGTCAAAGTCTTCATGTGTATTTTGAAAATCTACAAAATAAAGGTTAGAAAACAAGAGTATAGTGCATAATTTCCTTTAAATAAGACTCAAGTTAGTAGAAAATTGTTCTTCTGTAGCATGGATCCCACGGTTCCCTTCTTTGTGAGATCCGTCTAGGCAATTTCCTGGGATCCGTCTGTCTGGTGACAGATTTTCAGCAATGGTGATATTCCAAACAATGCTAAATATGAAAGTGATATATGTATACAAACAACTAACATATACTCAAAGCAATATGGCAAATAAGTTATCATTCAATAAACAAAGAGATAATCAAAAAATCTCTAAAACTAAGAGAATGATTTAGCCATACATATTCTACTTGATATTAATGGATGACTTAAACTTAAGAAGCAACCATGTGCTTAAGTATGATCAAACATGAGATGGGATTCCTAAACGTTCTAAGTTGAGCATGAGACTAAGCTCATGGTTGTTTAGTTTTGTTGACCTCATCGAAACGTTCAAGGAGGTGATAAAACATGAAACGTTGCTCTTCACGTAGTTCTTGTATCAACTTTTCAACATATTGACAATGATAGCATTCCGTGTCATGGTTTTGAAAGGTTGGGTGTCTTGAAGCGGAGGTTCAAGTGAAGTGGGTTGAAGATCCTCAAATGAGGGAGGAATTTGTAGAGGCACATTAAGTGGTAGCTCAACAAGGGTTGATGGTGGAGGTAGGGAAGTGTCAACTTCCATGTGGTCGGGTGGTTGACTTTGATGTCTCCTCATAATCCAAAATGGACCATTAGAGGGAAATGGAGAAATTGACATTGGTGCAAGTGTTGATTCAACACTTTGGTTTTGTTGTACAATCTTCTCTAGTGAAGAGTGTGTTGGTAATGGTGGATGAGATGGCCTAGGGGGTAAGTCTTCTAAGTTGTAGGAATGTGGAGATGATTGTGAAGTGGTAAATGATATTGCTCTAGGCACCAATGATGTTGATTGGGTTGAAAAGGGTGTGTTTGGTTTAGGAGGAATTGTAGAGTTTGGTGATGATATTTTTGTGGGAACAATTCTCTTGGGGATTGGTTTGATTGGTTGTGTTGGTGTAGGGGAAATCCTAGCATTTGTGGACTTAACCGGAGATGATTCGGTTGAGGAAACTTCGTGTATAACCCGAGCAAGTTTCTTGGGTGGTTCTTGGGTGGATGAGTTAGCACTAGGAGCTTTCCTCATGATGAAATGACTAAAGAAGTTGTTTCTAATTGCTAAGAATTATGTTGTGTTTGAGGACTAAGAGATTCTAGCAAGATGACTTATAAATGGAAGAATTTGGCAAGTGCATTCAAGACTTAAGCCACTAAAATTCTTAGGAATGTGATGATTAGCATGCATAAGAGTCAACTTTAGAGTTGTACTGATCTAGGGACTTAATTAAGATGAGGTGGAGTGTTCAAGTTAGTAAGATGAGCTTGAAATGATTGTTTAAGCTAGACTTGACATGAGTCTGTCACCCGGATCCCACGGTTCCCTCTTTTGAGGGATCCGTCTAGGCTAATCCTAGGGATCCGGCTCTCAGCAGCTATGAAAGGGTAAAAATGGTGTTTCTAAGGTCTAAAGTCTATACCATTTTGAGTGTTTCAGTCCTCCTAAGCATCTTAAATGAAGGTGTACTTGAATGATCAAGGGCAATGAGTGATATAGCTAATGATTGCCTTTAATGGAAGGAAAATGAAACTTTTATGACCACCAATGGATGTTCAAGGATGACACTAAGAATTTTGATGGTGTCAAGTTATAATAAATGATCCTAGAGATCAGATGTAAGCTTGAGATGGAGTTTGAAAAATCCTCAAAAATCAAAAGAATTGAAAAACTAATTTTTGACCCATTTTGAGATAAGGATGGCTAGAAACAGTTTCCTAAAATTGTTTAATGTGTGAGTATTGAAGCGGAAATATGGTGAGTTTTGATGAGTTGATAAATCAAAAGCACTTTAAGTTAGATCTTATGTAAGTTATGGGTGAGTTTGAAGCTTTCTCATGCTTGAAGAAGACTTAGTTGGGTTCTAAAGTCTTATGTTTAGCTAGTGTAAAGTGATCTAGTAAGCTATTTTGATGTATGAGAGTCTGTATTGCTTATCTGCTGTCACGGATCCCACGGTTCCCTCAAGGGAGGGATCCGTCTAGGCAAAAACTAGGGATCCGGCATCTGCAGATCAGAACCATCACAGAAGCAAATGCAGATTTTGTACTAAGCAATATACACTAATAACCATTAAACTAAACAGCACTATAAACATGTTATCACATAGAAACATATCATAGATAATGGTAGCAATAATAACATTCAAGATAACGCAAACAAGCGTGCTAACACATAATCATTCATACAAATCAAATGTCTCAAAATCAAGCATAGTCCTATAGTCTCTTTCGTCAATCCTTTCTTTTCCTCTTTCCCGACTTTGTGACGTAGTGAGGTAGGTTTTGAATCATACCCCTTAATTTCTTAAATTCCGCGGTCTCGTTTGGAATAGTTGGAAGTTGTTGATAGTAATCAAAGGGTTCCAATTCGATGTTAGCTACGGGGTCGGTATCTTCTTCTTCTTCATCTTCTTCTTCTTCTCCATCCGAGGAGTCCGAGAGAGCTTTAGGTTTTCTTCCATTGACCATGAACCGTTTAGGGGATTGTTTGGTAAGAGGTACCATGACGTGATCGAAAAATAAATGATCATCGTTGATAGGAGATGGTTTCAATGCACTAACATACTTACAAAGTCGTGTTAGGAGCATACCATATGGAAGTACCATGTTGGAAACTTTGAATACCCCGACCATTCTCTTCACCATGTAATAGGCGAGATTGAATGGCTTTTGGTGGATAAGACAATAAATCATTTGCACGAGACATGCATTTGGATGATCCTTGTTATCAACTAGGCTAATGACGTTTTCCCTAAGAATCTCTTCCCATTTTCTAAACATGGGGTGCATTTCGAAGAGTTCCATTTGAAAAGGATTACGGTGAATGAGCTTTTTGTTTCGGTTGAAATGGGATTGATCGGTTCTAACCTTAAAGATAGTATCTCGAATGGTTGCGGGATCATCAAGAGGAGTGTTGTAGATAGGTTTAGAATCAAGTGCAAGGTTTTGAGCGGCAATTGCCTAATCTTGGGAGTACATACAAATTCTTTCACAAGGAATGCGAATAATTTGAGCAAATGTTTTGTGAGGTAGAGCAAAGTTTTGTTTATTGATGATGAAGGCGATTGAAATGCTATCATCGGTGTTTCGAATGATCCTAATGCTTTTGTAGAATTCAAAGATGAAAACCGGACAAATTTGTTCATCAATGTCAAGAAGACAATCAAAATTGATTGCCAAAAAGACTTGACGAATGTTGGTATCTTCAAGGAAACATTCCTTGACTACACGACCTTCGTGGATAAGTCGTTTTTCAAGTCTTTTGAAGACTTTGCTGTCGGTTTTCGACAACCCCTCTTTTCGATAGTAATGGGTGAGATAATGGACGGTATCATGGTGGTCTTGTTGAGTGGCTTTAGGCATGGTTAGTCCTAAAAACACAAATATTCCAATTAGGCAAAATTTGTTGAGATGGGTTTATGGTTTTGATTTGTATTAACAATGTTGTGAACACAATGTAATCTTAGTTGTGTGAAAGCTCCTTTTAATGATTAATTTTGAAAACCCTAAATTAAATTAATTGATTAAAAATTGAGAAACCATAAACTCTAGGATGCGGATGATGAAAATTAGAACATGTTAGTGTAATTACTTACAATGGTGTTCTAGAGAAGAGTACTTTGAGGATATGGAGTCCTATGAGGATGGAATCAGTTCTTGAGTTGTTTTTGTGTTTTGCGGGGAGAGGGAAAATGATCAGTAATGGTTTTCAAAAGCGTATAGCTGTTTTCTGTTCCACGGTTCCCCCGGATCCCTTGTATAATGGATCCGGCTAGTACAACTAGAGGATCCGGCTACTGTAGACAGAAAAAGGGTTATGTGGCATTATTTTTGTAGTAGGCTATAAACTAGCTTATGGAAAAAAAATAGTTGAGGTTTCAAATGAAAAGATGTTTTGGTCAACGGGATTCGATAAGTTAATTATCAAGGATTCATTTGTGACGACGGCGTTAATTTGACGAAATCAAGAGGAATACTATTCCCGATGATGAGTAAGTCGGGAAAGTGACGAAAGAGAGGCTTTTAAGAGACTAGAAATTATTAAACAAAAAGAACTATGATATCAACATAATCATGTAAGCTATCTAATGAAAATTAAACATACCTCTATGCTCTTGGTTTGGTTTATGAAGACATAAGACCAAAAATACTTCATGAGCTTTTAAAGTAATCCGTTGTACTTAAAATAAGTAGATAGTGATTACTTTTAGGTTCTTCCTTGATAGTTGACTTCATTATTCTTTGAAAAGAAATGAAGATTTTTGAGAGATCCTAGCATGAAGATTTCTTGAAAAGAAGCTGTTAGAATAATCTATCAATATCCAACACAAAAGAAAAAAATTGTTTTAAAAGATTTCCTTCTTTGTAGTTTTCAAACATACACGGATCGTATCAAGTTTTTAAAGTACAACATACTCTAAGAAACTTGGTAACGAAGCTCTGATGCCAATTGGGGAAAACTAGAAGGGGGGATTGAATAGTTTTACCGATTAAAACTTCATTTTAAAATATGTAGATCAACTTATGTCAATCTATTTATATGTGTATGTTAGACGTTGATAGATAGATATATAAAGAATGTAATGAAAGATAAATAGTAAGAAGCACATAACCACGACACGAGTATTTATAGTGGTTCGGCTACAAGGACACCTTCCTTGCCCTACTCCACTCCCCAAGTCACCTACTCGAGAGTTCGTAATCACTACACGACACCAACTCCTTATGGCGGAGAAGCCTTCACAACATCACCTACTCTTTTTCTGATACTAGGCTAACCACCGGGTTCTTTTCACCAAGGTGAACCACACCTACCACAACGTCGCCTACCCTTTATCCGATACTAGGCTAAGTACCGAGTTCCATTACGATGGAGGAACTACTACCCAAAACTACACAACACCTAATCCCAAAGGAGACCCACTCCTTATTACAACACCATCAAGGATATCAACATCCTTGGAAACAAACTATCACTATATGTATAATGATGCACCTCATCGATTATACGACCTTGGTATTCTTCACTAATGCCACTTGATTTGATTTCTAGGCATTCTTCACCAATGCCCTTGACACAACGCTTGGCACCTTTCACTAATGCCTTTTTCTTGACATCTTTAGCATTCTTCACTAATGCTCTTGACACGGACGTTAAGCATCTTTCACTAATGCTTTCGTCTTGACTCTTTCGGCATCCTTCACTAATGCCTTCGACACAACACTTCTATGGAGGAAGAAAGAACTATCAACAAGAGAACCTCAGTAGTCTTGATGATGACGAAGAATGGCAACTCATGGACTTGAGCTTGCTCGACTTCAAGAAGTAGGATCTCGCCTTTAAGAGGAACCTAGAGAATCACACAAAAACAAAAGACAAACTACATAGAAAGATCCCTTAGGATTAGTGGTTAGAGAGTTATAATACTTGGGGAAAGTATGTGTGAGAGTGGCAAGCCAAAAGGAAGAAATGGCTTACTATTTGTAGAGGAGAAACACTTACTGTTCCACGGATCCCACGGATCCCACCCTCAAGGGATCCGTCTAGTGTAATGCTAGGGATCCGTGGGACGCTCCTCTTTGCCTATGGGTATTTTGGTTGTGGGTCATGGGTTATGGGTTGTTCCATGGGTATTTCTTTTGATACAATGTACCTAATGGGTGCAATGCATCTAGTCAAATGGGTATGGGTCAATACCATGGGTTGTAGTTTTTACCCATTTATAATGCATACTAGTTATGTATATATTTGCCTAATATGTAAACACTAGTTGTTGTACATATGTATTACTAAATCATAAAATCACTTATACTTGTTTTAGTGTTTTATGTGAAAATGTAAGTGTGTTAGAAAACTATTGGCTCAAACTATTTACGTACTTTATTTGTTTCGTTAAAATGATTTTACGTTTGTTATCGACAAAACATTAGAAGATCGTAAAATATAAATAAACGTTTTTACGGCTTATTTGTATTTACAGAAGAGATTAAGATATTTATCTCTTAAGGATAGAGGGTGTTAAAACCTTAAAAGTACTGTAAAAAACGAATAAAAGTCGTACACCAAAGTTGCTCTTCAATGTTGCACACTAATGCAGGAAATTCTAAAACTATATATAGAATTACAGTTGCGATGGCGTCACTTTATAGCTGTGACGTCGTCAGTTCGTAGCCATCAGAGTTTCGTATTTTCCAAGTCAACATTATGACGGGGTTGCTTTGTAACTCGGACGTCGTCTAGAAAAGTCGGACGCCGTCCAGAAATCTCTGACGCCTTCCTCTTTAATTGTTCTGGACTGTCACGTTATAAATTTGGCAGAAAATTCCAGATCTTCTAACAAGTGACGGCGTCACTTATTACTTCTTCAACTTTTCTCTGAGTCGTCTCTAGTAAAATCTGGGTTATCTTGGTATCTTTGTTTGCAAGTGACGGCGTCACCTTATAGGTTGTGATGCCTTCTAGAGCTCTTTTTCATGACTTGGTCATTTTCTTCACATTTTCATCCCTTTTCATACAAATTTGCATGATTTCTAGCTTTTGCTTCCAAAGTACCTAAAAAGTGAAAAGGAACGAATTTAGGCTATATTTGATCATAAATACACGATTTTAGGTCTTAAATGACCCCTTAAAAATGTACGTTTTAAATCCTTATCAGTAATCATCAAGGAACCATCAATTATCATCTAGGACGAGTACACTTGCTCATATGTGTTTCGTTTGAATCATTGGTAGATCATGATTATAAATTTTAAAACTTGCACTCGCGAGACACATCAAAACCCTAAGTACCAAGGTATAATCAATGTGTAAACTTTACAAAACTCATTTGAATTCATTCGTTGTTATTTATACGACCTAAGATGTAACTTATATTCTAGATTGTATCTAGGACTTTTCTCGGCTTTTCGTTAGCTCATTTCTCGTAACTGTGTACCACTTTACTTACGGTAAGTTCATAGCCTCACCTTTACTCATTTAACTGTTTTATAAACTCCTTTGGAGAGATACATGCTACTTTTTATTAATGGACTCAAGTGATTCAAATTGTGTACTTGAACTATAATTATTATTATTGACACTAAGTACCGCTATTCCCAGAAGGCCACATATCATGAACCATTAATTACTATATATAAGCGTGAATGCTAGTGAATAGGCCTATTGGGATTGACGAATCCCATTTGTGTTGATTAGATAAACAACTGAACGCATTGTATTTGAGAGGCCAGGTAAATGGCAAATTGCCTACTAGGACAATTTATCATTATTTTATCAATTTATTGATACACATGTTAACATTTTTGGTTTCATGAGCTTAGTGTAATAATAATTGCTTTGTGACTATTGTAGGCGATTACAATTGTCTCTTTAAACTTGAAATCTTGTAGTCCACTGCTTTGACTAAACCTATGAATTTCAATCAAGAATTTTGTTGACTCTTTAGCATGTTTATCTCAGGTCCGTAAGGTGATAACGTGGTTGGAGCATTAGAGTCTTGGCATATTTTGAAGACTTTTTGCATATATGTTTCCATTCGATAACACCTTTCAAAACACTTATGTACTGTTATATTTTGGGACCTATTTTGTTGTAACTCTGATTATTTATCGAATAGAATATTTTCAAAACGTCTCATTTAGAGATCGTTTTCTATGATTGTGTCTTTGTGTTATGATGTAATATCCCAATTTGACTTCCGCTGTTATCCTGAAAATGAGGGTGTTACACAATATCAACTTCTTTTCCTTTAGACTTCAATGTACAATGAGCTTTGCTTTTAGGAATTTTAGGAGGTTTAAATGAAGTTGGTTTTGGTTTTGGTCTTGGTCTTGGCTTCAAAGGTATGCTTAGTGGATTCCAATCAGTTGGAATTAGTTATGGTGGAACTAGTTTTTGAGACCTTGAAGAACTTGTCATGCTTGGGGGTTTTGGTCTTGGTTGATTTGTACAACCTTTCCTATTTTGGCATGTTCCCTAACAAATGTGAAAGTGCACCACCCTAACAACTCTACTAACAACATGGTAATCTTCTATGAGATGTATTTGTTAGGTTCCCATATTAGTGACACAAGCATCAATATAAGAAATAGAGAAGAGAAAGGATCGGTTGAACAAAGACAAACACTTATGCGTATAAAATAAGAAAGGTTATGCGTATGAAGTGAAATGAATTGAACAACCAACCCTCAAGTGAGGGTTATAAAAGAGTATTTATAGGGCAAGGAGCTAGGGCAACACTTCTAGACTCCTTCCCTTCTTATGGGCTTGGGCCAAGGCTTATAGGCCTTCTACACAAGCCTTAGCTTAATAACAAACATAAAGGCCATATTAAGCTAACTATCACATATGAATCACTAACACTTGAATTAATATTTAGGAGTGATTCCAACAATCTCCCCCTAAGTGTTGGTGATGAATGAAAGAGTGATAAACGATGTACGTGCTGATGTAATAGTAGTTTTGACGTCTTCTGACATTCTTCTTTCTTGTGAAAAGAAGTGTCTTGATTCGAACAATCTCCCCAGTGTAGAGAAATTGTTTCCTTTGAAGTATTCTGCTTTGACGTCATCATTTTCTTTTTTCTTTGATCTTTGTTCTTTGTGATGGTAGTGATAGTATGTTGTTGTTGTCTGCATCAGGTCTGATTCGTTGCTCCAGTGTCTCCACGTCTTACTTCAACATGCTCACACGCTCTTTAACGTTAGATTTCAGTACTGATGAAGTTCTCTTAGTCTTTAAATTTTGTAGATTCTTTGACTTGACGAAGAATCATTCTGACTTTTGTGTTGCCTTTAGAGAGAACTTCCATTAGTGATGTTGTTGGTATGAGCATGTGAAGAATCTGCACGATCAATCCACTCCAGAGCTTCCATAAGAAGAAAACATAAGAACGGTTAGTAATAAGCGGATTCCGGCACTTACGAGTTCGAACTTCGAGAGTGTTAACAGCATAGTGTGAAAACACAACTCTAATTCTCACAAAGGCCGTTCTGAACCGGAGTCCCACAAGTGAGATAACACGATGTACCGAAGTACATCTACAGTTCAGATGAGTCATTGAGGTACATCGAAGCATCACCTCACGACTGTAGACCGTTTGAGACACACTAAGCGTAATCCACGGGAGTTACCGAAGTAACCTGCCGTCGGGCTTTGATGTTGACCCTAACAGGAGTTTCCATTCAATCACTGAGGATCACATGTGTGAACCTCTCATAAATGTTCTCGACAGATTGCTAAGATCTGTGAAGGACATGATAAAGTATCACTTGCGTTCTTATTGTTGAACGTCAAGCGATAAAAATGTCAAGTGTACCTAAGAGATCTTTTGATGAATCTCGTGGCTCTAGACTCAATAGTGCGCTTTGGTTTTCCTGAGCGGAGACTATGGAGAGGGTCTCCTTCTTCAATACCAGCAATCTCTAAGAGAAAGCCGATAGTTTACGTAGGGTTCCCTGTGAGAATGAAACAAGCTTCTGTTGAGAGAAACTTGAGTGGCTAAGAAGGTTTAGTGCATGCGTCACTGGGTCCATGACGACTTTGATCTTCAATACCGATGTCATCATGTGACAACCAGTAGCATATGAATTGAACCCGGTGTCTGCCCTAAGTTGAATAATCTGGAGGGCTATTTCTTTTCACCCTTTTCTTTGCTTTTCTTTTTAATTCTTCAACTCCTTCTTTCTCCGATTCTCATTTTCTCCTTTTTATAATCATACCTAAGGACTTCTAATTCTAACTATTGGTAGTGTCCTTGGGTAGATCCCTCCAGCTCTGGCGGATCATAGGACGGTTATTCCTAAACTTAATCACCTTATAACTCCATTGCCATAAAACCATTTTCATGAAAATCTCTAGAAGTGTTTGTAAATGAAAACCATGTTTGAACACTTCAAGAGTTTTGGATTTTCAGAAATACTCCCCCTCCACATGTGCTTAAGAATTTTGACAGAAATCTGCACAGTGAGGAAAGAGCGCGCACTTTTTGAATTGATCAACTCAAGATAGACAATTCCTTGCGAGACACGATTACGTTGCATAGTTAAAGAGATACATTGTCAGCTTTTAGGTGACAACTAGCTCTAATAGCTACCTTGAAGATGTGGACAACCCCGAAAGGTTGTCAAACCCGTCAAAGTTCATGTCTATCAAGAGCTTCTCGAATGGGTACAATTTACTTGGATAAGTCTTGGAAGACAAATCTTTTCAATGTATTACTGTTCAGATCTCATCAATTCATGGGTTGAAGTCTTTTCACACGAGGATTCAATAGCAAAACACAACATATTTCTTATCACATAAATTTTCTCCCCCTCAAAAATGGCATATAAATATGTTATTTTTTAAGAAATGTTGAGAATAAACATGACCATTTTGAGTTTTGTGGGAATATTACACGAAGAACAATTTGTGAACAAAGTTTTTGATCAAATACTCCCCCTCAACAAGTGATATTAACGGTTGAGGTTTTGAAAAAACATAAGGAGAAGTACTTGTTCTTTTGAGCAAAACCTTTTAAAATTGAAAGGTTTGATAAGTTTTACTCAAAAGTAAGAAGCTTTCGCTCCTTTTATAAGGATTGTGGCACTGAAACGTACCACAGGGTCCTCTCATCACAAGTACGGGTTGTACACTGTTATGTGTGCACAAACCATAGTCATTATAGAATCACACATCCAAATTAATATGAAATTGAAACAGTTTAAGGGGTACCAGGTAGTCCATCAATCTTTCCAGGAATGCGAACAGGGCGTTGATAGCCTGTGAGAGTAATCCTGGGATGACCACCTACGAAGCTTTCCAGAGTTCTGAACTGGTCCCGTATGTACAACCTATCATCGATACGAGTGATGATCCTCTTCACATCCCGTCTATCCTGAGAATTCCATCGCTTTGGAGACCCAATGCCTTCATGTATCGCCTTCAACCTATAAGCCAAGCTGTCCCTGACCTTCTTCAATGTGTGATCCCCAAATTTGTGAAGATCTCTACACGCCATCAAGCAGTTGCGTTGTAGTTCACTAAGGTAAACTACTCCGAATGGTTTGCTGATGAGAGTGTATTGTGGAAGCTGGTTGATGTCAGGAAGTTCTAGCTGAGGTCTGGTGAATTTGACACGTGTCTGATACGATTCAACAGCAAGTTGTAAATCGTCTACACGTTCCTGGATCACTATGCTTCTGATGAAGATGAGCAAGGACTTGATGTATTCACGTTGAATTTCAGTCAAGAATTGTCTCATTCTTCCCTACATGCTGATTTGAGTTGGTATTCCAGCAATGCATCAAACAATTTACCTTTGTAGGAAGTAAATGTTGCAGATCGTTTAGACATTTGAGTTACCAGCCTGGAAACTAATTCAGCATCGGAGAACACTATAGGATCAGTTGGGTTGATTGTTACGGTCATGGGTGTTGATCTTATAGTTTGCTTGTCCAGATGCATCAGATTCGGATAGAGTTGTCTGTTGAACATTTCTCTTGTCACTCTAGGAACGGTGTCGAGAAGAAACTTGTGAGTATATTCTCTTGCCGTCTTCTCCAATTCCTTTTGGAAATCTCCATTGATAAACTTCTGGATTTGTTCCATTTCCTTCAACAACTCGTTTATCCCTTTTTGAAGAAATTTGATTCTGTCAGCGAGTTGATTCAGCTTTTTTTTTGTTACATCCTTCTTTCGTACTTGCTTGACAGCTTTGACAATCTTGGTTTTAGCCCGGGATATCCAAGAGTCATTTGGTTTCTTCACAGATTTGGATGTGGATCTTGTTGTTCCTTTAGATGGTGGAAGTGAAGAGTGAGAAGACGAGTCTGATGAAGAGGAGACGTGGGGTGGCTCAGGGTCCTTAGGTGGCTCAGAAGTTTCCTCCTTGGAGCGTGCGGGACTGTCTAGAAGAAAATAATCATAATCAGTTTCTTCATTATTTCCAGACTTAGTCGTTTCATCAACCTTAGTATCTTCACCAGAAGTTTTCTCAGTCTTTTCCGTGTCTGGTTCCTTTATGTCAAAGTCGATGGAATCCTCAATCTGCCTTTGCTGTTGTTCGTGGGTGATGGTGGTACCAGTTCCCTTATCGGGTTGATTAACCACATCAGGAACTGGTGTAGATAGTGCACCACCACTTGACCCTCCGGGGCCACGAGTTTGATCCTTTATGAATTCGTCAGCAAGATATTTTAGTCTGAGGTTCTTCAACTTCTTTTGATATTCTCTTTCCTCGTCAATTGGTTCTTCTTTAGAACTTTCCTTATCATGCTCAAGCACAGGAGTTTTTCCTTTGCCTTTTTCAGCTATTGGACTGGGAGGCTTAGCTACTGTTGGATTGTCATCAATTGCAGTTTCAGAGTAGGTGACCTCTTCGTCTGATTCAGTTTCATTAGAACTTTCATCCAGTAGCTTTCGTTGCGGTTCAGGCTTGGGAATAGGAATAGGAACAGCTTCCTTAGAGGGAATTTTCCTTTTAAGTGCAGGTTTCCTCTTAGGGAACTTTCTTTGACTCTCAGTGCTTGTAACACTTCCTGCACTGCCTCTCCTTGTTTTCCTAGTAGGTGTACCGGAGGACTTTTCATCAAGAAAACTGACTTTGCCTTCATCAACCGCTACCAGATACCTTTTGTATGAATAGAGTTGTTTGACTGCATCAGTTAGAAAGTGATCTGGCAACATTGCACCTTGTTTCTTTGTTGTAGATTCCTTAAATCTGACTGTGAGTGTAGGCTCATACAACATGGAGTGATTGTTGGGATCATTGGTTCTCAAGGGGATATCAGGATTATACCCTATAGCTCTTTGGATCAACAGTTTTGTATATCTGATGTATGGGATTTTGGAGCCAAGCTTTTTGAGGAATGACATCATGTCGTCCCATATCAGAGCTTCAACTTCAATGTGTTTCATGTTGACCAAAGCCCAAAAGATCTGTAGTTCAACGAGCTTGGGATGCTCATAACCACTATCACGTCCAGAAATGGATTTGGTGATGATAATGTAGAGGGTTCTCCATGGCTGAGGAATATTCTTAAGATCCACGTATGAATGCTTTGTGATTACTCCTGAAGCTTCGTCATAACCAATGTCGATCATGAATTGCAGAACAGCCTCTTCAGTTGGTGTGGCAGTGTATTCGGTTGGCTCGATGACAGGAATGAGGAGAACAGCCCTTAAATCTGCCGGTGTGATGGTGACTTGTTTGTGGTTGAGCGTCACCGTC
The DNA here is from genome assembly GCA_910596185.1 of Chrysanthemum makinoi. NCBI lineage: Eukaryota > Viridiplantae > Streptophyta > Magnoliopsida > Asterales > Asteraceae > Chrysanthemum > Chrysanthemum makinoi. Next base: position 11,220,219 of record OU343224.1, read on the forward strand.
ACAGCATTTTGACCTTTGACCTTTCGCATTGTATGCCAGAACTGGTGAATGTAGATCTCCGGCACTGTAGCAGAATTGGTGAGCATGTTCTGATAAGGATGATTCTTCAGAATGTCCACAGCAATTAAACAAGAAGACTCTGAGCAGGTGAGAGTATCAAAATCAACACGAAGGTTGTTCTTTCCAATCTTCATCGGATAGCCATTAGGGAAGATATATTCAACGGTGAGAACGTTTGGTGCTTCCACGTTTTGCATTTGAGCGTCCATGTCGTGATCTGAAAGATATTTAGCCAAAAGAACCAACATATCGAAAGACATTACGTTAGTCAACAGATGGTTTTATTGTCCAATTATTGAATGTGATATGTCGATGATTGTTACGAGTCCAATGTCACTTGTTTTTCCAATAGTCCAAAGACGTCGTGATAAGTTTCGTGAGTTGATTATCTTTAAGTTTTAAAGTTCATGTTTTCATTTATTTTTCACAACTTATTAAATGATTAAGCTTATAAGTGACATTATTGGTTTCGTGGCGTTATGATTTATTTATTTACAAGTTTGCACGCGTAACAATTCATAATTAAGGTTAAAACTAGGCTTAGGCATAGAAATGGCAAGCTTATGCGTAAACAGGAGTGGTATACGCATAAGCATAAGCTTATACGTAGGTTCTTGACTTACGCGTAAGAAATATTACGCGTAGGAAAAGGGGGCCTTATGCGTAAAGCTTACGCGTAAGCGTATATGGAACCTTACGCGTAAGGCTTACTCGTAAGAGTCAACCTTATGCATAGAGTTCACTATTTACGCTTATCCTTCATAGGATACGCGTAGTCCCCAATGTAGAACCTTACGCGTAAACGTTACGCGTAAGATTTCTCTTACGCCTAACATGCTACGCGTAAGGTGATCCTTATGCGTAGTTTGAAAGTAACCTTGATTCTAAATTTTCAAGCATAGAAAACCTGAAATAAATTCATCATAGCACTAATATTAACACATACATTCAATTATTTTCAGATCACATCATGAATTTTTCATTCAAACAGTTACACGTAAAACACTTATGCATAAAACCTAAACCCTAAGGTTCAAGAATTACGCCTAAGAGAATTAGCCATAGGAAATGCACCAAAAAGATTCTGGGAAGTCTAGGATGCCTATTAAGTTGTTTTATCCAAGTTTTAACATCAAACTCAACATGAATCAACAATACCCAAATTTCAAGAACATGAACCCTAATTCTTAATTATCAACCAATTAATGTTTCTGGGTTGATTCAAAGCTTAGATATGGTTAATTCAACATGAATACAACATCTTACAAGCAACCATTCAACCAGAAATGTTCACATATGAAAATACCCAATTTCACGCATAAACCCTAGTTTTCAAAATCAATCAATTCGTGTATCTGGGTGATGTTATATGATAAAAATGGTTTCAGTGATGTTATAGAAACGTTTTGACACAATCATTTTCACCACAAACACATAAAATTGATTAAGTGTTCATACGCTTATGCGTAGAACATAAAATCATCAATAGAAACAAATCTAACCGTTGGTTTAATAAAAGAATCAAAACCATTGTTTGTAACCACGTTTAGATTATGAAATTACTTACAAAATGATGATCAAACAAACGGATTAGGAGATTGATTGTTAGGCGTAGGATTTGGTAGGTGTGGTATTAAATGTGAAGAGTTAATGAATAAGGTGGAAGTTTTATTAAAAATAACTTTGAGCTTTTGACAATTTTAGCCCCTCCACCTTTTCCATTTACATCCAATGTCCATAACTTTCGTTTTGGTTACCAAACGAGAGATATTTGGAAAGAATTTTGACGACACTCCCCCTCGACTTAATAAATAATGAAGTTTTATAAATTTTAGTCCGAGGAGTTTTAGTAAACCAGAAAAGTGACCACCATTTAAAGAAACAACCGTGATAAGGTAACATGCAAGTACAAGGTTTTATGATACTGAAAAATATTTGTTTTCTCCCCCTCAACACTTGATTGAAAAAAATACTGAATTTTGAAAGATTTGAGTGTTGACGGAAGAATTTATACTTGCCACGTTAAAAGAACTATAGATAGAAGAATATTTTTGTTATTTTATCTGATTTTATATTTTTGTATTTTGTTTTTGAAAAATATTTACAAAAGAGGTTTTGGTGTTAGACTGGTTTTACGAATGTTTTAAGAGTTCATCCAGTTCCTCTTGAGTCAAACACAGCATACCAATTCGGTGGACCAACTCATTAAACCTACCAGGAGCTAAGGCTTTGGTGAGGAGATCTGCCAATTGGTATTCTGTACCCACAAAGTATAATTCAAGAGTACCCTGTTCCACGTGGTCCTTGATGAAATGATATCGAAGATCGATGTGCTTTGATTTCGAATGTTGAACTGAGTTGCACGAGATCGCAATAGCACTCCGATTGTCGCAGTACATCGGGATTCTGTCAAATACATAACCATAGTCTTTGAGTTGTGTTCTCATCCAAATGACTTGAGCACAACACGCCGACATGGCTACATATTCTGCTTCGGTTGAGAACAGCGATGTACAATCCTGCTTCTTCGATTGCCATGACACCAGTTTATCACCAAGAAATTGTAATGCTCCTGAAGTACTTTTCCGTGAATCTAAGCATCCTGCGTGGTCAGCGTCTGAAAAAGCTATTAGTTCAAAACCAGAATCCTTCGAATACCAGATCCCCAAATTAATGGTTCCCTTGATGTATCGGAGGATTCTTTTAGCCTCAGAGAGGTGGGTTTCAGTTGGTCTCGACTGATAACGGGAGCAGAGATATACGACAAAAAGAATATCAGGTCTGCTAGCTGTTAGATACATGAGAGACCCAATGATACTACGGTATTTGGTAGGGTCCACCAATTTCCCATGTAAATCAGCGTCTAACTTCTTGGTATGAGCCATTGGTGTGGCATAGGTGTCACATGTTTGCATTCCAAATTTGTTAAGAATTTCAAGGGCATATTTGGACTGACTCAAGAAAATACCACGGGGTGATTGATGAACTTGCAGTCCTAGAAAGAACGTAAGTTCACCCATCATGGACATTTCAAAATGTTTCTTCATTAGTTTTGCAAAAGCGATTGAGTACTTTTTATGTGTTGACCCAAAAATGATGTCATCCACGTAAATTTGAACAATTAAGATATGTGCCCCGTGATATTGTATGAAAAGAGTTGGGTCGACCGAACCTTTGGTAAAATTATTGGCAATGAGGAAAGATGATACCTTATCGTACCACGCCCGAGGAGCTTGTTTGAGTCCGTACAGAGCTTTGTTCAGTTTATAGACATGGTTCGGGAACTCGGGATCAACGAACCCTTCTGGCTGGCTGACATAAACTGTTTCTTTCAGTTGACCATTCAGAAAAGCAATTTTGACGTCCATCTGAAAGACCGTTATATTCATATGAGCCGCGAACGAGAGAAAGATCCGAACAGCCTCAAGACGAGCAACCGGAGCGAATGATTCTTCAAAGTCAATACCCTCTTCCTGTCTATAACCCTTAGCCACCAGACGTGACTTGTTTTTTATTACATTCCCTTCAGCATCCAATTTGTTCTTCCAAATCCATTTGAGACCAATGACGTAGACCCCTGTTGGTCTTTCAACCAGTTCCCATACTTCAAGACGTTTGAATTGGTTGAGTTCTTCTTGCATGGATTCAATTCAGTTGTCTTTTGTCATTGCGTCTTTAATGTTTTTAGGCTCAGATTGGCAGACAGTGAGAGCATAAATGCAATGTTCACCGTCTGTGTGAAGACGTTGTCTTGTTACTACTGGTTGATTCGGGTTGCCAATTATGTTTTCAAGAGGATGGTATTTTGTCCAACGATGTGTAGAGGGTTGATGTTGGTATACATTGTGCAGATTTTGAGGATTCAAATGACTTGTAGATGATTCCGCGACATCAGGTGCAGCAGTTGCATTGGCAAACGGGTTAAAGAACGCATTTGGATCAAAATCTGCAGGTGGGGGTACTTCATTAAGAACATCATCAGCTGGTTCAGCGTCGTTGGATGCGGTTTGTTCAACTGTTGTTGTAGAGTCAACTGGTGGTGCTTCTTCAACTGTAGTTGTTGTAGCAGGTGTATCAGGTATTGGAATATGATCAGGTTGTGCAGCGGAAACATCGGATACACCTGGAGCACGTGCATCAATGTCATCACTAAACAGCGGAGCAAATAGCTTTTCCATTTGTTGACGAGTGAGCTGGGGGCTTGGTTCAGCTGATGATGGGGTTTGAGGGAAGTTTAAACGGTTGTGACCGGGTTCCAAGCTGTTATGCTCAGAAGCCATTTCAGTAAGCTCATCAAATTAGCATGAATCGTTTCCATAACTTGCTTTGTACGACGATTCCAGATCCGGTAACCTTTAGAGTTCTCACAGTATCCAATAAAGACTCCAATGTCAGCTTTGGGTTTGAGCTTTCCAAAGTCATCACGATCATTATTTTGATAGCAAAGGGATCCAAATACATGAAAGTGTTTGAGGTTCGGTTTTCTGTTATGGATAAGCTCAAAAGGTGTTTTGTTATGGCGTTTTGTAATCATTGAACAGTTCTGAGTGTAGCATGCAGTTGAGACAGCTTCAGCCCACAAGTAATCTGGAAGTTTAGCATTGATTAACATCGTTCTGGCAGCTTCCACTAACGTACGGTTTCGTCTTTCAACAACTCCGTTTTGTTTTGGGGTACGTGCAATGGATGTTTGATGCTCAATTCCCAGTTTCTCATAATATTCCCAAAGATTTTGATTCACAAATTCAGTTCCTTTGTCTATTCGAATTTGTCTGACGGTGTTCCGGAGCTGAATTTGAATTTTCTTGAGAAAAGTGATGATCATCTGTGGAGCTTGATCTTTACTTCGAAGAAAATAAACCCAAGTCCATCTTGAGTAGTCATCAACAATTACCAAGATGTAGCGTTTGCCATTAATCGTCTGCACACGCATCGGGCCACACAAATCCATGTGAAGAAGATGAAGCACATGCTGAGAGCTGTGTTCCACCTTTGAAGGAAAATGAGCACGAGTGCTTTTTCCTTGTTCATAGGCTGAGCAGAGGTGATCTTTAGAATACCGGAATCTCGGGAGACCTTTAACAAGTTTATGTCGAGCAAGATTGGTGATGGTTTGAAAGTTTAAATGTGAGAGACGATGGTGCCATAGCCAAGATTTTGTTGATGTTGCCTTTGAAAGTAGAAAGATGGGAGATGAAGCAACCATGTCTTGCATTGAGATTGTGAACAGACTAGAATTACGAGAGCCAGACATAAGATCGTTTCCTTGTAGATCACGAATGAAACAAGTTTTCTCCCGAAAAGCAACTTCCAAATCTCCATCACAGAATTGACCGACAAAAAAAAGATTGTGACCGAGGCCTTACACATAATAAACCCTGCTAATTTCGATATTGCCATTGATATAATATTTGTAGCCCATGATAGCTGCGAAGTGATCGTTCCCGAATCTGACAGTGCCAATGAACTTTGCAACAAAGTTTGATAACAATTTAAGGTTGCCTATCATGTGTCGGGAACATCCACTATCAACAATCCAAAGGATGATCTGTATCACCTGCATTACACACAGACGACACAGATGGAATAGAAGTAGATGTGGAACCCGAAGAGTTAGAGGGTTCCGAAGCAGTTATGTTAGAAATACACACATCAATGATTTTAGGTATCCATTTAAATCCTAGTGTATTATGTATCCATTTCTGCCATCTCCAACTAGTCTTAGCTTTAGTCTTAGTGAATGCACTAGGTGGTACTACCTTCCTTGGAGGTGATACTGGAGCTACAGGGACATCAATGCGTTTCTTAGAATCTAAAGAGGGTGGTTTACCAAGCACATATTTAGAAGAATTAGTGGGCCTAGAGGTATTTCGATTCTTAGGATTCCTTAAACGAGACAAGATAGCTCTAGCAACACATTTGTCATGACAATCAGAAAGCATACTTTTACGACAAATAACACAAGAAGCATCAGACTGAATATCAAAAGTACTTAAAGGTTTAGCATTTGTTACAACACTTTTTCCATTACATTTGTCAGACGCAATATCTAAAGTGGGTGCAACGTGAGTCTTATTCAAAGTCCTAGGGTGTTCGTCTACTTCAGCATTCTTTATTGTTCTTTTCTTAGGTCGCAACTTCCTATTCTTCCTTGTATTGCTCCTAGGCTGTGAAGTGCGGACATTGGGAAAAGAGGCAATTATTCCTGTTTCAGTAGAGGGAAGCACATTAGTAACTTGTGTTTTGTCAGTAGGCATTCTGGGTTCACGTTTGCTAAGTGTTACAGGTGCAATTTTCTTAATGATGCTAGGCTGAACTTGTTCATACTTTCCTAACATCTCCCTTAACTTAATAATAGTGTGCACCAAATCTTGATTTTCAGAACGAAGATTTCCAGCAAAATTCATGACTTCTTTAGTGTATGCAAGATAATGATCAAGTTCGTTTGATGCTTCATCACGAGTCTGTTTGAGTAAATCAAATATGACACCATATTCCTTTTTCACTTTTACAAGTTCTTGTTCATATTTTGAGATTTGACGTTTCAAAGACGCGTTTTGATCATCCAGTTGCTCAATTTTTGGATTAACCATTTTGGATTGCAACTGATTGATTTTGTTTTGCAAAGCAAGTTCACGATTTTGACAATCTTTTTTACACCATTGAAGACGACGTTTTGAATTTGAAAGCTCGTTTAACAATCGTTCATTTTCAATTTTTAAAGACTCGATCTGATGCACATTATCAGTATTCTCAACAATATCAACAGAATCAACAGAATCAGCAGAGATATGATCAGATGCATATGCAACAGATTGTAATAACACAAGATTATTGATATCAGCACAGATAATATCTTTCAAGAGTCGATCAACATCTTTTCTCAACAATTTCTTTTTACGTTTAGTATTTGAAATCGATGTTTCTGTTTTCTCGAAAACTGTTTTCATTAGACCAAGTTCCTTGTGAAAATCCCTTTCCCAATATTGTGCACAGGTTTTCAAATTTTTGACATGGGGTAAAATTCTTTTCTGAAGAATATCTCTTTGTTCTCGCGCCAGAGGCGATTGAAAATGTTCAACTTTTATTTCAGAATGAAATTCAATCTCACGTTCCAAAATTTTGATGTCAGATAAGAAAGTGTCAAAGTATTTTATAACGCGGCAACTTTCAGCTTTCATTTTTACTTCACTAAGTGAAGGTAAAGGACCATTAATTTGTGCACCATTAGGTTGGGGATTAGAAACTGGTGTGATAACCAAAGGTTTTTTTAGAAGAATCTTGTTGTGTAACAAAAGTTACGGCTTTTGAATAGTTGAATGGTTTGTTATAAACGACATTTTCCATTTTTGACCGACTCTCGTCATCTGCGTCTAACTCCTCCTTTTGATTATATTCAACAACAGTCATAATTGAATCATCAATTCTATGTTCTGCACTGTAAACTTCAGGATTTGGTTTGAATGCTCTGTTTGAAAACTTAGGTTTGTAATCAGCAAGATTCGGTCCATATCCATTTGGATTTGGTTTGAAAGTAAACTTTTGAATCATTATGATTGATTCACCATGTTTATAAACAACAGTTCGAAACTCTTTGATTTTGTGTTGTAAGTCGACAATTTCCTCAAGATAGGCATCTATTCGTTTCGTGGAATGCTTTTTGTACTCAGAGAACTGTTTTTGACAAGTTAACAACTCAGACTTGGCTTTTTGAGTTTCCAAGGTAAGAGCATTAAGTTGTTGTTTATGTTCATGTTTCAGTTGTTCTATTTGAGACAACAAAGCATTCTTGGATGCGGCTAGATCACGTATCTGTCATTCTAATGATTTTTCGTTTTGATGAGATTTGGCAAAAGCGACTTCAAAACCATGTTCCCGTTTTTCTTGATTTTTAAAAACGTTGATTTTCCTTATTAAGCATTCGTTATCCCTAGTTAACAGTGCATTTTTATCCATTAATTGCTTGCAAATTTCCAATCGAGATTCTTGGTCTTTAATTAAGGTCAGGAGCTCAATTTCTCTATTAGACAAAAGCTCATCTTGTTCAACGTGAGTCTCAACATGATCATTATTTAGATCCTCAAATATAACCACGGAGTCAACTTGATTATCAATATTAACCATAAGGTTATCTTGATCGTCAAATATAACTACGGGATCTATTTGATAATCATCGGAATGAGATGTAGATGGCTCATGTTGAACTCTCTGATCCTTGTCGGATGGACAAATTGGCGGAGAGATCAGATCATGAATGAGTGTATTTTGTTCCGATACCTGAGACAAGCCATCAGTGTCATATACTGGGCCTGTGTCACTCATGTGTAGAGCTTGCATTTGTGCCATTAACATCACTGCTGCATTAGCCTGCAAGTTCTCCATATCATCATCAGAATCTGCATCTGCCATAAAGCTATGTTCCTTGTTGGTAAGAGTTCCACCAGCTTCATCCTTGAGAGCCAAGAGCAAAGCCTCTTTGAAATAAGCACTGCCTCTTGTCCTCGGCTTAGGGCATGCATTAGCCAGATGACCCTTCTCATTACAGTTATAACAACGAAGACCATTAACCCCATTCTGAGCATTCCCATGTTCAACCACTTGAGCCCTTTGTTGTTGCGGAGCACCCATGTTATTCCTTCCCATAGCATTAAACCCTTGACCACCTCCCATCTGACGAACATTACCACGATTCTGAACTTCAACTCGTCCATTGTTAACCACATCCTGATTCCTTGTGTTTGATGAGGTACGAATACGATTGTTGGATTTGTTGGAATATCGGCCGAAGGCTCTAGCAATCATGACAAATCCTTGCTGCAAGGCATCAAAAGCTTCAGTATCCTCATTTGATACACTATAAAGTCCTTGATCAGTGTTGTTGTTGTATGGAACCAATTGAGTTTCTTGAGATTGTTGATGTGACCAATTATATGGTGTAATTGTTGCAGTTGGTTGAGGATCGGGTTGAGGAGGAACACTAGTTTGAATCCACAAAGCAAGTTGTTGATTATCCGGAAGTGACTGTGGAGCCGGGAGTCCACAGATAGCACTTCTTTGTCACCTTCTTTTTGGTGAGGCTTCAAATAGTCGTACAACAATCCGTATGTAGCATGATGAAGATTCTTAGCTTGACGGAGAAAAATGACATACTTATCCCATTTCGGACCAAGACTACTTAGGAACTTAGTGTTGACAGCATTTCGTGGCATGATGATATTGTGTTTGACCAAATCATTGATGATGTCTGAAAAGCGATGATGATATGACTCTAATGTCTCCCTGGTTCAATCATGAAGTGTTCATAAGCCAAGTAGATTTTGGATTCCATGTCTTCCTGATTGAGTGATGTGCCTTCCATAAGAAGATGAATATGTTCCCACATTGCTTTAGTTATCTTTTGAGCATCAACACTTCGAAGGATCGGATTGGGTAATCCCAAAAGGATGTATTGCATTGCTAGTTCATCGGCTTCAAAATGTAGAAGTTCATCACCTGTGAGGTCTGAGATAGTTGCAATGTTGGTGACAACATCTCTTGGTGGATTGGCATTAGGATCTGCGGGTGTGACAACAGTAGGCATCTGAAATGGACCTTCCATAATGACCTTCTTTAAGAACTTTCCATGTGGCTTCTTTAGATCACAGAACCTAAAGAACCTTATCACCCATTGATCATAATTCCCAGGAGTGAGCATTGGAGGTCTATCAAGTGAGCCAGCTTCATGAATTGATTGTTGGATACTTAAGGCTTCACACATCTTGCCAAACCATGACGGTTCCTTCATAGTATTTCTTGATGGATGTTGATTGTAGAAGTTTGTATAAGGTTGTACTTGAAGACTAGGTGGTGGTTGAACCATTTGTGTAGTATGTTGTTGATTAAATTGTTGTTGATAAATTTGTTGTTTTTGATTAAATTCTTGATGTTGTGGACTTAGTTGTTGTTGTTGTTGTTGATTATAAGTGTAAGGAAAATAGCTAGAGTATGGTGGTTGTGACATGTTGAAAACTTGTGTTGTTAAATGAATCTTTGTAGTTGAATGAAACGTTGTTGATGAAGTATCCTTAGGCGTAGAAACCAAGTGTAGGCAAAGTAAAACTTAAGTGTAAAAACACCAAACTTACGCGTAAAAGTGATAATTACACGTAGGATTAGCTTATGCGTAAGAATTGAGAAACACTAAAGTTATGCGTAAACTGAAAGTTAGGCGTAGAAAACTTATGCGTAAGATTATCTTAGGCGTAAGACAGAGCCTAGGCGTAAGAATAACCTTAGGCGTAAAAGAGTTCTACGCGTAAGATTTGAGCTTAGGCGTAAAATTAGGGTTTAGCCCAAAAAAAATCCTTTACACTATCACAGTGTAAGAGATATCCAAAGTCGAAGTGCTTTCAGGCTTATCCAAGAAAGAAAACACTGAGTAAGCCACGAAAACTGAAGATCGATCCATGGATGAGTTACGCGTAAGAATAGGGTTTTCTTACGCGTAGAAAGCAACCAAAATTGATTTTCTGCCCAAAGATGTTTCTAAGCAAGATTTTTGTGATGAAACAGCTTCAATATCACCAAAATAACACAAAAGTGTGAAACTTGATGATCCAAAACTTCAAAACACCTTACGCGTAAAGATGAACACGCGTATAAAATAAAGCTTAAAACTAAGGAAAAACACGTAAAGTTCGAAACTTTTTGCTTAAAACTGAAATTTTAACACTTAAAAACGATGAAAGTACAAGAATCTTGGATTGAAAAGTGTAAAAAATGAGTTTTTAAACGTGACCAAGTTTTTGAACCGTGAGTTACGCGTAGAACCAAACAACTTCAAAAACAAATAAACTTTTCACCCAACTATTTGGCGAATGATACCACTGTTAGGTTCCCATATTAGTAACACAAGCATCAATATAAGAAATAGAGAAGAGAAAGGATTGGTTGAACAAAGACAAACACTTATGCGTATGAAATAAGAAAGGTTATGCGTATGAAGTGAAATAAATTGAACAACCAACCCTCAAGTGAGGGTTATACAAGAGTATTTATAGGGCAAGGAGCTAGGGCAACACTTCTAGACTCCTTCCCTTCTTATGGGCTTGGGCCAAGGCTTATGGGCCTTCTATACATGCCTTAGCTTAATAACAAACATAAAGGCCATATTAAGCTAACTATTACATATGAATCACTAACACTTTAATTAATGTTTAGGAATGATTCCAACAGTATTATTTTTTGTTTTATAGGTTTGCCTAGCCTTTTTCATGTCAATGGGTGGTAATAGTTTTGGTTCCTTACAAGGTTTCTAATTTTTGGAATCATGGACTAGTCTTATAGAGTATTGATAAGCACTATACCATCTATCTCTGTAATAATAATCACTTACCCCCAAGTCTGGATCCACGTTCATTTGATAATAGGTTGCCATTGCATGAATACAGTGTATCCTACTTAGTTCCCAAAGTTTGCAGACATACTTTCGTGTATGCAAGTTCACACCATATGATTCATCTCCTCTTCTCACTTCAACCTCTCTGTATCTACTTGGGTATATAATCCAATGCCTGATAATTAAAAACATGTCATTGATTAGTAAGATAATATAAAACTTTAAAAATTTTATAACTAAAATATGAATTTAGTATTTACCTTTTAGTTTCTTCAACATTTCTAGTTGCCTTCTAACAGATGGAGTAATTCTATCGTCTAGCTCAAATGATAGCTTGTTCATAAACCATATTTTTGCATTATGTAAATCCTTATATCCTCAAGCATAGCTATTATAGGCTTACCTCTTGCAGTTGTGATCCTATAATTAAAACACTCATATTCCATTTTCAAAAGGTGTTGAACATCTGTCCATTTCAAAAAATGCACTCCACCATGTATTTGGGTTTCTCTCAACTAACCAACTGTAAGCACATTCATCTAATTGTTTAATTTCCTCCATCTTTTGTAGAAACTGTTGTTCAAGTTTGGTAGCTACTACAAACCAAAAGAGGCTCTTATACTAAAGACCAGTCAACTTTCTTTTGATATTGGCATATATATATGTCATGTCAAGTGCATGTGCTCAGCATCAGGTAGCCTACCTGCAACAACTTCTAATAACCCATGCAATATGTATAATATATGTAATTTGAAGTAAATGTTAATTTTTATGTAATAACAGTGAAAGAGATGTATAGTTGTATACCTTATGTCCAACTAAAATAATGGTGAGACCACCACCATACTTAAGGCTTACATATTCTTGCAGCAAAGAAAGGAATCAACGCCAATTGTTTTTGTTTTCTACTCCTACCACAACCCATGAAATTGGATACATCTGATTGTTTCCATCCATACCCATGACTGTCAGAAGTTTTCCTTTACAAGTGTGAGCCAAAAAACACCCATCTAACCCTATGACTCTTCTACAGGCATCCATACAACCTTGCTTAACACCCTTAAAGCAAATATAAATGCTCTTAAAGTAAACTTGTTCATTATCTCTCTTATGAGTCTCCAAATGGCATGTGCTACCTGGGCTAGATTCCAAAACAGCTTTCCCATATTGACATAATTTGTTGTAGTGTTTTATTAAACCCCGTTCATGATCAAATAATGCACACTGTTTGGCTCTTTTGCACTATCCCAAGCTAAAGTTCTTAAGAATTTCTCTTTGATAGAATTTTGCATGGATCTCTGTGTCAAAACTACCCATTGTAAAGTTCTTGCAACACTTATGATCTCGATATAAGCTTTTAATTTGGAAGGATTTTCCAGTGCTCATCCATGATGCCCACAATCTAAAGGGACACTCAACACATTTCCTCAACCTATTTGTTTCATAATCTTTTTTTTCTTTGCATCTTTCCTTAACTCCTTCACTAGTACTACCACTTTTATTACGACCAGCCTCTGCTTTGGGACTACATTCAAGCTTATCATCTTTTGAACTACCAGCTTTAGCAGGATTGGAACTACCAGCTTTAGCAGTTTTCTTACCAGATTTGGAACTACACTCAAGCTTATCAGTTTTCTCCTTAGGTTTCTCACCATTAGAACCAACACACTTGCCTGCTTCCACATCTCTAACATAATATACTAGCAACTTACTATAATCATTCTACATATACCATAACTGGTATCCATTTTGCAACCCCATAGTTTGACAGCATTTGTTTCATCTTAAAAGGACTTTCAAATCTCATACTTAAAAATGGCATGCATTAATCTCATGGTGTATTAGGATCAAAAGATGGATATGATACATTTTTTTATGTTTAAACTTAGAATCAACAATCTCATCTCCTGGTCATCTTCTTCAATGTTATACCTACCATCTAAGTTAGGTGTTGGATTATCATTATTACCTATGCATTTTCCTTTCCCAATAAGCTTATTAAGCCAATGATCATCTGTTGTAATCTTAGGAATAAGTACCTTTTCCTCACCCTCAGTTTCGAAATCAACTAAGTATTTTACATCATCTAAATTGTCAGAATTATCAAACTCATCATCAGATTGTGTCCATGTTGGGTGTTATTACTTTTGGGCTTTGGTGCTCTAGCAGATTCTAGCAACCCATTAACATCATAACCAGAATTTTCAGTATACAAGTAAATTTTATAACCATTTTCATTACATGCTTTAACAAACATGGGCACATCTTCATCATATTTAAAGGTTTAAGACCTATATGCAATGGTACACCAGTTTTGTTAAACCACAAACCAGTTGGTGCAACAATAACAACCCTTCTAATGATATCATAAAGCTGAACAAAAGACATACAATCGAAATCCACATCATCTATTACCTTAAAATCACCATTTTCATAACGAATGAGGTTTTCAACAAAAAAAACATCATGATAAAGGTTAACACTAAAAGGAGCCTTTGAAGATTCAGACCTGAAATTAGGGTTACATTGGAAAGATAATGTAAAAATATGTAATTAACTAACTAATTAAAACTTCGATTGTACGAAATTAGTATAATTTACTTCATAGCTTATTATTTAGGGAATTAGGGTTTTGGTATTTTAGAGGGAGGGAAACAAGTAAAAAAAAAGGTTAAGGGATGTACTTTCTCATTTACTGATGTGTAAATTAAGAGCATGCTTGATAGGGGGTTATGGAGGATAAGGAATGAGAAAGATAATAAAAAAGTGTGGTTGGTGGAGTATAATGCAATGACCCATTACCCAATATTAGATAATGGGTCATTACCCAATAAATTAAAGGAATGATTTTCTTTCCCTTTCCCAACTATTATAATTGCCTTTCCCTTTCCGATTATCGAGTTTGAACCAAGCACACCCTAAAAATTGTATATTAACGTTATAAAAAAGGCATTTACCGAAAAAGCAAGTAAACTCTTACACATAACCGGCTATGAGCCGGTTTCATAGTTCATAATGAGTCGTTTTGTGTTGGTTATTCATTTTGGTCTTTTTGAAAAAATAGATAAAACATTTTTAGTCTTTACCCATTTTTTTTAAAAAAAAGTTTTGGCTAATGGATGTATAAAGTTAATTAATTGGTCAAGTAAATAATTACTTTAAATAAGTTACGACTCATGATGGGTCAAATGAGCAGTGGTGATCATCTAACTTGGTACTTATTTTATTGCTAGGAGCTTCTTATTTTATTTTATTATATTTTTTTTGTTTTTTGTAGAATGTGTTTGTATTTAGAAAAAAGGTTTTGCCGACACTCTAAAAGTTTGTTTAACGGATGTCGTAACATATTAAACATGTTTAGCTAAATCAAATATGTTTTGTACAATTGTACGTGCAGTGTGGTGTTCAACAATCTTCACTTTTGTGAACAAACCATCATGTTGAAGTTTTACTATAAATTATCTCATTATTATTTTTTTCCAACAAAAATACTACAGTACCAAGCAACAACTACACAAATACTACGTACATGCTTATGAGTTATGAATGACAACTCCTTAACTAACTTCTTACCTACTCTCAGTGGTTTCTCCTCTACCCCATTCACTCTATATGTCACAAAAGCTAAAAACGAGTCTTATGAAGAGAAAAATAATTGTGATCTCAGCAATCGGGCGTTTTTTTAACCATATATCAAATCAATAAGCTTCAACTTAAGAGACACCAAATATTTTGTTGATCGTATTAAAAGTTTTTGATATCGCATACCTCTAATATGTCACATACCTCTAATATATCGCATATCTATATGTCACATACCTCTAATCCTCCCAGTTGTTTTCTTATGACTGTAGTAAAGTTAGACCATAGGCTATGTTTGGCGACACGTAGCAGTAGCAGTAAACAGTAGTTGTTTGTTTAAAAAATGTGTTTGGTAACGTAGCTGTAGCTGTAGCAGTAATTATAAATTGTAAAATTACGAAAAAAGTCATATACATATTAAAATAAAATAAATGATTAAACAAATGAGGGTAAATATGTAATTTCATAAACTAAACGCTTGGAGCAATTGTGGAATGCTTAATCAAGAAGGGTGTGTTTGGTGAAAGTAGCAGTGAGCAGTAGCAGTGAGCTGTGAGCAGAGAGCTCTGAGCAGTAGCTGTGAGCTGTACAGCTCAACGCTCACAGCTTCTTAAAGAAGCATTGGAAAAGTGAGCGTTCTTAAAAAATAGCAAAGCTCAACGCTCCTTTACCAAACGAACAATAAAAATCAAAAAGCTCATTGCTCACCGCTCATCGTCCCAAAATGCTCCAAAAAGCTCCGCGCCAAACATAGCCGAAGCATTTAGATTGGAGCGGTAAGACAATATTCTAACGCTTGTTAAGGTGTTGCCAAACAAGCTTTTCATCTATAGTGCTTACCGCTTGTCGCTCCTAAACGCTTCCAAATGCTTGTTGCCAAACATGACCTATAGATCTTAAACTAAAAGATTTTTTAACTAATAGTATTATATAGATTGAATCTGAAACATTTTGTTTATTTGCATACTTTATTTACCACCATCACGATTTGTCTATTTTGCCAAATGGAATCTACCTAATAAGTCAAACTAGCAGGCCATGGGCCGCACATCATATCATTATTCATTAATAATTGGAGCTGTAAATAAATGGTCCAGTTAAAACTTATCATAGATAAAGATTGTAAAGGACAAATAAATGATAACGCTATGTTTTTAGGTTTTTTTTTTTTTTTTTTAGATGATTTGTACACATTTAGATTTGATTTGCACACTTAAATGTACAACTCTATAAAGCAGAATTTATAAACTGTATAACTGTTCAATGCACAGGATACAGTGTGCCAATCAAAAAGTGGAGTTTACAAATCATTTCCCTTTTTTTATTGGTTTGTTGAAAAAATTATTACGTAATACTTTTGGGATCATGTTTGTATTAGACATTGTAAGTTTATTCTAAATATGAGTCATATATTTAGTATATAGAGGTCACTTGTCTAAACTTGCTTTAAAAAATATGTATTAACCTACATGATAGTATAAATCAATTGTTGTTGATTAGTTCATCTCCTCCTTAATCATGCCATGTTTACATTGCACAACTTCGTCTTTGTTAAAATTTCTAGCCTAACTTATGTCTTATTTCATATTGGTCGTGAAACTAGACGGTAAAAAAAATTATAAAGCTAACTTTTGAGCTTCTTTTACTTGATTTATACTTTATAAACCTATTTTTTGAACAACATGAAATATAAGCTAACAAAAATTGGTTTACAAAATATAAGAGAAAACACGTAAGGCTATAAGCCTAAAAATAAACTTGAACAAACACCTTTGACATATATAATATTTGGGCAGGATCCTTCAAGTTTTATAACACAACTTGAGTCATAAAATGATTACAAAGATACATATTTGCTAAGGTTTAATTGCTAGTTATCCTTTTTACGTAATAACATTAAGTACTTATTTGCTTTCTAATTTCATTTATCTCTTGCGGGTTTAATTTCAAGTTATCATTTTTACGTAATAACATTAATTACTTATTTGCTTTCTAATTTCATTTATCTCTTACGGATATAAGTGATTTTCAGAAAGTGGAAAAAAAAAGTTGAAAAACTCAATTGAATAAATGAAAATACTTTATTTTGTCTACTTTGCAATATTGAGCATTTATATTAGCCAATAAAAGTAAAAAAAAAAATATATATATATATATATATATTATATGAACTTAAGTTTACTTATTTCATGTTGTTTAAAAACTTTATAAATTTAATATATTATATTACTCTTTATATTTTATATTTTATAAAAAAAATACAACATATGTTGTTGGTATTTATAAATATTATTATCAAAATATATTAAATTAATTTATTTGCATTATATTAACTTAATTTATTTGCACTGAATTATAAATAATAAAAAAAACACGAGTTAATATGACAGGTAAATAAATACATGAGATTATAAATATATGAACGACTCGTGTTATTTCTCTTATGAGATTAAATAAGGATACAAAAAAAAAAAAAAAAAAAAATTATTTTCTAATCATCTGCATTCAATAATAACTCATGTTATTCCTCTTTTAAATATGCGCGTACACGAGTTTAAAAATTAAGGGGCATTTACATATATATCCTTGCAAAATTCAAAAATTACATATATATCCTTTTGATGCATTAAAAGCATTGTACTTTATGCATAAAAAACTGGTAAAAATGATATATATGTAATTTTTGAAATTTACAAGGATATACATGAAATTATGCCAAAAATTTTAAATACGGCTAAATTTTTTATTAACGGGAATATAAATATCAAAATGAAGGCAACCTCACGGGTTACTGTGAGATAGGAATAAATCAACGAGATTGTACATATAACAACACATATTTTTTCAAAGGTCATTACGTGATCATAAACACATATAATATCTAGAACATAGTAATAGTTAATTTAAGAAAGATCTACCCAAACACCAACTAGTTAAACAAAGTCAAATTCTTCATTCAACAAAAATCTATACAAATATTAATCGATGTTAATAAATAATGACAAATTTATTTAATACCTCGCGTGTGCACAAGTATTAGAACTATATAAGTATAAAAAAAAATAATAATTTTATAGAAAAATCTTAGACATTACAAAATTATAAATTTATAAATTTTCACTATATTTAACTTCAAATAAAGTTATTGAAATACTATTACTTGTTATATTGTATGCTCAACGAATTTTATAAATAGTTTTATTTCTATTACGATACAATTTAATAAATTTTATTCATAATATAATAATGCATTTACTACCCTACATGCCAAATCACGAGTTACTTTTCTTGTCCTTAAATTATTCAGAAAATAGTAATTTTTTTAATTTATTTCCTCACACGATTTAATATAGCGGTTTATTCTGGAGTGATGAACCGTCGCATGTCGACCCCTCGTACTTATAACATCCTCATTCTTGTCCATATACTTTATATATTTATAATTTAGCCCTTCTAATGTTCTACCAAAGATATACTTGGATAATTCCTATTTATTTACTTATCTTTTTTACTTTAGTCTAGTCCAAGATTTCATTCTAGTGAGCTGCCATTAGATTATGTGTAACAAAATGGGAATTCAGTAGCTTAACTTTAGTTACCAAAAGCTTTTGCATAACTAAATTAACTAACTAATAAATTTTAAATAACAAAATATTCGTTTAGTGTATAGTTATAGACAACAAATTACGACTATGTGCACATGTTAATTCACTGCAGGTTATCACCTTAGTAGAAAGTAATCGATTTCTCTTTCAAAATAAGAACCGAAGTCGATATTGACTCACCAATCTAAGGTTATCAAAACATTAATCTTGCTCGTATGATCAGAGATTTTACGATCCCAATCGGATCGATAAATATTAATTGGTTTAGACATAAAAGTGGTAGAGTGTTTGGTGATAGAATTGTAAGATAAGTCATATCATCGTAGGATCGTTCTGAACACTTCTAAAATATAGTAGTAACATATAGTTAGCACTTGTTATAAATGATAACACCTATCAACATGAACTAGCTAGTCCAATTGCAACAAAAATTTAAATTCTTAATCTTGACAAGACATAATCATTCAAAAGGTATGTTCAGCGCAACATTTTGGAACGCTTTGGAACAACTAAAAATGTAAAGCTTGTGTGACAACCAGCGTGTGATTATCTGGATTTTGTTTGAACACTAGGTTTGTAGATTGCTACTCAAGAAAGCGTTGAAATATAAACACTACTACATCACGTCAAAAGTAAATCCGATCACAAGGAACTTGCACGAAACAATAACATAATAAGTACCAAAACCACACATTCCAAACTTTCAAACCACCAAAAAATCACATTCACCACCCTGGCGCCATTTATACCCCACAACTTCCCTTACGAAAACACACACTAAAAACACAGTAACACACACACACACACAAACAGAAACCTTAAAAAACATCATGAGAGAAATCCTTCACATACAAGGAGGCCAATGTGGGAACCAAATAGGAACAAAATTCTGGGAAGTAATATGCGAAGAACATGGTATAGACCACACAGGAAGTTACACAGGTTCCAACAGTGATTTGCAACTAGAACGTATAAATGTCTACTTTAACGAGGCGTCGGGTGGACGATACGTGCCACGTGCGGTTTTGATGGATTTGGAACCTGGGACTATGGACAGTATAAGATCGGGTGCGAATGGTGGGATATTTAGGCCTGATAACTTTGTTTTTGGACAAAGTGGTGCAGGGAATAACTGGGCTAAAGGACATTATACGGAAGGCGCGGAGTTGATTGATTCGGTGCTTGATGTTGTTAGGAAAGAGGCTGAGAATTGTGACTCGTTACAAGGTATATATATTTTGGTTTTCTTGTTAATCACCGCGCCGGTTTTTTGGTTAGTAGCTGTCTCATCTATTTATGGTTATGGTCTAGATCTGAAATGTGAGTTCTTACTGTTTGATCTTTATAAGTTGTATATATTTCGTGTTTTATATGTGATTATAGTTTTATTATAAGATTGATTGAATTATGTATTCTGAAAGTTTTGTGAAATCATTAGAGATAATTTTGTTGTTTATGGATATCTTGTGAAAGTGAAACTATATTTGGAAGATCTGATTTTTGTATGGAGATTAAGAATTAGTGAGTAAATTGTTTGGACTATTGGATTTTTATAAAATGATCTATATAGGTAATTTATTATTATATTGAACATGTATTATGATTGTATGAAACATAGACATTTCTTTTTGAGATGATTTTTGTTGTTCGTGAATATACTGCCAAATTGATATGTAAATTTTGAGTCATGTTTGAATTAGAAATTAGTACTCTATTGACCAGTTACTTCTTTTAAAGTTATATATCGAGTATAAATTGGTGAGATTTATGAGTTAGAGTCCCACTGCCTTTTGAGATCTTTGGGTTAAGTGTGACTAATGTTAGTATTTTCTTGTTATAATATGTATTGTGTTTGGAACTTGAGTATGGTTAATTTGCTTATTGATTACTAATTGCATTTGGTTAATGTTATGGCAGGTTTTCAGGTCTGTCACTCTCTTGGTGGGGGCACAGGTTCGGGGATGGGGACGCTGCTGATTTCGAAGATCAGAGAGGAATACCCTGACCGAATGATGCTTACATTCTCGGTTTTTCCTTCACCGAAAGTATCTGACACAGTTGTGGAACCTTATAACGCGACACTCTCGGTCCACCAGTTGGTCGAAAATGCTGATGAATGTATGGTTCTTGACAATGAGGCTCTCTATGACATTTGTTTCAGGACTTTGAAGCTCAGCAATCCTAGTTGTAAGTATTCTGTTTTTCATCAATCCTTTTGGAATAATAGGTGTTTGGCATTGCAATTTAGAAGTGGTATCTTATGATTGTTGATCATTTTCTGGTGTCTTTTTTCATGAAACTGATATACTGAGTAAATTTTTAGTATCAGTTCAGGAGTATCTGATTACACTAAAAGTGCATCAAATTCGGCGTGCTGAACATTTGATTCTGATTATTCGATATAAGTAATCACTTTCATTTCACAATGCCAAACACCCCCTTGATTGTTTATATCTTTCACAAGATCTAGTGAATAAATGACTATGGAGTCTAATAATCAGCGATGATTTATTTGGTTTTTACAGTTGGTGATCTGAACCACTTGATATCAGCAACCATGAGTGGTGTCACTTGCTCTCTAAGGTTTCCTGGCCAGTTGAACTCCGACCTCCGAAAGCTAGCAGTCAACCTAATTCCATTCCCACGTCTCCATTTCTTCATGGTTGGTTTTGCTCCCCTCACTTCTCGTGGGTCCCAGAAATACACCTCACTCACAGTCCCAGAACTGACCCAACAAATGTGGGATGCCAAGAACATGATGTGTGCAGCTGATCCACGCCATGGACGTTACCTCACAGCCTCAGCTATGTTTAGGGGCAAAATGAGCACCAAAGAGGTCGATGAACAGATGATGAACGTGCAAAACAAAAACTCGTCTTACTTTGTTGAATGGATACCAAACAATGTAAAATCAAGTGTCTGTGACATCCCGCCAACTGGGCTCACAATGGCTTCCACATTTGTTGGAAACTCTACTTCTATTCAGGAGATGTTTAGACGAGTAAGTGAGCAGTTTACAGCCATGTTTAAGCGGAAGGCATTTTTGCATTGGTATACAGGTGAAGGGATGGATGAAATGGAGTTCACAGAAGCAGAAAGCAACATGAATGATTTAGTAGCCGAGTATCAGCAATATCAAGAGGCTACTGTAGACGAGGAGTATGACGAAGAGGGTGCCGAGGAGGAGGAGTATGAAGGGTAACTGGTAAAGGCTTGCAGTTTGTTATAGTATTTCTGTATGATATGTTTCATCTGCACTTTTTTTTGTTGTTTGAATCTGTCGTTTGGATGACATGTTTTGGTCTCGACATGCAAGTGTTTGAATAAGTAGATTGTATTGTGCTTAAAGATTGTTGGCATTGTAACGACGTTTAGAGTTATGTGGATATGCAATTATCAGGTTTTAAGTAGTGTTGCAGCCACTTGCAGGTGGCCCTTGAACCTAGTTATGCACTTTGTGCATATGATTTTACAGGTGTTTTTAGATTTATGAAGTCTTAAGAAACAAGAGTACTCTTTTTTAGTGTATAAAAGTTATAGAATGAATAAGTGTGAAATATTTTGGCAAGAAGTGATGATTGCAACAAAGGGAGAAATTAATATTGAGGACTTTATAAACCAATCAAAGATGTGGATCTGCTGATCACTATATCTTTTAACAATGGAATGATGGAGAGGAATGTGTATGGTAAAACTTTGTTTTCCTTTTTAAAATGCAAATATGAGTAAATCAGTTTTCTTAAGAAACAACCATATTAACAGTTCAGTGTAACGAATAAGCGGCGCTTCGAGGAAATTCGTCGTTAGTTCTATCCCGACTCTTGATTAAAGGGCACCGGAATATATGCTCATTTTAGAACTGTCCTTGAAGAAGGCTTAGTAGCCGTTCCATCGCCGATTTAGGAGGATTAGAGAAGTTTGCTGTATCACTTTAGTAAATCTTTTACAAAATAAGAAAAAAATGTTTTGTGTCAATCAATTCTTTTATTGACCAATAAGAGAGCTCAATTTTAAAATTGAGCTTTCCTATTGGCTAATAAAAGTCAAAATCTCAATTCTAAAAGCTTAATTTTATACATATATATATATATATATATATATATATATATATATATATATATATATATATATATATATATATATATATATAGGGGAGAGTTAACGTGAGATCAAACTTAAAGTTGTAAAAATAAAATCAAGTCTAAAATACCACTAAAATATTTATAAATAACAATTTTAGCAATAATACACATAAAAATAATACTTTAATACAAATTAACATTTTAGAAACTAATAACCAAATGATACATGAGTTTGAATTAGTGATACACCTGATACACATTACACTAATAAATATTCCAAAACCTGATACACATACAAAAACCTGATACACATTACACTTCTAATCAAAATGTACCACCTAGGTTTCGTAAATTTTACAAAAAAATCTATCGAAACTTTAACAATTTTAGTTGTAGTTAATAAAAAAATTATTTTTGTTATAAGGAGAGTGTCGATTGTCAAATTTTAGTTGGATTTTATTTTAACAACTTTAAGTTTGATCTTATTTGATCTAGATTATATATATATATATATATATATATAGAGTGCGGTTCTAGAAAAAAGTGTAATTAGAGAGAAAAGTGAGAAAAAAAAGTTATAAAGTCTATTTTGAAACATCTCAAACTTCAGGGGTAAGTTTTGAAAACCACCCCAAAAAAAATTTTTTTCCCGCCAAAAAAAAATTTTTTGGGCAATTTTTTTTTTTTTTTTTTCCCGCCAAAAATTTATAACAGTGATGCACCTTTTTTTTTTTGTGCATCTCAGTTATAAAAATTGGTGCATCATAGTTATAACTACTTTTTTTAACTGTGATTCACCAAAATAAAAATGTGCATCAGATCGCATATGTTATTAACTTATTCCAGAAAAAGTTTTGAATTAGAACCTTCAACCTTTGTGTATAAAAGAGAGATTTTTCAAATGATTCAACAAGTTTATTTTATTAATCACATGGTTAGTATACAATGAAATCAATTATCCTAACATGTTTCAAAGTTATTTTGTTTTACTTTTCATCAATTCACGATGGTTAATATGCACTGGCATTATCCCAATGACAAAGCATGTTATAACAAAGAGATGCGGCACTACCATGGTTACCATCCGTCCCTGGTTGTACAACTAATGCCCCTTATAGAGTATAGTACACTAAGTTATTGCAATGTTATAGGAGCATATTAGGTAATGATCGTTGTAACTACTTTTTGTAACTGGTTGTAACTACACTAAGTTGGGTGCATCTCAGTTATAAAAATTGGTGCATCATAATTATAACTACTTTTTTTAACTGTGATTCACAAATATAAAAAGGTGCATCAATCGCATATGATTAACTTATTACAGAAAACTTTGAATTAGAACCCTCAACCTTTGTGTATAAAAAGAGATTTTTAACTGATTCAACACGCTTATTTTATTAATCACATGGTTAATATACAATGAAATCAATTATTCTAACATGTTTTAGAGTTATTTTATTAATCACATGGTTAACATACTTTTCATCAATTCACGATTGTTAATATGCACTTGCGTTATCCCAATGACAAAGCATGCGGCGCTACCATGTCTACCATAGCTCCATCTCTAGTTGTACAACTAATGCCCCTTAAAGAGCATAGTATACTAAGTTATTGCAATGTTATTGAAACATATTAGGTAACAATAGTTGGGTGCATCTCGGTTATAAAATCTGGTGCATCATAGTTATAACTAATTTTTATAACTGTGATGCACCAAAATAAAAAGGTGCATCACAGTTATAAAACTTTGGCGGGAAAATTTTGGCCCAAAAAAAAAATTTTTTTTGGCCCCCCGAAAAAAAATTTTGGCGGGATCTTTTTTTTTTCACGGGGGGCGGGGTGGGGGGTAGGGTGCGAATTTACAAAACTTCCTTAAAGAATGAAGGAAAATACAATTAGGTCCCTGTAGTTTTGTGTGAAAAAAGGGAGGGGAAGAAGGGGTGATCCAATGGTTGAGATTACTTTTCTCACTTTTATCTTGAGATCAACTTTTTAAATGATCTGATTTCTATATATATATATATATATATATATAAGAGGAGGCATGCCACATATAATGCCATTTGGCATCCGATAATGCCATGTCATAAATCCATGTCATCACAATTTGTCCACCTAAGCAATTTCTTTTTCTTAAATTCAGTTGAATATTTTTTATAAAAAAATACAGCTGCATGGATTCGAACTCAAGACCATGTAGATATTATGTGGTGTCTTAACCACTGATCCACCACATTTTTTGTTGAGATTCTGTGATTCGAAGCCTATATAGGATACCAAGTTTTGTGATAAGTTTTGCAGACCAAAATATATAATCTAAAATAACATAATCCTATAAATTTTCAATTCAAGGATGAAAGCTGTAACGATTCATTCAAAAGACCAAAACACAAAACATTCAAAAACCCTAAGCGGCCATTATCAGATCATTGTCAAAACCCTAAGCGGCCATCATCAGATGATAATCTGTACCCTAACTCTTGAAAATTAGCTGGAAACATTTGTGGGATCCGACTTGGTTTTTATGGATATTTAATTGTTATTATATACTTCATCTACTGAATTGAAACCACCTTTAGGTTCTTTGTCACGTTTTTTGTTTGATCAGGTTATGAAGATTGAATTGTCATCCACCATAGAAGTTGGATCAGAAATATACCTTACTTACATAGGCTGTAGCACTCCTGTTAAGCAAGAAAAGCTCTTTGTTCTTGGCTTTCAGGTTTATCGCTTTCTTTTTCACTACCAATAAAAACGATATCTATGCATGTTTTTACTTCATACATTAGAATTTTGCTGAAGTTTTTTGGTCTGGCCACAAGGTGACATCTTGGCTCAGGATTTGTGTTTTAAATCAGCTGAAGGTTAGCTTTATTTTCTTTGAAGATGAAGGGTTTATAAATATTCATTAAATGCGATAACTAGGACTTTCTTATGTTGCTGTTGCGTTCATGGGTCCACAAAGCAGCGGTATATCTCCATTACGTTATCAAAAATTAAAAGTGATGTTTTCTCATGTGACACGTGGTCTTAGATTTAAATATGTCATTACAACCACAATTAGTCGTTATGCATAAAATAGTTAATCCAGAAATAGCCATTGCATTATAGAGTATGCAGGTTCTGACATTTATGTGTTAGCACACTTCTGAATCATCTTTTTCATACCAACTTATGAATGCTTAGAATGGAAGGCATGTTCAGATTTGCTAATTATCTATCATTTTTTCTTGATTTACAATTTTCTCAGTTTTAGTTCTCAGGTCTCAGACCACTCTATGGACGGCAACGTGTGCTGACATTGAACCTTGCACTATTGTAATGGATCAGGGGGTAGTGATGGAAGAGAGTGGGAAGAGGTTACTTTAAATAATAGTTTTGTTTCTTTTTGTTATCTTTATGAATATGAAATGTTGTTTGTCGTTTTGTGATACTTTATAAGCTATTAGGATGATACGACATTTGAAAGACAACTCTCACTTTTTGTACTTGCTGTTGCAGATCTTGTGCTAATAAACATGTAAGTTTGCGGTTTTGGAGAGGCCGAATGCAAGGATCGTACTAAGTACAAATGCTCGATTCTATGCAATCGTTAAGCCACTGTATGATGAACTTAGACTGGACTTGGCTTTGGGTGCGTATATTTTCCTTGTACTTCAGTGGTTTTCTAGGTTACTTATGATATTTATATATCAACTTCACTTGCACGAGTTTTCTTATTCCCATTTAGCAGACCGTATAGGCTGATCGTCTTTACATATCTTAACTTCTTAACGATCATCAAGTATGAAAACTTCTCTTATTGTAGTAAAGTTTTATCAACTGAGATAAATGGCTGATGTGATGTGCAATTTTCTTCTACTTTTCGGGTAGCAAATATGCGTAGTTAATTAATTTCAATTTGTGCTTTTCACTTATTTACAAAGCCAACGTGGACATGTTTATATTCATTAAGTAGTTATCCTTCTTAAGTCACTTTTGAGTCTTGTACAGATCTGAAGTTAACTTCTCCTCAGATGGGGTGAGAAAGTATGTACAAAATGTCATTAAAGCACTTTACTCTTCAGAGCGCTTCCAGGCAAGTATCATCCTGCATATTTTACCTTTGGAAGTTGAGTTTAGAAATACTATTGCTTGCTCTTATGAGTCACTAACAACATTTGGGTTATGTTATCAAGAAAACCTTTTGTGGAATATGCGGTGCAATATGTTGTTGCAGTCATCCACCAAGTTCAGAGGTAACTAGAATTGCTTGAAGAAATTTTTTTTTTAATTATTGCCTATTTCTTAATCATTAAACTAATTGTTGGAAATTTGTTAAAATTCTTATTAGTTCATAAGTTTATTGATTCATTATATGAAATATAATGCGAACAGTTCACATTTTTAGTCCTCTAATGAAATTAGAATGCATGTTTTTATTATTGTTTCTGTAATTAGTTTATTATGGGCTGAGGAAATTTCATTTGATTAGTTTAGTCGGACGAGAGTACGTAGAGCATTCTTGCTATAGCCTGGTTTAGCCCGTAGTTACATTGAGAGACACATGATTGGTATGATAGTGATTCAGGTTAAGGGTTGTATCTGGGATACTGGTTTTGTTGACTTCTGATGAAATATTTTGCTTATCTTTGCATGCCCAGTGGAAGTCTCACAGGATCTACAAAATCCGAAGGAAGAAGAAGAACGACAAGTAACAATTCTACATGCATCTTTCTGTTTTGTCTCATCCCTATTTTAAGGTGAGCTGTGTAGGCCTCCAATAATGTTAAACAATAATTTGTTGGTGATAATGTAGGTTAACAAGATGAGACAAGAGAAAGGGGTAAAATGGGCCGAAAATTACGAGTGTAATTTAAATCAATTTTAAATCATAATGCCAAACACCACCTTATTTGGTAATTCATTTCCAGATTGCCGCAACACACATTAGTCACACATGGAATATGGATTGGTTAGAAATTTTACTAATTGATAATGCAATGCTAATGTATTTTGAACCAACTTTCAGTGAAGGAGCGAAATTTTGAACGAACTTTCAGTTATGAATGGATGATCGGGATCTATCGCCAGTGTTCCACCAAGCTGATTATTTCAGAAAATTTGGGTCATAAGGTATGTATATTGGACTACTTCGTGGTATAGAGAAATATGATTCATCAAGGGGTTCAAGATTTTGACCTATGTTTATTGGTGGATACGGCAGGTTAGAATGATGCATAGAGTTTTTAATGTTGTTACTTCATCAGATAGAATCAATGCAAGATCCATAAGTGACACTAGCACCAATTCTGTTTACATCAGCATTTTTTTGGTTATTGTTGATGTACGCATAGTAGGAGTTATCTAATATGCCACTCTCCAAGATCGACTCCGTTTTCAATATTCTTCCTAAGGTCCTGTACAAATATGCAAACTCTTTAGTCATCTAGGTCCTAGCATGCATTTGTGCTTATAGATGAGAGGTTCCCATATTAACACATTTACTTGTAAACGGGTCAGTTCGAGTTCTGTTTCATCTAGATACGGGTCGAATGGGTCAGTAGCCCAATATGTATTTTATACTGTATGCATCATGCTATATTGTATTATTCAAAAATATAATATCATTGTTGAAAAATTATAGTCGTTTTCAGCTACACGGTGACACTAATTATTTATAAAGATGTATGACTTTTTGGACAAAAGGTGTTTCGGGTCAAGGCAATTGAACACTGCCTCTACAGACCAATGCCAAAAGTATCCAATTTGACCCATTACCAAACCCGCCCAATTTGCCTCTTCTATTACAAAGGGTGAATAAGGTTCTATATTATGCAAACCTTATGACTCTTTAAAAACCAGTCCCCAATAGTGAGTGTAATGTCTCCATCTGGAGTCCCAAATGGTACGAGAATAATGTCTCTATTGTTGACAATGATTCCTCCAAAACCACCTGCAGCCCGTTGGAAATTTGTGGAAGGGAAGTAGAAAAAACTTCCAATCTGATCCTTAACCTGAAACGCATATGTCCAATTCCAACCAGCTGGAATGGGAAAATTTGTGCCGAGTACACCATCTTGCCATGAGTTCTTTCTATGTTGGATCCCGTTCCTGTAGTGAAAACTGCTATAATTTCCCGATAGTCATAACTGTCATAAATTACATTTTGTGGACATGAAATATACCAAGTGAGAAGCAAGGGTTCGTCAAGATTGTTTTTGACATTAACCACAACGTTCCAGTTTGTTGTTTCTTCAAGAATAGGTCCAGGAAAGTTCCCATTTATTGCAATTACCTACAGAGGAGGAGTTGCATGTACAGGTTACAAATCTTCAATTCTTTGTATATTTCATTACTTCATAAAATTATGAGGTTCATGTCTATAAATTAGAGCTTGTATATGTACCCATAATCAGACGTTATAAAGAAGTACAGGTTAGTTGAAGATCTTATGTTTTGAAATAGATGTTAATGTTTAATTTTATTGTTATAAGCATAATATCCTCTTTGATACAATTGTACATACCAAACATAGCATAACCCTTGTGTTGGTATGCTTTCAAGGTCTATGAAAGAGGGATTGGTTTACTATATAAAGTTTAGCGAGTATTTCTCTAAAATATAGGATTTATCCTAAATAATAGTATATAAAGGATTTATGTATATATGTATTGTGTTTGGATATGGATTTGCGTTTTAACTTCTTTCTTATCAAGTATGTTTTGATTGTGAATGGCTTTAACATTTTGTTACGAATGGCCGTTTATTATTGAATAGTTACTGTGTGCGTGTTAGGAATTAGAAAATTCCATAGTGAAGAGTCGGTCACCCCAAATATTATCTAGCATAAGTTAGCTCGTAGACTTGACGTTATTTACGTTACTTAGTAGTTTATTAGTTAGTTTGTAGCGTAGATTAGTTTAGGGTAACACCGTGGAGGAAGGACGGGTCTTTACCCACTGTATGCCTGATCCACAGTCCGATAGGAGGACGTATTGTTTGTAAGTATAAATACCCCTTCCATCCATGGAAGGGGTGTGGCTTCTTTGAATCTAACCTTTCACTTGTTAAGCAACTCTCTTTCAAGGAACCTCCTCTCAACTCTCTTCATCTCTAAAATGGCTTTCTTGTTTAATCACAATCCTAGACCACCCGAATCATTAAACAACAAAATATTAAGATCCAACAATTGGTACCAGAGCCAAGGTTGTGTTGTTTTCTTGATTCGAATGGTTATTAATACGGTTTGTTCATTTGTTTTGGTGCGGTTTGTGGTTGATTGGTGATGTTTTTTATGTGTTGCAATTTGTTGTTGATGGTTTATATGGTCTTGTAGTTCGTTGTGGTGTTGCTGTTGTTATTATGTTGTTTTGGAGCTGATATTAATACTGTTTTTTATGAATCTGCTGGTCTGGTTAACTGAATTCAGACGTGATCTGCTGCTACATGTTATTTTATGCGAGTTGTGGTTATTCGTATATGCGAGTTGGCATCATGTCCTGATTCATTGAATGTATTATGCGAGTTGACTGCTGCTTCTATGCGAGTTGTAACAAATGCTTTTGAGCATCTTGTCTTTTACTAGTATGAAAGATGTCACAGTCATAATGTCCAGATTCTATGTATGTAAAGCGAGTTGTCACACTGGTATTCAAAAAGCGACTTGTTACCTTCTATGGTCAGTGGTCAAATGCGAGTTGTATACTTGAATCTGATGCAAGTAGTGAGCACGCGAGTTGTCTAAGTCATCTAATGATGCGAGTTGCACTCAAATCGCTTTTGAGCGTGTTGCAAAATGATGCGGGTTATAAAAGAATGCGAGTTGCCTATGCTATCAAACTGAAGCGAGTTGTTAACTCTCATGTATGCGAGTTGCTTGACTTTTGAGTCAACTGTAATAAAGCGAGTTGCCTACTCGCATTATTGAGTGCGAGTTGTTTTAAGGGGGTTGCGTATTGACCAACCCTTTGCGGATTGTTAATCAAAAAAACCAAAGCGGGTTGGTCATGAAGCGAGTAGGTAATGGATGCGAGTTGCTAAGTTTTGAAGCAATTATATCATGGTTTATATGCAAGTTAAGAAGACTCATGACTATGGTTTAAACATAAAAGACAGAAATGAAGAAGAAGTATCACCAGCAGACCACGACCACAATTTAACTAGACCCAACCACAATACAATATACCATTTTCTACATCTAGACTTCATGTCAAGACCATCATCAATCCATTTTCAATTCAACAATCGAGATGTCCATGAAATAATAACAGATCCGATTACCACTTTAAACAACAAACTACAATCTATCCAAACTTCAATCCCATCTCAAACACAAACCTAAAACAAGACTCAACTCTAATATCAACAAGATCTCAGCTTCACTTCTGTTTGTGTGTGGTTCTCAAAACACTTAGACCATAAAAGATCTATACACACATGAAGATTACATCACAGATCCTTTTGAAGTCTAAACTTTGTGGTAATATCCGAAACATATTAAGAAAAAGATAATAACAATAATGTTATTTCTGTTTCTTGGTTCGTTTTAAACATTATTACATGATTCAATAACCTTGATTGATCTCAATTTACCCTTTTTGGTATGTCATAATCTTATGAACAACATCAATGAACCAAGGGGATACACATCATAGATCAAAGTGTGAAGCTCGCACCACATTTTATTGTTCGAATCTTGAAGTTAGAACAAAACCAAGAATGATTTCATTCTACCTCTTATTCAGTTTCAAAAGGAGAAAAAAAATACCTACCTGAGTTCCTTGGATAGATCATGAAGCCTAATCATCCCTTGCCATCCCTGTGGCTATCTCGAATCATGTACATCATACCAACCCTGTGGCAAATCAGTATCCGATTCTCTTGCCATCCCTGTGGCCTATTAGTTCCACCATACCATCTGTGGCTATATGTGTGATATGCGTAAGAGACTAAAAGCCAAGATGGGTGTAATATTGATGATGAAGAAAAGGGTTTGGAGTTTTACTTGATGAGAGGCGGATTCATTTTGTGTTAGATTATTTAGGCTTAGAGATGTTTGGGGATAATACTGATGATGGGGGCGAATTTCTAAGAGTGTTTTGGGTTTGGTGTGAGTTTACAATGAGGATTAGGGTTAGCATATGACTTATGAGCTGTTATATAACCCGACATATTAGGGTAAATTATGTTTTTGGATCTGCTTTGTAATCGTGGGCTTGGGGCAACTCTAATGGGCCGTTTCATTTGGTCATGTGCTCGACGTGTGTTTGTGAACGTGGGTCTGCCAATTATGTTACATGTCCATTATTCTTGTGACATAATAACAGTGATTCTAAGATCAGTTATACGGATAATTGCTTTATTAGGTGATGAGCTTTGTTTTTGGACAAGAGCAATTTAGGATCAGATATAACAATCTCATGAGCTGTAAAATCGGATATTGGGTTGTGAATATCTCAAGTGCATCTCAAATGTGATATTATTCTGAGATTTGGATTTAATGAGATTTGTCGATGAGATTTGGGGTGTAGATAAGACTTGTTGTGATGAGGTATGGTACTTTGGTGTATTCATTTTCACGAAGAATATTACGTCACGGCTTGAATTGATATTTCGACAATGTTGACTATAAGGTTGTTTGGACGGTATTTCTTATTTGGAGTTGAAGTGAGGTTTTCCGGGCACGTTTACTTATTTCGTCTTCTTTCTTTCTACCCTTCCGCGAAGATGACTTGTTTGGGCTTTTATAGAGTGTGATAAAGACTTGGCTATTTAGTTGCGTTTGTGATTCTTTCTCGTTTAACCCACAACGTAACTATCACTTCGGTGTCTCACGCAGTTGAGGATACGTCAAGAGGTTTTATATATTGGGTACACCGTTTCTTCTTCACAAGGATTAGTACAAGTTTAAGTAACAGTTCTGGGGACTTCTTCTTCATGTTCAAGCTTGATATATTGGATTTACTTCTTCTAGTGGTCACTGCAATAGCCGACAGAATGCGTGAATGATGTGTTTACCAAAGTGTTGATTGGATGGTTGAAGATGTAGTTGATGTTGGATAATGAACCGTTGATAAACCGCTGCATGTTCCCCTAAAACAGATATTCACCGAAACCAAGGTTGTCATAACTCATTCAAGCTGACATTGTTTACGGTTTTGTCTTGATTTTGTAAAATCCCGCGAAAGATCCTATTTCTCGGTTTAAATCATAGACTTGTAAAATCCCGTGACAATGAAAACATCCTGGTTAAAGTAATGAGCATTTCCGGATCTATCTTACGGTTTATTCTTGGTTTTGTAAAATCCCGCGAAAGAAACTATTTCTCGGTTTAAACCATAGAATTGTAAAATCCCGTGATGATGGAACCATCCTGGAGAAAGGAAAGTGAAGGTCGGGATTCTTTCTGATGCTAGTGCTACGGTTTCTACTTCGAAGAAGGGATAAAATGGTGTACTTCATGAATTGGATGTGTGTTTGGATTTTCGTCATGGCAGTTTGGTTATTACATGGTTTTACGGGGTTACGTGCTTTTAACCATGGTCAGGATGAAACGATTATCAAAGTTCATTTAAATGTCAAAGAAGGCTAGATTTGAGCTGTTCAGAAGATGTGACAGAGGCGTTAATTCAGT
This sequence comes from Chrysanthemum makinoi, assembly GCA_910596185.1. NCBI lineage: Eukaryota > Viridiplantae > Streptophyta > Magnoliopsida > Asterales > Asteraceae > Chrysanthemum > Chrysanthemum makinoi. Next base: position 11,253,543 of record OU343224.1, read on the forward strand.
ATCATCTATTTGAGGTTGAAGTGAAATATCACGGGCGAGTGTACTTAGTATCTGAAGGTATCGGGGATGGTTGGATGAAGATTCTTCAAGATCCTTGTTCGAGCTTATCTTCAAATACGAAGACTTGGAAATCTAGTTATTGTTGGGTGTCTTTTACCTTTTCTTTTACCACTTGGGGGAATTGGGCTCATACCACCACAAAATAACTATCACTTTAAGGAGTTACGTTGTAGTGCTCAGTGTCACATTGAATTGTGGATTCTCAAGAGGTGATGTACGTCTATTACTTGATGGTTGGTTGGATGAAGAGTATAGAGTACTTAGAGATTCAATGGAGGATGAAGTCTCGGCACCGCTCTTTGTTACATATGTGCAAGTTTAAGTCACGAGTTCGGGGTAGTTTACTTCAGGGTCAAATTCATTATATCGAGTTTTCTCCATCAGCTGTCACAACAAAGAGCCTACTGAATGATAATGGGGTGATTACAAGTTTGCCAAGAGTAGATGAAAAGAGAGAGATTAATGACGTATGAACACAACAGTTCATGCCTCGTACTCTAAAGGAAAGAAAAGTGTACGTTTCAGTGCGCTTTATCTTCTGAAGAAGAGAAATCTTCTTATGACGTTTGAACACAACAGTTCAAGCCTCGTACTCTAAAGAAAAGAAATGTGTACGTTTCAGTGCGCATTATCTTCCGAAGAAGAGAAATCTTCTTATGACGTTTGAATACTTCAGTTCAAGCCTCGTTCCTTAAAGAAAAGAAAAGTGTACGTTTCAGTGCGCTTTATCTTCTGAAGAAGAGAAATCTTCTTATTATGACCATTCTCATCAACATGCTTCATGCTTTTTCCATGCGCTTTTAATTATCAAGTGAACCGGGCTACCATTGATTGTTTTCTCATTCCACTTGCTCGATTATAATGAAGATGGCGACATCATGTGCTTATTTTGCGGGAGAGAAGTGTGAATAGAACATTCGGATGATTTTCACTTATTTAGTCAAGAATGGCATATCCGTATGCATTCTTGAGGAGGAGAAGAAGTGTGAATTCTTTGCATTGTTGATTGATATTTGAGAATAAAAATGGTCATACGGCTCTAAACTCATGTAAGAACCGAGCTTCTTCTTATCGGGTCATCTTCACATGGAGTTTTTTCTCTTCTAAGAGTCGTTGGTTGACATCTTCATTCGGATTGATGAGTTTATCGACAAAGTGCTTCCGGTTAATGCTTCACGTATACATCAACATGATGATTCCGAACAATCTCTCTGTTCTTGTTTGATGTGATTGGTAGTTTGGTGTTACCATCTTGTGTGTTCGTTGCGGCCTGATTGCTGATTTCCTTGATGAACATCTTTCTGTTCTTGTTTGATTGGGAGGGATTTTAGTTAAGGGGATTTGCAAGATGTAAGTTAATTGGGATGCTTTTTGGTGGGATGCTTTTTGGTGTGAGTTAAAGATGTTAACTATCTATTCCCCAACTGGACAATCTTGAAGAAGGTCGAGTCTTCAGTCTGTTCTACATTTCTTGCTATATGTTAGAAGACCAAAGACGAGTTGCATTTAATGATCTAAAGACTTCTTCGTAATCTGGGCATTCATCAAAAAGACTGTCGGTCTAGGGGAGAGCACTAATTGGGGGAATGTGATATGTCAAATTTAATCCCCAATTAGACTTGCTCACATTATTCAGCATGTTGATTCTCACAAAGACTTCAAGCGATCTTCTCAACAAATTTCAAGTATTTGGGCATTCAAAGAGTTGCTGATTCTGAAGTATCAAAACCAGAAAGGGGGAAGGAGACAAGCATCTAAACGCGAGTAAAACTTGATGTACTTAATACTTCTAAGAAATTGAAGATATCCCGGGAAGACAAATGTTATTACCGCAGAGAAACTCAAGGTTTGACTCATGGCGAGTAAACTTGATGAGCTTAATACTTCTAAGTGATTGAAGATATCCCGGGAAAACAAATGTCATGACCGCAGAGAAACTCAAGGTTTTACTCATCAAGGCTTTTAGTGTTATTATTCCAACGACGTGGGGGAAGTGATGTAAATGAAAGTTTCTAAAGATAAAAGAGGTACACTGGTGTGTGATGATCTCGATGTTATCGCAATCATCAGGGGAGAGAGAATTGTGTACATTGGGGGTGCTCAGCTGTCTCACTTGAGGGCTTAATCAGTGATTCAGAGATATAATCACTTATTCCAGAGTTGACATCCGCAGAGATTGTCATCCGCAGAGATAATCAGTGATTCGGCCTGCTTCTTCAATGTTATCGGTTGTTCTCTCTTTGGGGAATGTGTGTACTTCGGGTCCTTGAGCTTCATACACGATCATCAGGGAAGAAAGCCATTGTTTACCACAAACATTGGGGAGGTGTTTTCCTTCCGGGCATGATGTGTATTCGGGAGAGTTCTTGGATATTGGTGTACTTCGGGTTCTTGAGCTTCATACACGTTCATCAGGGAAGAAAAATGTGAACATGGGAAGGTGTTCTTCATTCCCCTCATGAAGTGTATTTGGGAGAGTTCTTGAGCATTATACTAAGAGACGGACTGCATCATTTCAACTACACGGGGGAAGTGTTCTCTTGACACCTTTTGGAATGGATTGCGTCAGACTTCAGTGGTTATGAAATTTGAGAAGAGTTATTTATGTGTGGGATGATACGTTGTTGTTCTTTTGGATGATATAACCTTGAACGAAGAATCACGGTGATTATTCTTAAAAGGAGCAGCAAGTTCGATGATAATGGTGTGCTTCTTTGTGCACCTGGCTAAGGGAAGCTTGAAAGAAAGCTTTGAATCTGCTCAGCTATAGGATTTTCGGTTTGGGGGGAAGCTGCCAAAGTCTCACTTTCAGATGGTTCAATTTCTTTCTTCGATTCAAGAGCCCTGGAAGCTTTGGTGGTGAATGTTTAATAGTTGATGACTTCTATCTTCTACGACGTGCTGCTCGATATCCTTATCTCGGTACTCGTATCATCATCTTCTTTAACTATATCATCTAATCTATCCTTGTAAATATTATTCAGAAAAACAAAATACAAAAATATAAAACCAAGAAAAAGAAAATAGAAAAATTGAAAATTTCAAAAACCCATAAAAATCGAAAAAATTTGAAAAATACCAAAAATATGTTTTCCAAGACATGTCTTCTGGTATCGATAACATCTACGGTCTTAGAAATGTCATTCAATAATGGCACGGGACTTTAGATGAAGTTCGAGCAGGAGGTGTAAATATTCTTTTCAAAACATGTCAAAAAATATGGCTTACAGTTATTTCAGGCTGTAACCCGGGCTTCAAATAATGGCTTACAGTTATTTCAGACTGTAACCCGTGCTTAAAACTATGGCTTGCAGTTACTTCTGACTGTAACCCGTGCTTAAACTATGGCTTGCTATTATTTCTGATAGCAACCCGTTCTTCATGAAAGGAAAGTGTTGCGCTAAACCAATTTTTCAAATATTTCGGGCACTTATCCTAAAACAAAACAAGGAAAGCATGTCGTCATAAAGACTGCTGTTCCTACACAAATGTTTTTCCTTCTAAAATTCTTCAGAAAAATATTTGTTGTGTTTTCAAAAAATGGTGGAAAATGAGTTGCTTAAAATCAATCAGTTTCAGAGTTTTTATAAAATTTGGAAACTCAATCAATGACTTCAGCACTTTTAAAATCTTTTATAAATTGAGTCATTGATTGAGGGGGATAATGTTTTCAAATCTATATCATCTAACGGGCTTTCTTAATTATCCTACGTGCTTAATTAAAAATGATAATTGCCTATGTTGAAGGACTAGGTTTCTAGGATATGATTGTTAGGTTTAGATGATTAGAATTTGATGAACACATAATTCCCATACCTTATATGAACTGATTGATATGTTGAATTGACTTTTATTAGTCGATTACTGTTTGGGTGTTGTCGACCACCATATATCTGTATGTGTGTTCACTAACGTATGCAGGTATATTGGTTATAAGAATGTTCCCGATCCGAATCCCACAGATGAATATGATTGGATGCCAAAAGGAAAGGGTAACGATTTCTTGTGTCGACAAATGAAGAAACGGGTCTCAATTTGACTTCAATGGAGAGTTGGCATAAATGCAACGTAAGAGGTCACACTGCATCAGCATATGGTTTTCTTCTAAGTGATTGAAGAAACAGAGCTTAATTTGACCTCAGTTGGCATTCAAAATGCAACATAAGAAGAAGTCTCACTGCATATGCAGACGGTTTTTTTCCAAACCCTACAGCAACAACAACGGAAGCTTCTCAACCACTAATGTATCTTTGTGCAGGATAATTGTGATGATACCATTTTTCTAAAACTTTGCAATGTAGTGTTTTTGAAAATGGAAAAATATTGTTTTGAAAATATATTGGACTAAATTTTGTAAATCACCGGACTTCATTTTATCAAAATTTAAGTCACTCAATTATCGACTTCGGTCATCGATTGAGGGGAGAGTGATTTAATTTAAAATATTTTCAAACAATATATCTTCAAAAGAGTCCGTTTGTACGAAATTAAAGTGGTGATCTAAAGATTTAATGTTATGTCATGGTATGATTTTCTTTAGAATCAAGATCTTTCAAAATGAAATTTTTTCTGTTCTTGTTTGATTGTGAAATTGTTTTATTTTACCTAAAGATCTCTTAAAACAATCATACCTGACACTAACAATCTTTAATGTCTTAAAATGGTCCTTATCTGTCATTTTTCAAAATTAAATCAAGCCACGTCTTTCCCCAAAATCTTTTAAATGATTTAAATCAATTGGGATCACAAATCTCAAAAGGTTTGAAATTTTGATCGGGGTAGAGATCGTGAGTTAAATCTCTTATATGTTTAAATGGAATTGGTTTTAGTCCTTTAAAGGCACTCCTGCCTCCATGTGCCAAACGATTTCATACACAATGCACATGTTGAGGAGGAGGATTTATCCAAAAACATGAAGAGTATTTAAACCAGGCCACATATTCTCCCATGTTTTCTAAACCGTATTAAATCACTTGAGATCCAAAATCTCAAAGGGTTTGATATTTTTGATCGGGGGAGAATTTGTGATTGTTTAATAATGAAATTTGATAAAAGGTGATCGTTTTGATTTAATTGTGCAGGCTGCTCTCTCATATGTGCTAAACGCTTTCGAATCTCGAAGCACATATTGAGGGGGAGCAAACAAACTATCGAGGTACGAAAGCTTTTTAAAGTGATTTAAGTACCTTGATTGAGTTTTAAAATGGTTTCTTAATGGCGCTTGTGATTGTGGATGTGCTTCAAAAGAACTCTTGCCTCTATGTGTTAAAATGATTTCTCTTATCCTATGCACATATTGAGGGGGAGAATTTTACCAAGAAAATCAAATGGCTTTTTTCTATGAAAATTGTGATCAAAGAAAATATTTCAAAGTCATCTTGCCTCCATGTGCTAAACAATTTCTAAATCATATGCACATGTTGAGGGGGAGGTTTTCTAAATGATCAAAACTTTTAAGGTACAAAATGCTTTGATCTCGTATCACAAGTACCTTGATTGTTTTTCCAAATGACTTTTCAATTGGTTTCAAGGAAGAATGAACTGTACCAAAAGACCGACCATTTTACTTTATGTAAGGAGTTATAAGGATGGTGAGGTTAGGTATTAAGTTCCCACGATCCGCCAGAACCGGAGGGATCTACCCAGGGACAATCCACTAGATAGTGTAGAAGTCCTTAGGTATGATGAAAAAAAAGGAGAAAAATGAGAATATGGGAAGAGTACGGACTGAGACAGACCTGTACTGGAATAACCCAACAAGGTTCTAGTAATGAAGTCTCAGTAAGCACTGAAGGGGTTGAAGAATGAAAAAGAATTGAATGTGAAAAGGGTGAAAAGAAATAGCCCTCCAATAATTCAACCTTAGGGCAGAAACCGGGTTCAATACATATGCTACTGGTGTTTACTTAGGTAACACTGGTATTGAAAACAAGACATCATGGACCCAGTGATGCACTGCACTACAACTTCCCAAACTACTCAAGTTCCTCTTAAAAGGACTTGTTTCATTCTCACGGGGAACCTACATAATCTATCGACTTTCTCTTAGAGATTGTTGGTATTGAAGAAGGAGACCCTCTCCCTAGTCTCCGGCATAGGAAACAAAATGTGCACGATTGAGTCTAGAGCCAAGAGATCATCCACAATACTCCCTCCGTCCCAAAATTATAGTCCCCTTTCTATTTTTTCGGTCTTTCTTTTACCACTTTGACCTTAAGTATTTTTTTTTGTGTTATATAATATTTGATGCAAAATATATGAATGGATTGAGTTTTTAATGTATTTTCATTTGGTATAATTTTCATCAACTATTGTATAACATAAACGAAAATATTTATGGTCAAAGTTGAAAGAGAAAGACCAAAAAAGTCAAACGGGGACTATAATTTTGGGACGGAGGTAGTATCTCATTAGGACACTATACTTGAAGACTTGTTGTTTCACGCAATGTGGAAAGTAAGAATATATCTTAAGAGTCCTACGCATTATCCTTGTGGTATTGCCAGAACATCTGAGTGATATGTAAAAAATATTCACGATGAAGATGGAAATCCTTCTAGAGCCAACATCAAACAAGCTCTTGGTGGGTGACATGTGAGATCTTCTCGTAAGATCAAGCTTGTGACAACTGGATAGAAACGATGGGGCGATTCATTATTGAATCAACCTTGGTCCAGGAATGGAATTGACGAATACTTTTGGAAAAACCATTTGATGTGCAAACCTTCTTTTCTCTAGCACGTCGAATGTGTACTCACATTTTCAAATTCAAAAAGTATCTCTGATTGAAAAATACTTTTGGAAAAACCGTTCGATGTGCAAAATTCTTCTTTTCTCTAGCACGTCGAATGTGTACTCTTTTAAATACAAAAAGTATTTTGATTGAAAATTGATCTTTCTCATAAAACCTTCGTCGTATTGCAAAACTCTTTCTTCTAAGCAATACGCGATTGTTTTCAAATCATTTTTCATCAATCAGTGAATCTCAATTCGCTGGTTCACTCACTCCGTGTTGTCTTCTTTGAGACGTTCCGGTTTGAGAACAGCTAGAGCAGCTGCGAAACCCTGTCAAGGAGATTCTTAGGAATCCTACCTGATCACAGGCAGTACTTGTACTGATCAACGGGGAACCGTGGGCCGTGTACCTCAATTCAACGAAAGTGATCAAAGACACTTTCGTGTGTTTTATTGCTAACTGTTGTTTGCAGGTACATTTGGACGGTTGCAGCTGATCAGAATTGAGGAGTCAATCCAAAGCCGCATGCTCACAGCATCCACACTTAATTTGAAGAAATCATGACTGGTGCATATCTACATAACCTGGCTCTGATATTTCATACTATGCTTCTGCTTTGCTGCTACAAATATCATGAACCAGTAAGGCTTCCGCTACTCTGATGGAAAGATGTCATGATTCAAAAGTGTGAGCATGTCGGTCCGAAAGTCACAACATCACATGATGGCAACACAATAAAGGGTGATCCAGAGATTTACTGTGGCTGATGATCTCAATGAAAGCTCGAAGATCATCAAAGATGTGGATCAGTTGAAAGGCCTCCACTAAAGTACAAACTATGCGGACTTTAAAGAATCACTGCTTAAGCATAAAGATTGCAGAATTGAAGAATCGAAGTCTACAAGCTCAAGAACAAAGTCAAGAATAGAATGCTAGGATTCAAAATGTAAAACATGGGGTGACCTCCCTTAGGGGGAGATTGTTAGGAATTAGAAAATTCCATAGTGAAGAGTCGGTCACCCCAAATATTATCTAGCATAAGTTAGCTCGTAGACTTGACGTTATTTACGTTACTTAGTAGTTTATTAGTTAGTTTGTAGCGTAGATTAGTTTAGGGTAACACCGTGGAGGAAGGACGGGTCTTTACCCACTGTATGCCTGATCCACAGTCCGATAGGAGGACGTATTGTTTGTAAGTATAAATACCCCTTCCATCCATGGAAGGGGTGTGGCTTCTTTGAATCTAACCTTTCACTTGTTAAGCAACTCTCTTTCAAGGAACCTCCTCTCAACTCTCTTCATCTCTAAAATGGCTTTCTTGTTTAATCACAATCCTAGACCACCCGAATCATCAAACAACATAAATATTAAGATCCAACAGTGCGAAATACATCAAGAAGAAAGAGATGTGGGGCGGATTGCATGTTACGATATCCGATCACCTATAACTTCTTATTTCCTATGTATGTTTTGATTGTGAATGGCTGTAACATTTTGCTTTATGTTAATATACCAACACCTGAATTTCAAGTCTTGCCTCAACAGTTGAGCCTTTTAGTAAAGCATGTCATTTGCATATCCAAAGTAAGGTTTAATTTTGTTGTCTTAATTCAATTGTAATACTCATTGATACACGAGGGACTTTTGCTGATTTAAAATAAGAGAAGTGTGGACATGTAGTTGTAGGCTATTAAGTTTTAAAAAGTGATTCCATGGTCATATGCAATATGCGTGTGTCCCTAAAAATATACACATATGACAGAGTGAGGCTATAGCTGATTGGTCTCAAGGTTCCGATTAGTACAGTTACGTTGTACAGGTGAAGGTGGATCATAGCAGTGATTGAAAATTTTATCATAGGATTTACTGTATGATGTGGGGTCATGGGCCATTCAACCATTTGTTTGACTTAGAGTTTCTTCCTCATACTGTTCATTACTCCAAAAGATAGTACTTACATGGTACACATATTTACAGGCATTGCCAAAAGGAGAATGGTTTTGTTGTGGAGATTGTGATAAGACTCATACATCTTTGGGTGCTATGAAGAAGAAGCAGGTTCAACAAGGATTAGAACCAAGTGCTGAACTTGATATAAAATGGATGCTTCTGAGTTGTATAATTACTTCCAATGATACAAGAGTATGGCTCTCTAAGGCCGTTGCTATTTTCCATGTGAGTAAATTCTTTATTATAGTTGATAAAGATAACCGATAAAGGGATACTGAAATTGACCCTTTGCGACTAACTTGCTAATTATGTATTACTAATAAGCTACATACCTGAGTTCAGCAATCATCTGGATTTAATATGTCATCAGTTAGTATATTAAATGTAAGTAAGATTTAATTTGTCATTATTCTCAAACTTGTGAAGTATTCTATAGTTGAACGACCAGAGAAGATCGATTCTGTCTTGTACCCAGAGATTTCCTCATTCCTTAGGCTAATCAAGGATCAGGATCAGGATCGGGTGAGTTTATCAAATTGAGGTTTGATGGGTTTTGGATTATGTTAGTTATTTTTAAACATACCTGTATTTATTGTATAACATTGAGGAGATGATTATTCTATCACTTTATAGAGTTGATCTCATGTATTTTAATAAATTTATGCATCATGTTAGGCGTCAGCTGTTTTGGCTTTGAACATAACTGGCCACAACAAGCCAAACCTGATCAAGGGCCTGCTTCCAGAACTTTTGCCACTTCTTTATGATCAGACAGTTATTAAGGTAAAGTTATACAAATCACTGACTTGTGATAGCACTCTCCTGACTTTCTAAAGCAAATAAGCTTCAGATGTGTTTTAGTGAGGTACAAAATCAAAGAATATTAGATGCTTGATATGGGATCTATAAATAGTTTACTCTATGTGAATAAATTTGTTTAACCTGGAGTATTAAAGATTTGAAGTTTTCATGCACACGATGGGTGCTTTTTTTTCTTGTGCTCATGTTTTCTATATATAAATTTCAGAATATGTGTTTAGTGTTACAGTGTCCAAGCTAGAGGGGTTTGTTTCCAACAGAGAGCAGTCATACGAAGATCCTATTGAGGAGTAAGAGATTGGTCTTTTCTAATTATTCTTTTTGTTTATGCACACACGTGAAGAACTCACTGAGTCTTGCACCAGCATCATATGCGTAGCTTCTACACTCCATGCAGCGGTGAATTTCGACAGTACCCTTATGCAGGGCTCATGCCTAACCGACCCCCACTGAGCGTCTTATAACATTTTCACTCGAAGATCTTTCAAACACTAAAACATGGCCGCATAAGTCTCTTTTAAGTTCATCAAACACAGAAATAGTTTGTGTACTTATCTAATGAAAATAGTTTTTATATTCTGATCAATGCTTTTGCACATGCAGTGAAGATGTTGCTCTTCCTGTAGAGGTAGCAGCTCCAGCTCCTGCTCTTTGTGATCCAATGGACATCATGATTGCATTTCAACTACAGTTGAGAAAGTCACTTGCACATGGTGGTCTTGTCCGTAGACTTCATGGGGCTGAGAAGCATGCTGCTCAACTTTATTACAAAGATGTGGTGAATTCATGTTTCATCAGTTCTTATCGTGTTTTTAGCAATCATAATCTTGATATGCTTTCGATATGTATGCCAATTGTCATTTGATCAAGTCAAAATTCTATCTGTTTTGTCTTGAATGCAGATTCAACATCGAAAATCGGCTCAGGGCTATTTCTCCTTGTTTAAGTTGTGCTCTTGCTGGACTTTGTTCACAGTTGGAATGACAAATGGGTTTCATACGATGAGCAGTTCTGGTTAGTCCTTGCTATATCCCGTCATACATACACCCTAACGTTTTAAGCAACTATCTGAATTTCGTCGATTCTTACTTATGAATGGGTCAATTTACGTTATTGATGACCTATACTTGGTGAAAATCATAAATTAAAAAAACTAGCTAAAATGAGTGCGGGTCAAATGAGTCAAAAGAGTACATTTTAAGGCCGTTATCAGTTTTTCAAGGTTTTGGGTTTTTGTTTTATATGTAGTTAAGATAAGAGATGCATTTCTCTTCATTATTACCAATATGATCTCAAACCGATTACTTTTTTTTCCTGTTAACCGAGGGTACATGGCTGTTTTACAGAAGTGACATTGTTCAAGATTGAGCTTTCCCATAGCCAATTGGTTGTATCATGCTCTCCCCATCATTTGAAAACTGGACGGTTTGCCTCTTACACCTTTGAAGTCAAATGATCATATCATATCATGTCCATGACCAAGATCAAATTACATGTGCTGTTTTTTTTTATAACTAGGAGGTTTGAGATTGACTGTGTGTACGTTGCTGGGTGAGAGATGGGGGGAGGGGCAAACAGTTACATACTTGCACCGACATGGATGAACAAGAATGGGTCTCTGTTAGCTTAATAACAAGCTTCAAAAAGGTTAGCACTTAAGAATAGCTTTTGGTATTCTATACCCTCATGTAAATAGATTAGGTGTTAATAGTGTTTATTAAAACACTTAAACATAATATTGTATGTGGTGATGAAAAAGTCTAAATATACATAAAGGGTGTTTGGAATTACATATTAGAACATATGTAATTGTGCACTTTTGGTCACTAAACAAATCAAAGGTACAATAGCTGAAATTTGGCTGGCAGATTTAAAAATCTAACATATTCATTGGCACCCATTATGATTTGCACTATCAGGCTTGCAAAGACTTGACTCCCATGTGTTGTGTCTGAAAAAAGACATCAAAAAAGGGATAATAAACACAATGCTATATTTGTGCAATTAATGTAATATTGTAGCATTGACTTTTAAGCATGATACACACTATTTACAACGGTTAAGAAATTAATTAAGGTTACTAGAAAAAAAGTTATAGTTAACTCATCGCCCATCTTAGTTAATTGTAGATGTGGCATAAATGGTGTTTGGGCAACGGGTCAAAACACATAGGTTTGTAGAATGGTTCAATGCGAATAAGATTATTAGTCCTTTCTAAAAGAAGAAATTGTCTACCTTGACAGTGGTCGCTTCAGCTTTACTTCAATACTTAAAAAATGAATTAGATGTTTACATAATGATGTAGAGTCAGCAAAGAAGAATCTTGAAGAGGTGAAGCAAAACATTGTAAAATCAAACGAGGAAATCAAATTATTGAAAATGGCTGCCAGGTCACTAAACATCGAGCTTTAGAGAGAGAAGGCAGCACTTGCCACAATTGAGCAGAGAAAAGGGATGGCTACAATGGCGTTGCTTCTCTTGAAGTTGAGCTAAAGATGACAAGATCAGAAATTGCTCACATTCAAACAAAAGAGAAAAAATGGTAGAGTCATGTTTGAAAGTAACACACTAGGAAGAAAGTCTCAGAATTTGGGAAACCAACCCAAAGGTAGTATTGTTTTGAATTATATGGAGAGCTGAACATGAGCAAAGGCGAAAATCAGGTGTAGGGACAGGTAGTTAACAAAGAGTTATCTTCTATTTATAGATTGAAGTTCATGCCTAAGAATATATTGTATTAGGTTGTCTCAGCTAAGTGATATAAGATGCATTATTCGAACATGACTCTTTCAATAGTTAATTGTTTGAACTTTTGTAGACATATTAAATGCCTAAACTATGATTACAAACATTGTATCATTTTAATTATGAACCAAGTTCATTTAATAAAAGATTAGAAGGTTTTATTAAAATGATTTTTGCACAATCTTCTTCTTTTTGGCTAAATCTTTTGATATACATGTTTGAACCGTGAAAGATATAAACATAACCCCAATCGATCCATTTTTAAGTCAATGAGTTTTAAAGGGCACCTCTATTTGTAAGCACAAATATTTTTATTTACAGTTAAATGCGAAAACAAAAACTAATAAACTTGAAAATTTTGTTTATTATGATGTTGCAGCCGGATTGGCAAAGAAAAGACCAAAATCCGTGATGAGTTTAAGGATGACATCACTGCCTACATTTTTCCGATTTTGAAATCTTTTCTTTCTTATCATGCCACCTCTATAATTATTTTGGCTCAAATTTTATGACAACTTCATCCGTGTTTCCATTCGAAAGTGCTAATTACTTTTCATAAGTGATGCAGGAGGATTTTATTGTTGTTTTCATCACCCACATTCTCTGAAAAAATGTCAAATGACAACACTTCCTTATATATTATTTACCAATAACTAACAACTTCATATACATATATCTTACTATTCGAAAATTCTAAAGGTAATTATTGCCTACTAAGAAAATACAATACAACACTCTTACATACAAATAATTACTACTTAAAATGTATTTCAAATATAAACCATGTGTAAAATACTACAATTTAGAACACAAAAGCTGCAAATATACAATTATCTTCTTAAATTACATGCATTTGAAAAAAAAAACAAAAAAAACAAAAACAAAAAAAAAACCTAATTTAACAATCAATTAAAAAACAGAAAAAATAGATAATGATAAAAAAATTAATAATAACAAAACAACAAAAAAAATTAAAATAAAAAAAGCGTCAAAACAATTTCAATGTACGTCAATCATTTAAAAAAAATTAAAAAAACAACTCATGTTTTTAAAAACCAAATAACCGCTAAATAAAACACAAATCAAAGTACTTACATGCTTTTAGCCGTTTTATGGATTATGGTAACATCAATTATATTTCTTAACCATTTCATTTAACTTTTAATTACTTTTTGGTATATATTGTTCAACTAAACCCTAAAATAAAAACAAAAAATAAAAATACTTACCAGCTTTTAGCTATTTTATGAATTATGGTAACATCAATTATAGATCTTAACCGTTTCATTTAACTTTTAATTACTTTTTGGTATATATTTGTTCTACTAAATCCTAAAAATAAAAACCACAAGTCATACCCGTCCATCGGACGGGTTTTGACACTAGTATATATATATATATATATATATATATATATATATATATATATAGATATATATATATATATATATATATATATATATATATATATATATATATATATATATAATATATATATATATATATATATATATATATATATATATATATATATACTGTCTGAGTTCATTAACGACTCAAGTAATTTTCTTTTATGTGTTTACCGATGCGTACACGAGTTTGAAAACTAAATACTGCTAAGATTGTTATTAACAATAATTTAAATATCAAAATATAAGCATGAGTTACTATGATATTAAAACAAATTTACGAGCTTGTACACAAGGTTTTTCAATCAGTTTACACAAGGTAATCTTGTAATACCCGTGGTTTGTCTCTATTAAAGTACTATTGTATAATTTTTATTGAACATTAGAGGGACGGATTTAGGATTTTTGAAAGGGTGTTGCATAAACTCGTTTTTTTGATAGGTGTTAAAATTCGCACCGTAAAGTATTCTTGATCTAAGTTAAAGTTGCACTCTAAAGAAAAGCACAAATATCGGGGGGTGCATATATTAAAAAATTGACACTTTTTGAAAAATGTTACACTTCGCGACCCAAAATCAGGTATGACCCGTGCTACATCCAGCATACATGTAGATCCGTCCCTGAAACACATTATAAAGAAAAGAAGTAAAAAGACTAGCGATTAGTTAGGCGAAGTCGATAGAAAGTTAGAAAACTAGATATTTGATCGTTTAGGCTCTGTTTGTTATGCACCTATAGAATGGAAGAAATGAAATCATTGTCAAAACACCTATAGAATGGAAGAAATGAAATCATTGTCAAAGCCAAGTAGCCAACTGTTTGGTTAATAAAATTAACGGAATCAAGAATTTAATGATTTTTAAATATCCATTGACACATTCCATGACACTTGGGTGGGTATTAGCTTTTTTAATCTTCTCACTTCAATTAATAAAGCCGTAATACCATTTTTTATTATTAAATTTATTTGATTCATTTTTAAAAATTATAAAAATACTCATTAATTATTTATTTTTTCTCTCTTACTTTTTTTTCAAACCATTCGGAATCCAATTTTTATTTCATACCTATTTACAAATCAAACAGGCCCTTAAAGATATCAAAACCAAATATGCATAAAACTATAGAGAGCGGAAAGTTTATGCCCTTAATTAAGTGAGAAATCGACTCTGTGAAGTTGTTACGACCGTCTGACAGCTAACATGACATCATGATTGAAAGGAAACAAACATAATTACGATTGGATGATTAACTGAATCATTTTATAAGTTTAAACCATTGTTTCATTAAGTTATCACGCTATATATCGCGCAAATGTCCTTCACCACGTGTGATTTTTTTTTCTCCTTCAATTCATGCTTTAAGAGAGCCCAGTGCAACGGTCAAATAGCGTGTTATAAGTTATGTTGGGAATAATTTGTTACCACGGATAGTATGTGGTTTACACTGCTTGGATTAACACTAGCAGTGGAAACGTATTCCCACTGCCAGTTCATTATTACCACTGCTGTTGGTTTTAAGTTTGTTAACGCGTCTAGATAAGTATAGAATAGATCTTGTGTATATTCTATTATGTTAGCTTTATACTTATCTTGTAAAGGACTCCTTGTTGTATAAAAGGAGGTCCTAGGTCATTGTCTTAGGTACTTGTTAATTACCTACGTATTACTCACAAGAGCTTCAAGGTGTAACCCTAGTGATAAGCTAAGATCACTCGTATTATTCATCAATAATATTGGAGCTTAAGTTTTGTGTTTAATCTGTATTTTATACAATACATCATATAATCCATCTTCTAAGTATTACTAAGTAAATTCCGCGTGCTTAATAATATCATACAAAATATCATTGACACAGGGAGTGTGTCCAGATCCATCAAGTGGTATCAGAGCGAAGGTTCTGATATTTTGTTTTAGAAGATCAAAGGAATAAGCTTAACCTACTCACTCAATTCAATGGAGATGGAAAACAACCAATCAAACTCTTCTTCTACTCCAAGACTTCCTAAGCTCAAACTTAATGAGTTTGAGATGTGGAGGATACTAATTGAGCAATACTTCCTCATACAGGACTATGCTCTTTGGGAGATCATTCAAACTGGTGATTCTTTCAAATCTGTGACTACTACTTCGAAAATTGGTGAAACAGATGTTGTGAAAGTTTCTGTGCCTGAATCAAATGCTGAAAAGGCACAAAGGAAGAATGATCTTAAGGCTAGAAGTTTGCTGCTGATGACTCTTCCTAGAGACCAGATCATTGCATTCAGCAAGTTCAAGACTGCTAAAGAATTGTTTGAAGAGATTTGCTCAGTGTTTGGTGGTAATGATGCTACAAAGAAGACACAAAAGACATTATTGAAGCAAAGTTATGAAAACTTCTCTGCTTCAAGCAATGACTCACTTGATAGCATCTTCACCAAACTTCAGAAGATTGTAACACAGCTGACTGTGTTTGGCATTGAGGTAGAAAAGGAAGACCTCAATTTGAAGTTTCTAAGAAGTTTGCCTTCAGAGTTTCAAACCAATGTTACTGTCTGGGAAAACAAATCAGACATAGAAACAATGAAGCTCAATGACCTTTACAACAACTTCAAACTTATTGAGAAAAGGTTGAAGAAGGCAGGGAAACTTGGTACAAGCTTTAGTAGCTTGGCATTGTTGTCAACCTCTGTTGACAGTGATGATTCTGAAGATGAAAGTGATGATGATATTGCCACTGCAGGTTCTAAAGTTTCCACTGGTAATGTTAATGTTACCACTGCAGGTTCAGAGAAGAAGGTTGCTAGTATTGGAGATCCTACCTTTTATGCTTTTATCTCCACACAAGTTGATGGCTCTGTCTTAACTTATGAAGACATAGAGCAAATTGATGAAGATGACTTGGAGGAGATGGATATAAAATGGCAGATAGTTCTTCTTAGCATGAGGGCTAAGAAATTTTACAAGAAGACTGGCAAGCCTATCCACATTAATGGTGATGATACTGCAGGTTTTGATAAGAAGAAAGTGGAGTGCTTTAACTACCACAAGTTTTGACATTTTGCTAGAGAATGTAGAAGACCAAAGACCAAGGACAACAGGTCTACTTGGTACAAGCAAAAGAAGGGACCAACTGTGGAAGAACCAAAGGCAATGTTGGCTATTGATGGTGTGAGCTATGATTGGAGTTTCATGGCTGATGAACAAGAAGAAGAACATTCTGATGCTGCTCTTGTTACTACTGAAGTTGCTCTCATGGCTTTCTCTGACTCTGAGGTACAAAACTCTGAATGTTACTCTAAAACATGTAGGGCTGCTAAAGAAGTTGAAAGGCTTAATGATTTATATTCTAATGAAAGACAAGAATTATATACTGCTAATTATACTGTGTCTAATCTTAGGAGAGCCATGGCAGTTTTAGAAAAACAAATAGAGCACTTTCAAGAAAATGAGTCAAAATATAGTGATGATATGATTCTTCTTAGAAGAGAGTTAGATCATACAAAAGCTGTGAATGAAGCATACCAAATAGAGCTTAAAAAACTTCAAAAGAAAAATGAAAATGTCAATTTAACCTTAGACACATGTTATCATCAGTCTAAGTCAATTGATAAAATTTGGAATGCTCAAGTTTATAGTAAAGCTAAGTCTGGTATGGGTTATAATACAATGCCTCCACCACTAAGAGGTGTTCCATCACCTCCAGGTATAGATTTAGCTCATACAGGTTTAGAAGATTTTAAGGAACTTGAAAGAGAATATGGTCCTTTAAAGGACACTAAGTTTAAAAGTGAGGAAGAATTTAAGCTTGATAATGATGTTTTTGAGAGTGCTAGTGACTCATCTGTTGTAGATGAGAGTGTTAAAAAGAATGTAGAGACTTCTATCCCAAAAGTTGTTAATACTGTTACAGAGGAACCTAGGAAACCAATTAATAAACCTAAACCAACTGTAAAGTATGCTGAGATGTATAGGAACAAGCCTACAGCTCCTAGGGGTAATCAGAGGAGTTGGAATCATGTTAAATCTCAACAACTAGGTAGTGATTTTGTGATGTACAATAAGGCATGCTATATCTGTGGTAGTTTTGATCATTTACATGCTTATTGTGATCATCATAATGGGAGAAGGGAAGTATATGGGAATAAAAGGGTGGAGTCTAACAAGTTTCAACATAATGTACACCCTAACACACATTGCAAAATGGTCCCAAGAGCAGTTCAACTTAGAAGTGGCCTCAAAACTTTTGCCATTGCTAAAACTGATAATACTGCTCATCCTAAGACACCTGTTAAAAGTGCAAACTCCAAAACAACTTTTGCAAAATCTGCACAAACAGGGAAAGAAACTTTTCAAGCTAAAAAGTTTAATTATAACCAACAGTGGGTGCCTAAAAAGAAACCAGCAGTTACCACTTCTCATTCAAAAGTTACCACTGCAAGGGTTGTAAACAAGAAAAGGGGGGACATGGGAAATGTTGTGAAGGCCTCAGCACGTTGGGAATGGAAACCTAAAGGAAATACCTCTACAACCAATCCCAATGGTGTATCAATGACCTTTGATAGATTTAACTATATTGATACACGAGGCAGATCCAAGTCAATCATGGCTTGGGTCCCCAAAAGAAACTAACTCTTTACTCTTATGTGCAGGAACATCCAAGGACAAAAAGATCAGATCAAGGATATACAGATAGTGGGTGTTCAAGGCACATGACTGGCAACAAGTCGTATCTTTCTGATTTTGAGCATTATGATGGACAGTATGTCAGCTTTGGAGGTGGAGCAAAATGTGTGATGCAGGAACACTAAATATAAAGGAAAACATGGATTATTATTATTATTACACAAAACTGCACTCTAAGTGCAGCATTTACATACATGAAGTACTGATTACAAGCATCACTACATAAACTGAAAAACCACTACCAACAACCTACACCAAACACAAGCTTCCTAACCCATCCCCTTCCTACCCATCATCTATCATCTATGGCTTCTTGGGAAAGCCCCAGCTTGGCATCACCTTCGGAGCCCCACGCATGTTAATCCACTCGTACACTCTAGGGCTTGCTAATCCCATCACCACTATCCCAGTAGGTGGTGAGGATGAAGAAGGACTGGTTGATGGTGGAGTTGGTTGGAATGGCAGAAAAGGTGATGGTTGGAGCTCTTCAGAAGGAGCTATTGCTGCAAGAGGGGGAACACTCAGGACTCTTCCAGTGGTCTCATCATCTGTATCCACATATGGTGATACATAGGAGCTGATCTATGAGCTATCTTCCTTGTTTAATGCATCCTGAGGCTCTGTGTGGAAAACTAGAAGGGGGGGTTGAATAGTTTTACCAATTTAAAACTTCCTTTTAAATATTTAGATCGACTTATGTCAATCTATTTGGTTGTTTATGTTGGACGTTGATAGATAGATATATAAACGTGTAATGAAAGATAAAGAGTAAGAAGCACATCACCACGACACAAGTATTTATAGTGGTTCGGCTACAAGGACACCTTCCTTGCCCTACTCCACTCCTCGAGTCACCTACTCGAGAGTTCGTAAGCACTACACCAACTCCTTATGGCGGAGAAGCCTTCACAACGTCGCTTAACCTTTTTCCGGTACAAAGCTAAATACCGAGTTCTTTCACACCAAGGCGAACCACACCTAACACAACGTCGCCTACCCTTTATACGGTGCTAGGCTAACCACCGAGTTCTTTCACACCTTAGGATAACTAATCCTATCACAACGTCGCCTACCCTTTATTAAGTACTAGGCTAAGCACCTAGTTCCATTACTATAGAGGAACTACTACCCTTCACGACACAACACCTAATCTCAAGGAGATCTACTCCTTGTTACAACACCATCAAGGATATCACCATCCTTGTAAATAAACAAATACTTATATGTATAACGATGCACCTCATCGATTATACGACCTAGGCATTCTTCCCAAATGCTACTTGATTTGATTCTTCGGCATCCTTCACTAATGCCTTTGACACAACGCTTCAAGGCACCCTTCACTAATGCCTTGTGACGTCTTAAAGACACCTTCACTAGTATTGTTCAATAATGCTTAGACACGGATGATGAGCACCTTTCACTAATGCTACAATTGGACATCGACACCTTTCACTAATGATTTCATCTTGACACTTTTGGCATTCTTCACTAATGCCTTCAACCCAACATCTATGGAGAAAGGAAGAACTATCAACAAGAGAACCTTAGTTGTCTTGATGATGACGAAGCATGGCAACTCATGGACTTGAGTTTGCACGTCTTCAAGAAGTGGTGATCTCTCCTTTAAGAGGAACCTAGAAGATCACACAAAAACAAAAGACAAACTACATAGATCACTTAGA